>JAFIDM010000005.1:43449059-43493276 GCA_023159025.1 Thereuonema tuberculata | reverse complement strand
TGAAGGCTTTAACACAGAGCTTCTCAACCTTTTTCGCTTCAGGGCCCTTTTATATTTGTAAAAATCCCGGGCATATTAAATCTCGCTCCTAAAATTCCATCGCTATTCCAGTTGTTTCATTGCTTTTATTGTGAATAATAAATCCTTTGAAAAATACCCGTGATTTACAAATGAATTTAACAGTCTTTTTTTAAACATTTAAAAATATCCTGAAATATTTTAAGGCTGGTTTTTAAAATTTTATTTATAGTTTATTTATCTTCATTGTTAGAATGTACAAATTGCTCAGATTATTTAATGCCTAGAATTTAGCGAGGCATACACAGGGCCGCGCCTATCCCGAGACGAATTTAGAGATGCGACCTTCTATCGAGGTAATGAATACGGTAGTCCAAACAATTTCTTTCGATGAGGTGGGGCATCACAAAAATATCTTGCATCAGGACCAAACACTCATGAGCGCCCACAGGATTTTTTTCCTGGAGGGGGCAAAATATATTAACAGTGTAAACAACTCTGTAAAAATTGTACTTTTTATTGTGAAATTATATAAAACAAAAATAAGTAAACTAAAGTAATTAATTATAATAAAACTAGCAGCAAAGCCTGTCGGACGACAGGCATAAACAAATCTGAAAAATCATTTTATTATCAACTATCAAATATAAAGTAAATGTAATGTAAATACTGTGCTAACTTGTGAACGAAGCTTCTACGGCAAAAATGGTTTTGAGTTTCGAAATCAGCGTAAACAACTGAGTAAGTATGCCAAATTTCATTTGGTAACAGTGGTAACAAAATTATTTGGTTTTGAACGTATGTTTTGTTAGAATTTCAGTTGTTAGAAGGTCAGTTCCCAAGAATAAAATTTCATGGAAACAACATGGAATGACACAATGAACTAATATTTTCATCCAATTTGAGTACTTTTGATTCAATGGTACCATTGAGAACCTTGGATCTATCTTAATAGCTTAATTATATCGAGTTACAGACAGACAGACGAAATTAGCAAATTATATAAGTTGATTTACCAGCTTTCTATCTTTTAGTCCTCTTTGAGAAAAACAAAACAAAACTATCACGCGAACAATCTGTAGCCTGTGCTTTCCGAGAAAAACGAGTGCAATAATTCATCTAGTAAACCTTCTTGTTCTAATCATACCATTTAATTTCAACTTCATATAATTATTAGTGTTTAATAGCAATGCTTGAAAACTGTGATGTATAATGACTGTTTTGCTATGTCTAGATCGTTATTGTAGGTCCTTTAGTATCATTTAATATTGATGTGTAGTTGAAATGATAGAGACTAACGCCGTGGTTTAGTCTAAAGCATACACACAGTTTATTTACAATTATGTACAGGGATTTATTTACAATTATGTACAATTTATATACAAATGGGATCGGATTTCGAGAATCTCTCTGAAGCTCTCTATTCGGTCCGTCACTCGGAGAGTGATAGCTGCGACGCTGTCTGTTCGGTCCGTCAGTTGGTGAGAGGACAAGACACGTCGCTGATTGGTCTGCCGATTCGGCCAATCACAGGACATTAATTGGCCACTCGAGAGGACTTCTCAGCTTTGTATCAATATGAATCCTTAAGAACCTAAACATATGACCTACGAAATTGTGTTTCGGGCAACTCTTCCTGACATTAATCTGGCAGACGACTCCCATGCGCAGGGAATGTGTGACTGAGCAAATGGAAAAGAAGAAAGAGCTATTGTAAAATGATGTTCATAAAACTCATTGAAAACAGGCAATTAGACAATTCCAGCAGTTAGATAGTTTTTCTGAGTTTTGTAACATGTCAAAGAGAAAAGACTATCGATGAAAAAGATCCGGTATATATATTCGTCCTGTAAAATGACATCATTTATTTCTTTATAGTTTGCAATATAGTAATTTATTTATTTTCAAAACAAGCATTACACGTTTATTTGTTATAGGTCGCAAAATAAATAAATGTTTGTACATAATCTTTGTTTAAAATTCTATCTGAACAACTTTATTAGATCTTGTTTTGTCAAGAAATTTAAATTGGCAGTCCGGTCCGCGAACGCATTTAATCACTGAATTCTGCCAATGATAAATTATTATGATAGCAGATAGGCACACATCCGTACTTTAAAAAAGTTTTTAGTCCTAACTCTTTTTGACATTGATTAAATATCTATAAGGAGGTTCTTTAAGATAAACTACAAAAAAAAAAAAAAATTGGAAAAAGTGTTATATAAAAAGCATATCCACAATTGACGTGTTTTGCAGGGGTACATAAATTCTTGAAACTTTCAATGGACCACTTGAGAATAGGCGGGGCTTCGTAGTTACAAAATACTCTACCAGGCCACTGCTTGGCTTGAGGGATAAACAAAACCATATGCTTTGTTTTAACTCGTATAGATATAGAGGAAATATTAAATTAACGAAGGATATTCCAAGCGTTTTTACAGAATTATTACAATAAGGAACTGCACAGTACTGAACCATTCCGTCTTGAAATATCAAAAATCGACGATTTTTTGAGTAATTCACAATAACAAGTAAGTTATATATTTGTTTATCCCACAAGATCTCGCAGCATATGCTTACACGTCATATATAACGTCGGTAAGGGCGTAAACCTCAAGTGGTCATTTCGTATCATTCTGTAAGGTAAAGGTTTTAAAAAGAAAATAAAACACTACGACAATTAATTAATGGAATTTTTAATTTTCTGTTCCAATAGAAAATCACTTTTTTTTTTAAATATAAATTACAGTAGAGCCCCGATTATTCGCGAGTGCCGCGAATTTTTTTTTTTAATTACAAACCTAAAAAAAACCAAAACAATTTTAATCGAAGCCAACAACAGGGAAAATACAATAGGCCCTACAGTGCGAAAGTCAAAATTTACTGAGAGGTTTATTGTGCATCGTGATCCTATAGGCCTTCTCGGAATTTATGGATGCAAACGTAGAGCAAAGGTTTCTGCTTTACTGTACATATTTTTAAAGTTTTAAATATTATGCTTTTGTACAATAAAACGTAGTTTTTAATGGTGAAATATTTTTTTTTTCGTATTTACACCTCATTTTTAGTCTTTTTTCGGGTTATCCGCGATTTTCATTATCCAATCCCGCGGATAATCGGGGCTCTACTGTATCTATTATTACTGTCCGTTTCGAAAAGCGAGAACCACAACAACAACAGACGATTCTACCCCGCAAATGGGTGATACGCTGAGATGGGCACTTTCTTAAGATCTGTTTTTCTTTAGTACCTGTTATTTTTGCAATAGCATTTATTTATTTATTTATTCTTTCCATAATTCTTTCCCGAAAAGCGCAAGTAGAACGCAGCTACTAGTAAACTAACACTGATAAAAAGTAAATATCCTCTCTTTATTTCTCCTCATCCCTGTTTTCATGAAATCCAAGGAGACCTGACGCATGCGCAAAAGCGTTGAAGGCTCTCGTAAACGTCTTTGCGTATATTAACAATAAACTTTCAAGCAATGGGATTATTCTCTACGATGGAATTAGAATTAAATATGCGATTAATTTTCCTTTTTAATTCTTTCAGGTTCTTTGTAAATTTAACCTTATTTTTTTAAATTTAATAATTCAGTAGTTTTAAAAAATTACAACAATCGATATCCTTACTTAAAATTCAGGAACTAAGTGGAGAAGGACATGGAGAAAGGATTAAAAAAACATGTTGAAATAACTGATACGATTATGACAATTGCAATTAAAATACAGAAAAAAAAAATGAAACTTCTGAAAATCATAAAACAAGGAAGAGATTCATTTCAAATATATTTGAACTGTTAGGTATTGAAAGGTTTAACTTGAATAGTTCATTATCTATTATTATGGTGGTGCGGTATAAGTTAGTTTACCATTGTTGCATCATTCTTTTCAAATCTTTATTTGCAAATATGTAACAATTTCCGAATCAATTCTAATGGCTATTCATATAATGATTACAACTTCAATTTCATTTTCTCTTGTAATTTTATAAATTTGTTTATAAATACGATTATTTGCAATTATATAATGGCATAAAGAAAGTGTTTCTAAGTTATATAAAGTTGAATGTAATGGACACTCAAACGTAGGCTAAATATGAACCTTATAGCAGATACGTAAATAAGATGTTCTTGCGCATAGTAATTAATCAATCTAAAGTCTAAACTGTAGCATAATATCCATCTTTAGAAACTTTCATAATTTCATAGTGCAGTAGGCAACGCTCGACAAATGATTTAATACTGCACTGCAGAATCGCACAATGCGGATGGTTCAAGTGAAAATTCGTTTATCACTAAACAGTTTCTCAAGTTATTAACGGCTGAAAATAAAACTAAGAAATGCGGATAAATAGTGATCTTTTGTAAGATCTTCATTCATAGCTAAAGTATAAAACAAGGTGTATTAATTTTAATTTTACTAAAGTGTGCTACCTTGTTTTATACTACAAATAGTTAACCTAAAAAAAAACGGGACAATCCCTTAACATATGGGACGTCTGACACCGTAGTATAAGTATATTTATATACATCGATAATGTTTCAGAGGTAACATCATTCGAGGATAATTGAAAAAATATTTAAATTGTCTGGTCAAAAAATTAAAGCTAATTAAAAAAAAAATAATATAAAAATTAAAATAAGGAGGGTGGAATCCCCTAAATAAGTTCCAACTTTAAGATTTCAAGTAATAATTATTTTTAAATAAATGAATTGTGCTTATCGATCCCACGGAACAGAAACCACAACCTTTAATATTATTTTTCTTAATAAAAAAAGATTTATTTATTTCTATAAAAATATTATTCTGCAAGCATTTATCTTAGAATATGCAACAATACAAAATACTCTATAGGAATTATTATCTGTGAGGTAAACTTAGAATTAACTAAATAATTATTCAAGGACTTTTAAAAAAGACGTGCATTTTTGACCTTCTCAATCGTGGGAAAACTAGATGGTTATAGTTTCCTTTGCTTGGAACCATCTGACAAACATGGAACAGATCTTTAAGAAGTCGTTGCGGTTAACTAACCAGCCGTCATCATTTTAAAGTAAACGTAATGAAGCAATTTATTAAATTGAAGGATTAATGGAAGTATAATGAAATAATTGGTGTAGCAGGCTGTGTGAACCGTCCTTTCTTCGCGGCCCTCCATTTCCCATGATGCATTGCCAACATACAAACATTTTTTTTTTTTTTTATTCGTCAAATGTCGTCGTCATGTCGATCTGTAAGCAAAGCAACTTACGACCTCATTATCTTATGTTTCCTAAAAATACCAGTTGCACCACGAAGCCGAAAGTGTGATGAAGTAAGTAACAATTGTATAGGAATTCCAATTCCTACATTTTATTGGTTTAGATTGAAGTTAGAGGGTTTTTATTCTAGCGATGCTCAAGAAATTGATAAGGTTGTAACTAATTTTTAGCATTTCTGTAAATAACGGGGCTCGTGAAAGACAAATTTCAATGAAATGCTACAGAATTTTTTGTATTAACATAATGGAACGATCTGTGCATTGTAAATCAAGCCAACAGATATTTTATTCGACAAAACAAATCGCCCTACTTCGTAATACGATGAAAATGGCGCTAGATGGCAGCGAAATAGTGGGTGGACACATTAGGCCTATTTATTTAAAGCCAATTAAAGATCCAGGAAAAGATACAGTCGCCCCAAAACCTCGCAGCACCTAAAAAAAAAAAGTTGTTCCACGAAATTCCTCCTTCGAAAACAAGGAAATCGTAACCAAACAATGCATCCGTTTTATTCGACTGAAATAAAGAAGATTTAAAAGGGATTTCTTTACTTCCTGTCAATATTGGGCTCTTTAAACTCAACGTCGTATTTCTCTTGAGAAATGTCTAGTGTTGTATAGATTAATCCTATCTCTCATCTCACGTTATGGGATCTCTGTTAAAACGTAATCGGTTGTAAATGACCTTTAATTATGATGATGCTCATTTTCTTTCATTAAAATTAGGCGGAAGTTGTTTACATGTGTACTATGTGAACATTAGTGTAGACACAATTCCGATTCATTCAGTAACAGTTTTATTTTAAAAGTTTATTGCTTTTCTATGGAAGTGAATCTTAATAGGATATTTGATGTTTGAAACGCATTTGATATTTCCTGTATTACCGTTGTTTAAATTTCGTCGAAAGTATTACGATATCGTCGCATTATCGGAATTTTTTATTATTATTATTATTAATTAATATGAATTAAAAACAAAGTCTTAACCCGATTCCAAAGTTAAAATTTCTTTCGCATGATCACACAAACTTTTTAACAATGTATAATACATTGTTCCCACCAATTTCGTTCAAATGTTAAGGAAAAAAAAATCTTATTGTTTTCTCTAATTTAATGATTAAAGCGTTTAATAAAATTTTCGATTTAAATATTATTAGACATATTAATTTTATCAAGTGATGGCTTGAAATTAATTAATATTAATTTTATTTTCATTAATATCGCTAATGGACGATGTTTTGATGATGTAATTGTATTTTTGATGCCAGTAATTCTTTTTTTCTTTTTTTTTTTAAAGAAATAATAAACTTATTAACTTTTTTACTCTTGTTTCAGATATTATTTGTTAGTAAAAATTGACAGATCACAATTTTCTAGATTTTGTTTTTTTGCTTATTAGCTTTTTATAATTATAAATATTATAAATAGAATATAGATAAATGAGTAGCTTGCCAAACAAGAATGAATTATAATTTAAAAATTAAATGAAAAAAATATTATTGGTTATTTATTCATTGGTTTATTCATTCATAGTTATTCATCCAATATATCATACGGAAGTGTATTTTCACCAACTTATCAAACAACTATTCTGAAGTAATTTGGCTGTTGTGATCGTTAGAAACTGTATAACGTATTGCTAAGTTGCATTTTTCTGCAGTTCGTTGACAAATCATCTTATTATTGGATTTCTTACTATCGTTTTTAGTTACAAAACGTATAATATAAAAGGATAGCTTTTTTTTTTCTATTATTCACAAATACTTAATTTTGGTGACTGAGTTAGTGTAATTACCAATTTCTTCCACACAAGGCATTTAAATGATTGCATAAAATTCATTGCGATGTCATCAAATGTGGAGCTTTATTTCATTATCAGTTAGTTTTATTCAACACATTCTTTTAGCTATAATGATGATTGTATCCTACGAAAGACTACATGTATAGTTTTTCTTTAAAATTATTACTTATCACTTAACCCCTGTGGCTCTGTCTTTGGTCAAATCAGTGAATTGTAGAATCAAAAGCAGATAATTAGCTCACCATTTCGCCATTGTCTAATAAAAACTTATCAGTTAAATATGAATAAATATTAATATGTACTCTATGATCTTGGGAGTCAATATGAAATAAGCTGATAAAAGTTGTTTCTAATGCATTTCCTCCACTGTAACACAATGTAAGCAACAATGGTTTAATATCTAAACACTGATTGACCTATTCAGCAGGCTAATCCAAAAACTATTTAGACATATACTTAAAAGAACATGTTGCATTTGCAGAGGAGAGGGACTCTTTTACACTGTTTTAAATCTGATGCTGTCTGTTGAATTTCAGTCAATATATATGAAGTTGAATGAAGTCAACGGTTAAATATTAATACATTTATGATCTCTATTTATTTTTAAGTGCTTGTTTTCTGTAGTTTCTACTTTAAATAATTCGATATCGGATTGAATCAGTGAAGATTCTGGAAGGAGATTCCCAACTATCAGCTGAGAGTCCTTGTCCTCCTTAAGTTGGACAACATTATTATTATTATTATTGGGTGTGGATTCAAATCTCTTAATAGATACAGGTTTTTCAGAAAATACACAAAGTCAGTTACAGTGAAATAAGAATTTTTAAGTTGATGTTTGGATGAACAATTTTGTTTGTAAGTTCTTGAAAATGTATGGATTTATATTTTCAGTTTTTCTGAATTTTTTTAATACTATTAAAAGATGTATTATTAAAAACTCAAACATTATTGGTTGATTTTGGGTTAATCCTGTTTAATCATCTTCTTGTTTGCAAGTTTTCAGATTCCCATGTTTGAAGAGGTATTAATAACATTAAATTTTTATGGATTTGCTTAATATTTTCTGTTTTTTTTTTTTTTACAAACTATTTTTTATTTTAATATAATGACATTTCATACAGTGAATAAATTTAAAATTTATCATATGATTAAACAATGTTTTATTTCAGTTTTAATCATGCTTAGAATAATAACGATAAATTATTTTTTTTCTTCAATTTGTTTATTATGATTAAAACAAAGAAAGTTTTATGAAACCAGAAGACTTGTTGCAAAAAATATTTCGATCAGTATCTTTATTGATGTTTAAAGTCTGTGTAAAGATTTAAAAAAAAAAAAAAAAAAAAATTGCACTTAATTACAGAATAATTGGAGAAGCGAACATTACATATATCGTTCTCTGAAGTAGTGACTTACAAAAGAGGCAGACATTTCTAAAATTTAGAATAAAACTGTAATGTTAAACAGAAAATGTTTAATAAGATAATAGTTTATAAAGCAATTAGGTTTTTTGATTTTCTGTCCGGTTAAATTTATTTAAAGATAATTTTGACAATTTATGTTATGACTTTGAGTTGTTTGATGTGGGAAGTATACTTTAAATACGTTTTTATTTCTTCGGCTGTTTTCTCATGTCATGTGATATTTGTAGTCTATACATCAAAATTAGTTTTAATTTAATTCACTGCATAGAAAATATAAAAACGACTTTGAAACTTTGTGTGTCTGCATCAAATGTGATTACAAATAATTTAAAGTATGAAAGATAAGTCTTTGGAAAAAAAAAAAAAAATACTGTTTTTTTAAGATTTTAAAATTTTAATAAAACAGATGTAAAAGTTTGCTAATATCGTTTTAATAATGAATTCATTGAATAGATTTTTTTACAAAACATGCTAATTTTTGAATCTGTTCAGGTTCGAAATTACAGTTAAGAAAATTTATGATTATTTCCAATTTGTATTGAACTTACTAAAACTAGGAAAAATGTTTTAATAAACTAATACTTATTTAATTTTTATTTACAGATGTAATTATTGCATTGGAAACCGTTGACCACATGAAGAAAAATATCTGTGCTAATGTGCTTCTGGACGTTATCCAGTGTAGAGGACATCTTGCTATTAATAAGAACTTATTGAAATTAAATGAAGAGAAACAAAAGACGATAGAAATAATTAAAGGTTTCTTTGTATGTGCTTTTGCTGCTTACCTATCAATAATGTTGCAACAAGAGGTTGGAACAGAATCATTCAAAGTTTCATCAGCAGCATCTGAAGGTGAATTATCAAGTTGCATGGCTGACATTACAGGTGAAGTTACTGATTCTCACGAGAAAAATGAGAGGTGTTCTAGAAATACCACAGAATTAATAAAAACTGAGAAATTGGAAGAATCTAATAAAATTAAAAATAACTTTCTACACAATCAAACTGTTGGTGAAGTCGACACAGTTGTCAAAAATGCACCTGAAGATAATTTCGGCGTTCCCCAGATTGAACCATTGAGTGATGCTTCTGATAAAATCTCGGATCATTTCAATGTGAATTCTGAAAATCAGAATAATATTGAAATTGGAAAATTATGTGAATCAGGAAAACAAGATTCGACAATTTTGACGAACAATTTAGATTATCTTGATAAACTGGAAACAGTGAGAACCACTGGAGACGGTGAAGTGTCAGTTCATCAAGATGCGGTCAATCACTTTGAAAAAAGTGAGCCTGGAAGTATAACAGCAACTTCACTGCCAGAAAACAATATCATGGAGGAAGAAAATAAACAAAATAATAACAATGAATCTGTGTCTTTAATCGATGCTTGCTCTTCTAGCATTGAATCTGATAGCAAATGTACAGAAAAGTTAATTTTAAAAAGTGATGTTGATGAAAACGTTAATGTTTCAGATTCTCAGATATTATCTAATCCTTCAGCGATTGCAGTTTCCAACGAAAAACATTTAAATCATAGTGAAGGATTACAACACACAAAAAACTCATCTGACGAAAGCATGGAATTAAAAACTCCTGACAAAGAAAGTTCGAGAACTCGGCCTACTTCTCTTAAATCAGTTTTGAGAAAGAGTGGTACTCCCAGTTCAAAGAAAGGTCTCCGAGTGAGCTTTAGTGATTCACAGAATATCTTTATTGAACCAGAACCATCTGCAGCAATGACGTTGTTTTTAGGCCAAGGTTTTGAACTTCATTTGTCCGATTTGTGCCAATGGGAAGCAGCACTTCAGTTTCCAACCTCTCATTCAGATCCTTTTGAAGGATCTTGGGAGGACATGTCAAATTCGTTAACTCAGACTCATACTGTGGCTGATGAAAATATTACACCAGCTGTCAGTGAAAGTAATCTTAATAATTCTGCTTCATTTCAGGATATCTCAAACGATAGATCTGAAGAGGAAAAATCAGCAACTTGTCCAGAACTGACTGAAGCCAATCTTCGCCATCACGAGCAGTTGCTGGATTTCAAGAGTGATCAGAGTACTGAAAGCGATACAGAAACCAGTTCTTCCCAAGATACAATGATACTCATGACGACGGAAGAGAGTCGTCGTAACCAAGAGCATATTGAAGAGAGTCAGCGCAGATACGAAATGCAACAACAGGGCAGTTCATCGAGCTCCTCTCATGAATCTGATGAAACATCAACAAAAACAGTCATGAGATCAAATTCTGCTGTAAGACGATGCTTAGAACGCACTGCACTTCGAAGAAGTTTAACTCGCTGTTCTGAAGCAAGACTTCGTCTTCAAGAAGTTTCAAAACGAGAAGATTCTGGATCATCTATTGAGGAAAAACTACGACTTTTGACTCAAGAATTAGAAACAGATGCACAGAAAGGATTGGAGGAGAACTGTGAAGTACAAAACAAAGCTAAAGATTCTTTACCCTGTTTAGATTTACATGAAGTACAAACATTATTAACAAGACACTGCTCTCTAAACGATATGTATTCTTTTCAAAATGATGTAAATGTTCCCTGTGATATACGTGAGTGGAAATTGCACTCCTACTTAGAAGATTGCCAACCTGAAAAATTCAAATCCAAAACATCCAATTCAAGATCTTACATGACAAACATCTCAGATTCTTTATCTGAAGTGGCTTCCAGGAAACTATCTTCATCGGGAGCTAATTCTCATTCAGTTCCTTCTGAGGCAACCTTGAATGTAAACGATTCGGATGAACTGGCTCAGTTTGTGCAACAGGACAAAGATCGCATCGACAGGATAAGACGTAGATACAGTACAGACAATGAAGACTACGTGAGTCTAGGATTTGCAAGACGACCGTCAGTTCGCGGCATAAAACCAAAATTTGGTTCCACTAATCAGATTTTGCAACAACTTCAACAGCAGCTTCAACCTCCTTCTTTGGCAAGATCGCCTGGCTCTCATGTAACTTGGCCGTACATGAATGTCAATGACAGCTCAGTTCCTGATAATTCCATTTATTCTCTCCATTTGCCTTCTTCAGCCCAGGAAAATAAGAAATTTAATTACCTGTCTTCCATCAGGCCACACAGTGTTATTGGAAATTACAGTTCTTCCCCAAATATGTCTTTTGATGGAAATTTTAATAATTCTGATGTAAATACAAACTACAATATCTCAGAGTACAGAAATTCTACCTGTCATGACATGGAAGCATTTCATGCCAGTAATCAAAGCAATCTGAGATTGCTTAATTCTGATCCTTCTACGAAAACTTATCCCTTATCAAGGACTAAAAGAAGAAAAGAAAGATTTCAAACTAATTGTTCTGGGTCCCCATCATCACCGTACATTGCATCGCCTTTGCCAGAACATCACCCATCTCCTCCACCTTACATTCCTCCTCCAAACCCTTCATCAATTTCTGTTCGAACTTGTGAGAGAGGCACTCCCGAAGGAGCGAGTTCATCTCCAAAAGTGTCTTCTGATTCGTTGTATATTCTTTCATCCAACATCACAGCGGCTCCTGAAAAACAAACCAAAGATGGTCTGGTGTATTTTGCATTAGATGTATAAATGGAAATAGGTAATTGTATATCTAAAAATTTTGGGGAGGTTGGAGCAAGAAAAGAAAAATATATATATATATACATACATATTCCCTGTTGTATCAGTATTACTTTAAAGAATTTAAACAATGTTGTTGAGAATTATTAAATTCCTTATTAGATTTTTTTTTTTTTTAATAAGGAATTGTAAGGACACTGCGACCATATATGTGTACAGCCCAAAAATGAAAAGTAATTGGATAGATTATAAATTAATAAAAAATCAAAAGAATTATATATATATAAATATTAAATTAAAAAAGAAATATTTAGATTGTAAAAATGCCCTGTAAAACTGAAAATAGTTTTTTTAAAAGAGTCAATTGAAAATGATATCATTGAAGTACATGCTGTGGCTCATAAACTTTGATGAAAATATGTAATTTACAATTAGATTCATTCTTTGTTTGATTAGAATTTCTAATTCTTTCAAAGAAAATGCATTTCTAAGATTCGTCAATATTATATGGCAATCCTGCATCCCTTTCTTATTCTAAGTTGACTTCATTGGTCAAAAATTGGATGAACTATTGAATCACAATTGGGTTGTATCTGACCTATTAGAAGCTGATCATGGATGCAATAACATCCTTCAAAGTATTTTACATCTCATTAAGACAAAGATTGAACTGGTATAAGCAAAGGAAATCTGTCAATCTACATCCTTTTGCTCAGCAATACCAGACCAGCAGTCGTGCATATTGTTGATTGTTCTGTGAACCTATTCGATTATCTTGTACTTGCATTAGTACACTAATCATGATTGCAGAATTATTCAAAACTGAGTGTCTATTTAAAAGAATTTTCTAAAATTAAACATTTTTCATTATTATTTCTGGATTAGTTGATATTTTTGTTCTATCCAATACATTCCCTATTCCTATTAAAATATCATAACTGAAGGTTTTATGATTAATAAACATCTGCTAATGCATCGATGGAGTTGAGGATACTTTGTCTGCCTTTGGCATTATCTGTTTTTCAATCTGACAACCATTTGGCTCCAGTCCTTCTTGATTATTGAGACTTAAATATAGAATAAATGTCCCACCCCCTCCATAAGAAGCTATAAGATTCAGTAAATTATAAAACATTATTTTTTTTTATGGCTGCAGTGCCCCTTAAAGAGAATTGTTTTCGAACTGAAACAACCTTGTTTATAAATTCTCACCGTTAATTCTTGTTCACTTTTACAATACATTTTGCCGTTAATAGAAAAAAAGAAAAAAAAGTAGTAGTTTATACTTTAGATAAATATCTTGATAGCCGTTTCATTTATTTTGAACAAAAATATATATACTTAATATACACTACAGCAAAATGCTCACTGTCCATAATTACATTTTATTATTGAAAAAATACTTAAATAATTTTTTTGAGTAAAAAGAAATAGCATCATTAATACCTTACGACTGTTAATGGAGGTAAAACTGGAATCGGTAGAAAATGACATCGTTTCTACTTTTTTTAATTTTATTTATAAGAAAGAGTTTAACCAAAGATGGATAAATACAAACAAAGCTTATATATTTTTAGAGTTAAATTGCGTATGGAGAGCCATAGGGATTGAACATTTAAACAAATTCTATATTATTAGCTTTTATATATTAAAAAATCAAATTAAATAGCTACTATTTAAAGTATTTCTGTTTATCTAAAGATTTATAAATTGTCTAATATTTAAAATGGATAATATATTCAAATCATAGAAACTAACAAATTTCAAGAAGTTAATACATAGTATCAAAAAAAAAAAAAAATTACTAATTTGCATTAATTAACATATTGTCTTTCTTTTGGTTTTAAAATATCTCTGTAATAAAAACGTTTTTGAATCTTTAGTCAAGGAATTTCGTATTATTGAAGAAGTAGATGAAGATATTTTCCCCGTACAAATTTCAATTATTGTTATTATTATTTTGGTTTTTAGACACAGACATGTTTAAAACAAATGCTCTCTGTAAATTAATTCCTTTATTTTATTGAAAATATACATAATTTGGTTGATTCTTTTTAAAACATGACGTGAAATCTGAATTAAGTCATTTTTGACTTTAAAATTTAACTATGCCTCTCCAAGTAAAGTGTCTCTTGCAGCTTATTTAAGATAATAGCAGCATTGCCTAATAATTTTGATAGTTAAGCTACAGTTGAAAAGTTATCTATCTTTATTTATAGTAATCCTGTTATATTAATGAGGATATAGTGATTCATTTGTTTCTCGTTCAGGCTATAACGATAAAATTCAAATGACCATCAGTATACTTTTATATATACCAATATAGATATATATATATTTTTTAATAAATTTACATAAAATTTTGTTTTTAGGAATACCAAATATTAAAATAATTTTTATGCTGAATGATAGGGTAAAATATCTAGTGCCTTAGTATATATCATTTTTGCTGAGAATGATTAAGTTATTTTTATGGTTAAAACTTAAATAATGTTTACCGTTTCCAAATACATTATGGAAATACAGGACCCAGTTGTTTGAAACTATGGTACCGGTACCTATTTAAGATGTTGCATACTTTTAATACAAAATCTTCAAGAACTGTTGTTAGGGTTCATTTCAGTTGAGTTTTTTTTTTTTCTTTTTACTAATCATTATAAAATAGTGTTATGATTAGTATCTTTATTTTTTATTAGGTCAGTGGCAATTGAGTGATTGTGATTTCTTGCTATGTTCGGGATATTTGACAGTTGTTTCTCAATTTGTTTTGTCCTGTATCTCATGTTTTGTAAAATTAATTTAGAAGTTATTAAGTTTTATAATAACTTTTTATTTATTCATTTGTTGAAAAGAAGTTTTAAAACTTAATCTTGATGACGTAATATTTTAAATCTAATAATTTCAAAAGAGTGTTTGCCTCAAGTGATCTTTTCACGAAGCTCTTTATTTGTATTAGTGATATAAATTTTGTTTCATATCCTTTAGCAAAACCATATATATAATATTACATTAATATTTAACAAAGCGTGATAAAAGAATTAATAATCTAATTAAACTAAACTATAATAATACTATAGTTTTTATATAATGTTGTTTTAAAACATTACATTGGAGATTCCAAACTTGAAAGAAAAAAGAAAACCAAAGAATCTTGAAAGGTATAAATTGAATTATTTTCTAAGTACAATAAAGTAATGATTAGAATATTGTCTTTTATGAACTACAGTCCAACCACGATATCTTGACGATAGGAAGGAACCCCATGTGATTATGATGTATCTATTTTTCAGCCAATCACAAAACAATCACGCCTCAAAGCGCAGGGCTTTAAAAATACATAATATTTAAAAGAATACTTAAAACTTAAATATATCAGTTATATCTTCTATTGAAAGCAGTCAGCCAATAACTAATAGCATAGCATTTCCTTTAAACATCATTAGAACTATTTTTTGTTTTGTTTTATAGAGCTCTGTAATATAACATTCTTTGGAACCTCTGAGAGAGGCTAGTGCTGACGTCATGGGGCTCTGGAAGTTTTCCAGTCGTCAAGATATCATGGTTGGACTAATAGTTACAATTTTGTAAAAAAAAAATTGAGAGAAAACTAAAAGTTATTAAAATTAAACTAAAGTAGACTAAACTAAGAACAAATCTCAATTGAAATTTATTGCAATTCCCTGATAAGAGTGTTTACTGTCTTTAAATTCATTGCATTTCTTCTTCTTAACATTCCTTTGGAATCTGCTATTATTAATTTATTTATCTAATGTTTATTGTAGTATTCAGAACAGTGATGAGTAACCATTATTACACAAGATCCCATTTAAAATCTCAGGCCAATCTGATAACTAAATGATTTCTTGAATTATATGGAAATGTTTGACGTTCAACAACTTTCCTCATGTCAACAGCTCTTCGATATAAAGAAAAATAGACTGGAAAAAAAAATACTAACGGTCAACAAATTAGGAATGGTTTAAGCTGACCTTTGCAGCTACGGAAGTCTACAATTGCATAATTCATGACTAGAACTCTTTTAATTTTCAGAACTGAATCCAACTATTGTGAATCTCTTTGGTTTAGTAAAAACAATGAAAAGGAAAGTTTAGTGCACTGATTTAGAATTTTGGTTTCAGTGAAATTGAAGGGTCAGTTTTTATAAAGTAACTGATTTTTATTTGCACAGTTGACATACAGTACTATTTTTAATTTATACAGTTCATTTAATATTTAAATATAAGTAATATTTATACATTTGAATGAAAAACGTATCTCTTGGATAATAGGTTGCTCATCACTTTCTACAGTGTGGCTGAACTGCATTTTGTTGCCACTTGACTCAGTCGATTCTTACCTTATGAATGTTTATGTGTAAACTAATGTACATCTATATTTGTTTTTATATACATCCGTTAATCCTCAAAATACTCTAACCTGTAGGCAATTTAAGAAAATTTTCCCTACTTTTATAACGAATATGCAACAACTAACGACAGAGAACCTAGCAGAAATAAGAGACATTTTAGAAGAACTCAGCCATCAGATAAAATGTTGAAAGGGAACGGGTGGGGAATAAATATCAAACATGTTTTTTCCAATTAAAAAAATTAATTTTATCATTCATAGTTAAAATGATTGTTTAATAAACAAAAAGAACAGTTACAAATTTAAAATGCAGTAAAATTTCGTAGCTTCTTGGTTGTTAATATTTCTAACTTGTTTTATGAATTATTGAGAATTTTTAAAATGAGTTTATTAGCATTTTTGTTTCATCATCGTACTTTAATGAAATGTACTGTTAACAACCTATCCTATAAAAGTTATAAGATCTCACAGAAAATGTGGATATTTAAATGAAATAATGATTTTAAAGTAATGGAACTCATGTAATTTACTTTTTCTTGTAACTTGACATAAAACAATGGTATCAATATTGTTATAAAATCACTTTTTTTCAAGTGGTCTCAATTCGATTAAATTGCAATGTGATTCTTAGAAGCTCCTGGTCATTCATTGAATATTACCACCGTAATGTTTTCATTTTCCTTGAGTTTTAATTTCATACTGGCCAAATATTGATCACTTTTCATTAAGATAACCCTTGTGAAAGAAATCTGCAGCAGAGCGTGTTTGTTGAATGTCTTGAGTTCTCTGAAATCGTCATTCATAGCTTAAAAACCCAAAGGTTGAAGAAATTCATGCACTCCATCTCACACAGTGCTGTGAACTGAAGTTTAAAAACTGTCAGATGGTTTTTGTCAAACACATTACAAATCTGTATTTATACAGGTGATGTCCTAATCTGAAATGCAAATAGAAGCTTCCAGAAAAGATGATAACATTGTGTTCAGTCAAACGAATGTTGTGCTTAGTAAAACAATAAATAAACACTTTAAGGAAAAAGCAAACAAATTAAGTATCATTGTTTATTTTTAAATTGCCAAATGTTTCTATCAAGCCCTTTACTAAAAGATAATTAACAATAAGACTGCATTTATAGGGTTTTATAAAATATAAAGTATATATTTGAAAAATGACTGCCTAGTTATATTAATATTTGTCATCGTTGCAATTATATAAATTCATTATCTACCTCTTTATGTTAAGAGAAAGGAAAAAAACTAAATTATATTAAAATTGAATAATTCGGCATTGATAATATCTTAATGATGCTAATTAAAAAATATTATTGACTAAAAATTGTCAAGATATTTGGTTTTTAATGTCATTAGATATTTAAAACTTTTAAAGCGTTCCATTGCAATTTAACTTCAGTCAATTGAAGGCTCTATGACATACATTTCCATGACTGTTTACAGTGAGACAATAAGTGCACTACTCAATTAATTAAAATAATATTTCATAATTTATTAATATTTACAGAGTATTGTAGAATTTCATTGAGTCGCCATAAAATGTCATTCTTAAGTAACTAGAAAACGGGCTGGGTAATATTCAGAATACTGAAAAGAATATGTTAAAAGAACCTGTAGTATTCTTATCATTAGTAATCCCAACATGGAGAATTACATTTAAAAGATGTTGTATTCAGATAAAATTTTAAGAACTAAAAACAAAATATGTATTTCATGATATTATGTATTTAATTTCATACATTAAACGAGCCAGGCTGTACATAAATAGTTCAAGTTTTATTTTTTATTTGAAATACTTTGTACAATTCTGTAAATATTGTACAGTAAATTATTCCTGTCTATATTTCGTAACATTCAAAGAAGGTTTTTATTTCGAGAAAACTGCGTATTTCTTCTAAGTGTGGAAATTAAATTAATGCTTATTTAATCATTGTACTAATTATTTGCTTTATAAGATGTTTTACTATCATTTTTTTTTGTTCTTCCTGAAGTTGTAAAAATATTTTCTTATTTTGTAAGCATATTTATGTATATTAGTAAATAATTGTTATTATGCTGGAATTGTTTTGTACATTTTTGTATTAGTACAGGAAGACTCAGAATATATATATACTGTATTCAATGAAGAAATTTATATATAGAATATATAGATATATATATCTTCTTATTGTTTCCTTAATTATTTACAGTAGCTTGCACATAGCAGATCATTTACAGCAGTTTGTTTTTAAATGTATTTTAAATAAATAATTTTATTATTTTTCACCATATCTTTATTCATGGACAAAACATATTCAAGTGAAAATAGAAGTAGCTTAATAAAAGATTAATTCAGACCATGACTTTCCAAATGATTCTAGTCAAAGGAGTAGGGGAGAATACTTGATTGCTTCATTGGAACTCAAACTCAGAATTTACAGTGAAAACTCAATTAACCATCACCGTCGGGACCGGGACTGTAACGGTTAACTGAATAGACAGATAACAGAAATTTCGCAATAAACGTGTACAGTAACGAAATTTCAATGCTGGTTTGGGACGAAAGGCAAACAATAAATTAATGCAAAGAAAAAATCTATCGGTAACAAATAGATATCGTCAAACACCAAACAAATAATAATAATAATAATAATAGAAACATATAACAGTACTAGATAATAAGGTTTATATGTTAAAGCTGTAATCCGTCATCTTAGTTTCTTCGAGGCTCGAGCTTTTTTCGCGGCAATGTCCCGTATTTTATGGAGAAGTAGGTTTTGCGAACGATGACAGATAACAGAGTGACGATTAATCAAGTTTTCACTGTATTACTGACTTCTTACTGAGAGCACAACCCCTAAGTTAACACAGGGTGATTACGTATTCAAGCATGATAGAACAACATCTTTACAATAATATGTAGGAATTTTTCATATATCTGGAACAGCATTCCCAAGCTTGCAGCCTTAGGTCACATGTGACTGCAAGTTTGAAATTGGTGTTTTGAGTAAATAACTTCTTGCATGACAGATTTGTGTGTATTTATTTCAACTATGTCTTATTGAATTAATTATTTTGAAGTATATCATTTAATTATAACTCAAAAATTTTACATTTTCTTTCCTCGTGCAGCTTCAAAAATTCTTCAATTTGATGAAAAAATGAAAATGTTATCGTTAGAAAAGATTTAAAAATAAATAATTAAAAAAAGAATGCATATTTCTTAACCATGGTTGAGTTTTTATGATGGAAATCTGAACATCAGACAGATTTACCCGTTTGATGAATAACTTAGAAGACATAACAAATTACGGATTGCACTTCGGTGAGTGGGACCTCTGAAACAAACAACAATGGGAAAATCACTACAAGTAGAAAACCTTGGCCAGATATGAAACTAGGTACAAAAAGCAGTTACTTTTTACGTTAATAATAGTTTTAGAAAAAATTGGAGGCATAATAAAATACTTCTTACTGTTGATTATTATTATTATTAAAAACCCATACAATTATTATCAGAACTATTAGTTTTGTGTTTCAGCTGTTACGGTTTTCTATTTTATTTCGTCTTTTTAGAGGTACTGGTAATTAATTCATGTAATCCCATCGATTCAAATCGGCTTGAAACTACTGAACCAGAAGAGTTGGCTTATTATTTCATGTTTACTTCAGAAAATCTAGTATGATTTTCTATGATCTAAAGAATCAGATCAGATTTTATCATCCAAATATTCAAGCCTCTTGTTTATGATCCTCTACTTTAACTATGTTAAAAACTTTTGGCAAATTCCAAATATATGTAAATAAAACTTAAGCTTATAAAGGGATATTCCCCGTTACCCTTTGTTGAAAAATGGTAAGCCAAAATAATTATTCACTTTTAGTAGTGAAGTCTTTAATATTGTAGAATCTACTTTACTGCTGTAGCATAATTGTCAGTCTTAACACAATCTTTTTATGATTTGAGTGAATCAGTATAAAGGAGGTGCGTCCCTGTTTGCTTAGTTCCCCAACAACCTCATCCTTCTTGAAATTCTAGTAAGGTATTATTTGATAATGCAACCAAATATTGGCAGTTGGTTCTATTTGTGGAAGATTATCTGCTCTCTAATGTGCTTTCAGCATTAGAAATCATTCGACCCTCCCTCTTAATTCTTAGTTTTATTTAGAAGACAATGTGGAAGTCCTTACATACTGTGTTGAAAGCTGATTGCTACCAATGATGAAGTTCCACATTTGAGATGATGTCCACCAGTTATGTTTTCCCTAGTTCCTTGGATCTGAATGTATCATACTTGAACAGTCGCTTCAAGTTTTTCCTTGCTAGGTTTTGTTTATTGTGTCATTTATTGAATACTTAAAATTTCCAGTTGTTATCCTGTTGGTTGTATTTCACATATCCTTTTCTTCCTTTGTTGACTGGTCTGTACTGATGGAGCAATTTGGAATGGAATGGATTCAGAGATTAGTGAATATCTGGAATTGATCTACATAAAGGTTTCCAGTTTTTTGCTCATTTAAGTTCACCTCCCCTTTCCAGTTTAATTTAGAGTTTCTTAACCCTTTAGGTCTGAAATCTAGAAAGTAAACATGTAACCTACTTAGTTCACATTTGCTGTGAGCAAACTCACATTAATGGCTGAATTGTTCCTGCATTCATTCTCCTATGCAGCAGCTGTCTTTGAATCCTTTTTTTTTGTCCATGCACTGCATATTCTAACTCACCCTGTTCTTTTTTTTTTTTTTACAAATTTCATAATTTTCTTCTCTTAGGATCTCTTCCAGTTCTTAGTTCATCTTATTCTCTCTATTTCTCACAAGACCATAAATCTCCTCTTTCTGTTCAGTTATTCAGAAGAGCATTCTCATCAGTGGTTAATATGATCTATTATCAACCTGCATATTATAATAGAGCTAACTAAAGTATTGGATTTTCGAAAACTGGCTAGAAGGATTGATTTTTGGGAGCCTGACATTTGGAACATAAGCTCTACTGTCAGCCACATTCCAGTTATTGATTTCCCATGTTTCCCAGTTGTCACTGTTTAGGATAACTAAGACAACTAAGCACTTAACACTTTAACTGCTGTATTTCCAAAAGACTTTCAATTTTGCACTCTTAGACTGATGAAAATCATATATTTTTTTTTCTTCACTGATTCTGCGTTCCACAATATCTTTAAAACAGTTAAAGAAAAAGTGAAAATAAATAAAACGCACTTACTTACAAAAATGTTGAAAGAATTATAAACATGGTAATAAACCAATAGTTTCGGAATACCGCGTGTATTCCTTCAGCAGGGACGGCACAAACATATAAGACATTAAAACGACATTTAAGACGACACGAGGTGGGAAGACATGATGATGATGCCTTCCCATCTCGTGTCTTAAATGTTTTAATGTATTATATGTTTGTGCCGTTCCTGATGAAGGAATACACATAGTATTCCAAAACTGTCGATTTATTAACATGTTTATAATTCTCTCAACATTTTTGTAAGTGCATTTTATTTATTTTCACTTTTTCTTTATTTCAATACATGCACGTTAAGCCTCCTTGTTATTTAAAACAGTTAGTTCCATGAGGAAGTTCAAATTAAATAAAAAATAAAATAGATCAAAAAGTCCCAAGTACATTTGAATGTAAACCACAAGATTTTGCGTTAGTCTAAATTTTAATCTGTTAAAGGGATGTAAACTGCTTATATAAAACTAGAATGATACATCTATCAACTGTGGGACAATTCGTACATTACTATTCTAATTTTTATTGCTCTTATCCCATCTGTAAAATTTGCTTGTTTACGGCATAGCCCTTATGCTGTTAGAGATATATTTTAAAAGATGATGAAAGGACTTGATTTATATTCAATGAAGACTTCTTTTACTTACTGACAACCAAAACAAGAAAATATTTATTAACACAGTAAAAAATACAGAAAACGCTGGCTCATTTTAATGACAGTGTCCTTCTTTATTTTTGTTTCTATAATCTGCTTGAAAACAATGGTATAATAATAGCTTGAGTTAATAAAAGGATAAAAAAATAAGAATTATTAACTTATGACGTTTCTAATTTATTTATTACTTTATTATTTTCTTTATAATTACCAATTAGAATCTACTATGAAATATCGACTAAATTTTTTTTTTAATAATCAACATTACATTCATGTACATCGTTCTAATATTGAACTTAGATTGAAGTGCATAAAACAATTTATTTAAGGAAGGATTTTTTTTTTTTTTGTATAAATTAATTGCCACTAAATCAAATAAACAAAAAAGAGAGAGAGACCTATGTAATTAATAGATTAATTAAATAGATGCAAATATTTCACAATGATAGTTTAGTTTCCATTAAATTTTTTCATGTGTAATTACAAAGAATAAATTAACTTTGTATAGTCTCTTCTAGAGATTTTAAATGTAATTATCAGGTTGGAAGCCCTAAAATGTTGTTTGGATTGAACGAATTCAAGAACTGTTTTTGAGTGTCGGGTGAAATTTTTATTATTCAAAATAGGCTCCATCTGCATTTATACAATTTTTCCAACGTTGTCTTAAGCTATAAATTCCTTTATTGCACATATCAGAGGTTTGGCATTGCAGGAATCCTTTGATGTCCTTTTTGAGATCACAATCTTGGAGGTATCTGCTCCGCTTCAGAAAGTTGTCCATATGTCTGAATAGGTGAGTATCTGTTGGTGAAAGTTCCGGTGAATAAGGCGGATGAGAAAAAATCTCATATTCAAGTTCGTGGAGTTTCCTGCAGGTATATTCTGCTGTATTTGGTCTTGCATTAATGAGAAGCAAAACTGGACCTTTTCAATTGACCAGTGTGGGTTATATCTTTCGTAGATTCTGATGCATTTCAGTCAATTCTGACATGTACACCTCTGCTGAAATGCTTTGTCCCTGGAAAAGAAAGTTCTAATGAATAATTCCAGCTGTGAACCACCAAACAGTTAAAATAATTTTTTGTGGTTACAATTCTGTCCAAGAAAGGCTCTTTTTCTTTGCAAAGATTGAGTAAAGAACAAATTGTGTAACCCGTTGTCTTATTTCCTTCTGTTAGTTCATCGGGTACCCACTTGCACTTTGCCAAATTCTTCCAGGTAGAGTAAAATTGTTGTGTGAGATATCCCTTGTTTCTCCGCCATTTCCCATGAACTTTGATTTGGGTCAGACTCTATCAGTTCTTTCACCACCTCGGCTGAGACCATTTTTTCATGAATGGTCTAGAAGCATTCTTTACGTTGTAATCTCCATCACAGAATTTTTGGAACCAATGCTGCATGTCCTTTCGCTTACATCATCTTCACCGAAAAGACTACATATGCTCCCCTTTGCTTCAGCTGCTGATAAGCCTTGCAAGAACCCATAAAGCATCACTTGTCGAATATTCAATGTATCCATATTTTGATTCAACTCACAAACAGGACACAGAATACAGAAAGAACCTCATGACCAGTCGATACCAAATGCAGTAGGCATGATCCTTCAACCAACTTAACTACACACCTAAATCATGCTTTTATTGCTTCCCTAGAAGTGGTGATATTTGCAGGTCAACCAAACCCACATTTTAGGGTTTCCAACTTAATAGAACACCAACAATATATATATAGTTTGTTTGTGTGTGTTCACATACTTAAAATATTACATAAAAAGAGAAAAAAAAAATATTTTGAGTTTGAGAACCCTTGATTTTGGTGAATACCAGGAAGGATTAAAGTGGCATTGATTTCAATTAAGTGTACACAGTTTTAGGTGACATTTAAGAAATAAGTTCCTGAAGGAACTTGGAAGCTGCTTTCTTTAAATATTGCTCTTTTTTTTTCTTTCTTTATATTTTTAAAATCGTAAAAACAATATAAACCGACATATTCCCGGTTATTCTTATTTTTAAATTACATCTGCTCAATACAAACAGTAGAAATTTTCTATTTTTTGGAAAAAATTAAATCCATTGAAATTGCTTAAATCTTACTAAAGTTGTCGCGACGATTACAAAGTGATAAACTGTTTAAAATAGGAATAGAAATGACTTGCTATGAGTATTTTCGCCACCTTCACGCCCTGGTTTCTCGACCACACGGATAAAATTCAAAATATAAAAGTAATATCGCCTTTTGCTTTAAATATGCAGATGAAGTTTTAAGAAGATCTATCCAGCGATTCGGTTATTTCGGAAGGGGCGGGGGGTGCACAACACACTCTGACTGACTGATTTATGAGCTCACTTTCCCAGCAAAGTAAGTTAAAAATGTTTAAAAAAAAGGAAAAATATTAAAATTTACGTATCAATATATGGCAATTTAAAAAAATCATCAGGAAATCAATACAACTAACTACTTTTAGCTTTATATTTTTCAAGACGTTCATTTTTAACAACGCATTCGTTAATTAAAATCGATGTAATAGAACATTTTCAAAAGAACTTAAAACCTACGTTCTTTAACATTTATTTCTTAAAACGGATCATCGAAACGCATTAATATTCATTGTTTAAAACAAAATAATAGAAATAGATATATCTCCATTGTTTTTCTATAGGAGTTTTTGTTGGCTTCTCTCGCTAATTTCTCGGCAAGGACCCACTTGGGAAACATTTAAAATATAAGTTAGATCGTCTCTCGTCCTTAAATATGCATAACAGGTTTCTAGAAGATCCAACCAGCGACTCAAAAATTATTAGCACAAGAGCGATCTGCTGAACCTCACTCTTTTAGGAAAGGGAGCTTAAATATATATCGAGCTTTCAGATATTGCCACCAGGGTCGCTGTTTAATCTGTTTCCTGTTTGATTGCGAGGCTGTGGTGTAATTTGGGACAGTGAAATATGGCAGTAAATTTATGTTTTAAATGAAAACATCAAAGAATAAATCTGAATATACTCATTATAGCAACTAACTGCAATCAATATGGGAGTCCCTAAATTCTATCGGTGGATAAGCGAGAGATATCCATGTCTCAGTGAAGTTGTTCGTGAATATCAGGTAATAAGAAAGAATATATTGACAGAAATATTAGTGTTTCAAAACAAGAACACTTCGTTCGAATCGAACTGTTCTTATTTTTATCATTATTATTGTGATTATTTTTATTATTACAATTATCATTTTGGTAAACTGTAAACGCTTTACAGTTGATAATGAGCAAGATTATTTTTGATTTGATTTAAATATATTCACTTGAAAGCGGATAAAAAAAACCACTACATTCGAATTAATATAAACATTTAAATGGCAAAAAAGCATAATAGGAAATAGTAAAAAAAAAAAATATTTCGAACAGAAAAAGAAAATTGTTTTTCAAAATGATTTATTTCTTTTTAAGCCGTTTCTTGAATATCAAAGATAGTGCTAATGGAGTTTCAGAAATAGTTTTTTTTCCCTCTCAATTAAAAGAATCTTCGTAAACAGTTTATGATGTTGAAATATCACCTGTAGAAAATTAATTATAATTTTATGTTATGATGCACTAATCGTTTGGCTCAAATATGATGAAAAAGTAACTTGCATCGACAGTTACTCAACAAGTTGTCTGAATTATTTATTTTATTTCTTCAGTTAAATTAACTTTATTTTATTAAATTCATTTTTTAATTCAAAATATTATCACGAATATTCAGAATAAACTGATAATAAATTAATTATCGATGAAAAGAAATAGAGACATCATCTGATAATTACAGAAATGAGAACAGCCGATGATAATCGTAAGATATAGTATCATTCTGTCAGATGTTGTGGTTCATATTCCGATAGTTAATTGTTAAAATACTATATGAGGATCCGCAATAACTTTGAATAATACTTTACTTAATCAAATCATGGTATTTAATAATATCATTATATTCGTATTGTTTAACTTATTTACGTAATAAGTTAAACATTGTTTGGTATAATTGCCACACAATTCAGATACTGTGTAATCACGTAAAAAAAAAAAAAAAAAAAAAAATCAAACTATTAATTATGCATCCTTTGAATATCAACAAGAAGGCTAGCGTCAGTATTTAGTGGAGTAGAAAGTTAGCACTTTTTTACACTGACTCCACAGCACTGGTTAACGTCATTTGGTTGAATACAGTAGATTTTTAAATGAAAAATCTAAGAGATTAAAGAAAATATTTTCATTTTTCCAAAAAAAAGAAAAAAATTTCAGGAAAGTAAAATAAAACATTGAGAAAGAAAAAAGTAGTAGTATTTTGAAAACAAAATCAAAGTGCTTACATAATTTATTAGTAATAAAAATATAACTAATATCCAAATCGGTAAAAGTCTAGTTAACGGCACCCCGGTTAACTGGAAGTCGATCGGATGAAATCTGTTTGGAAGACTAATGAATGAGAAAAAATTTTGAAAGGGCCAAAATTGTTTCCAAATTTACCAATACATACATCCTGCAGCTCAGCAGACCTAATCTACCCTAACCTACAGCTAATTGTAGTAAACGATTCGGTCCTGTGGACCTCATCAGCATTAAAGTTGTTTCAAAGGCCGTACGAGGGGTGCCGGATACTAGACTTTAGCCTCCAAATGTTTTTGAGATTTTCAGTAGCTACAGGAAAAAAGTAAAGTAATAAAATATTTCTAATAGGATACAATACAAGACTTCAAAAAATATTAATAATAAAGTACTTAAATTGAAAGGTAAAGTAACAAGAAAAAAAAAGTAACTTAAAGGTAGAAAAGGAAAAAAAAAAAGAAAACCTAATAATTCTAAGCTATTCAATTTAATATATCTATATATCTATCTATTTTTTATATTTATTTTCCTATATTTTTTTTGTTTAAGATCCCTGAATTTGATAACTTATATCTTGACATGAATGGAATTATTCACATATGTTCACATCCAAACGATGAAGATCCTCACTTTCGTATAACAGAAGAAAAAATATTTCAGGATATATTTCATTACATTGAAGTAAGTATTTTTTACATTTTTAATTAATATATGCAACTGCTTTTTCTGTAAGATTGAAGTGTCTACTTCTGATCCAGTTCACTGTTTAAAAGATTTTGTCTCTTTTTCTTATAATGTATTAAGTATTTGTGAAATTTTTACTTTCCTTTGCACTGTGACATAAAGCGTGTTCTGTCTAGCAACTAAACGTGATGCTAATTAAAGTAGTTCACAGTAAGCAAGGTAATATAACACACTTACTTGATAAAAACAAATATAAAAAAAGGGGTAAAAGTCTAGTTTACGGTACCGAGTGTTGGTGGGTTTTTTTTTTTCGCTTCGTCAAACAAGGCCATCTTCAGACCGGGAAAAATTGTTTCAAAAGTTACCAACAGATACATCCTGGAGCCAAGCAGACCTCACTTAACCTAACCTATAGCTAATCGGAATAAACACTTCGGTCCTTCGGACCTCTTTACGATGAAATTTTTTCGAAGGCTAATTAATCGGACTAAATAGTTCAGTCTTTCTGACCTCAAAATTTGACATCATGTATCCTTGCGCAAGAAACATCCTATTGGTTAGTACCATATTCTAGGCTCTAATCATAAAAGGTAATGGATCTTGCGTATTCCCTGTAGCAGAGAAATAGCTCATGTATGAGCATCTTTTGATTTAAAAAAAATATTCTCATTATATTTAGTGTAATATCAATTTTAGGAGCAATTAATGTTGTTATTACTACTATTATTAATGTAAGAATGACAGGAATACTATTTGAATAAATACCATTATTTGTTTGGGCAGTTTTTATTATTCTCCTTCTTCTACCCTTTCAGTTCTAGCAGCAGCAATTTCTATATTTCTGTGGTGATGGTGTGGATAGCTTAACAATAGTAATGGATGGTTTGCCTACTTGTGACTAAGAGGCATTAAATAGGATTACGTAGAATGATTCAGCAAGGAGGCAACAGGACAGTTCATTGATTGGTGAGGGTTGACATTGTGAAGTTGGGTGTGTTTCATTGAAATGTGTTACTGTGTTGAATCATATGGATCCTTCAGTAGTGGAAACATTTTTAGATTCCTCATTGCGTCCATATATAGACATTATTTGTAGGCGAGCCAATATACCATGTTTTAACAGATCATTTCGTTGTGTGAAATATGTGTGTTTCTAAATACGGGGCCAGGTTGGTAAGTGGCAAGGAATTGTTTAATGAAATGCTCAAGGAGTGGGTACTAAGGGAAAAGGAATGTATTTGATGGAGGGTTTGGATGTTGTGGTTTTTGTGTACTTTTTTCATTTGGTTTTGTAGGAGGTTTATGCAACTGTGGAAGGGGGTAGTTATGAAGATTGAGTATGTTGGGAATGATGTTGAGCTCAATGCTAGGGATTGTTGTATAGAGCATGTGATAAATGCCCTGTAAATTATAAAATCAATGATGTTGATTTTATATGAATGGGTTTTATTTGAGTTGTAATATATGTATCAGTTAGAGCATGTGGGTTTTCTGGTGTGCTGTTGTTTTGATAAGTAATGGAAACATCTAGATAGTTGATATGTTTGATGGCTGTTCCAGTTCAAACTGTAGAAAGGGATCCATGGAGTTTCGATGTTTTTGTATATCTGTTATATAAAGTTAAGTGAGGATGATGATGTCATTGACATATCTGCTATATCAGATAACGTGTGGGCGGTAAATGGAAATCATTTGTAGAGTCAGCAATGGATCCTGACAATGAATAGACCACCTATTTGGAGATGTTTTATTGTTGTGGAAGTACTATTATCTCTTATACGGTGGGGACTGGCTCATCCACCAGTCAATCACAACTTTTTTATTTGAAAAAAGAAGAGATTTTAGTAGCATAAACTTGGAATTTTGTTCTTTTTCTGTATAGCCTATAGAAGGGCAAGTGAAGTCTGCATTAGCAAGAGATAACCACAGTGCATTTGACATCAGTTTCCATTAGTTTGCTGGGGTAGTAAGTTGATTTTCCTGAAATTAGTCTCTGATGACTCATTACAGCAGCTCCTCCTCCACCTCCACAAATGTTGTTCAGTTCCAGTTGAGTTTCTCTTGAGAAGTCTTCTCATATCCAACTCTGGATCCTCTGTTGTCAGTCTTTATCTGTTTTAATTGAATTTTCAAGAGTTTGTCTGTTTGCTGAATTTTCTCTGCCCCACAATCTCTTGCAGATTTAAAGCATGTTTAATAACCTTATCAGATGCTCATCTTATTGCTGAGTTGGAACATTTGCACTTATGTTAATCTTACTTACTGAGTTGGAACATTTGCTGATCCTACAAGTACCAGCATTCCTGAGCTTTGCAAATATTATTGCTGATCTGAAAATTTAAATCGTATTTCTATATTTTTCCCATTTGCTGATTTTTCTATCATCATTCTGTTTCCTAAATTAAGGACGTCCCACTCTCTTCCCGGTGACAGCTCAGGGTGCGAATTCTTTCTCTTAGCGTTGGGCCTTCGTTTGTTAACCATTTCTTGGGATCTCTTTTGTTCACCCTCTGTCCTGGCATTGATTTATTTACTCTTCAAATCTTAATCCATGCACTGGGTCAGTATACGCTGCTAAAATGTGAAGTTAATAAAATCACATGCTGGTTTATTAACTTCAGAAATTGAGTGAACTACTTTCTGTTGGCATTAGGCCATTTGTAATTAGTATCTGTAGTTGCAGTCTTAATGCGATTCCTCAGGTTGTATCTTTACAGTATCATGTGATTGAACTGTTACTTATTCAAGTGAATCTTAAATCCACTAAATGTAGCCCAGCAGCTGATTCTTTCTTCAGTTTTTGATGTTTTATCTGAATTTCATGCTTTTGAAGATGATGTAAGTTCTTGAAATAACTTTTGAAGTATGGATTCCCTTGAACTGTGCTGCACCGTACTGTACTTGCAGTATTTCTCAGTGGATCCTACAATTTGTGTCTCCTTCTTATGCTGCCTTAAATTCAGTTTTTTAGGTTTGCCGTCTTACAATATATGAAAACCTTATGGTAATTGACTGAATCTTCTAGTGATCTTTCTTCTTTATTATGTATTTCTTATTTTGAAGATTGTTAACATGTTTCTTTTATTTATTTCAGATTCTCTTCCGACTTATCAAGCCTCAAAAAGCCTTTTTTATGGCAGTTGACGGCGTTGCCCCTAGAGCTAAAATGAATCAGCAAAGAGGAAGACGATTCAGGTTTGACTACGATATTAATATTTAAATAATTTAAGAAATTAAAATAAGTTGGATGGTTTAATTCTATTTTAATCAGCATATTATAGACATTCGTTCTTCTCTACAATATTCTGCAGAAGTTGTTTTTAAGCTGCATCTTTTACTTTGATGGTAAAATATGGCCCTAGGCCAACAAAGGCTTGCAGGCCCTCATTAGTAAGTTTATATAAAAAGAATCAAAGGTCCATTCATATATGTTTATATTGCTGGTTCAGCACCGGAATAAGGGACAGGCTATTTGGGGACCCACCTGGGACACAACTTACTGGGCGCCAAATTCGATGTGTCAAAAACTTAATTTCACAAAAATATATTTTCCTCGATTTGTCAATTTGCTATTTGAAATCAAGTAAATGAATAAGTAACATTCATCTTCGTGTTTATCATTTTTCCATTCTTCAATATTTGGAATTGGCTAGATGCACACTAGTTGTTGGTTAGGCATGTACTGAAGTGCAACTGCGAAACTTTGCAGATCCGTGTTCTCTGGTTCTCTAACGATGCCATCATGACAAACCCTTAGAAGCAGCTATAGAATATCCTGAGGACAGATATTGAGGTGGTTTCCCGTGACCTTCCTCAGAATGATTTCAGACCGGAAGAGAAAGATGAAGAAGCAGACAAACACAGGAAAGGAAATTTTTCAACGTCCTTGCACGATGCCAGGATTCGAGCACAGGTTCCGACACATCGACCTCATGACAGACCATCTCCTAGACCATTAGGCCACGCCAGAACATCTTGACATTCAATGACCAAGTTGTACATTGTACTAGCTACATCTTATGATCTTAAGAAATGTTTTTAATTTCAATTATGCTTTTGATTCATATATTTATCTGCTTCCAAACAAAAAAGATATTGTGCCGTATCTTTTTTGTTTGGAATGATTCCTAAAGCTTCACTTGCTAAATTTATGGTATGCTTTCCTTCAAATAATATTTTAAATATTTGTTGCTTTCTAACAAACTGTTCTGCATATACAACAACTTTTTAGAACCTATAAATTCTGGTTATACAATTTGTCTGTAGTTACACAACTTACTGTAACAATAATAATTTGAGTTAATTTTTTCTTTATGTTTGGCCACCTTTCCAAACATACATGATAGTGACTTATTTTCACTCCAGTTGAAGAGCAGTCATTTCTGTTGAATGAGAATTGTTATCTATAAGACAAGTATATGGTCTAATGCATTAAGTGTCAGTTATTCTACAATACATTAGGCCTACATTACTGCAGTGTTTACAATGTGAAATTTTTCATAAGAAAAGAGTGAGGTGAATGGTCCCAGTAGTTTTAGAACTTCACTTTCAAGGAAAAACACCTAACAAAACAGATATAAGAGGACAGGATTACATGTAAGATACATATGTTTAGAAGTACAGTAGAGCCTGATTATCCACAAGTGCCGCGAAAATTTTTTTTAATTTTGAACCTAAAAAAAAAACAGTTTTAATCCAAGCCAACAACAGGGAAAATACAATAGGCCCTACAGTGCGAAGGTCAAAAATTACTGACAGATTATTTAGTCTTTTTAGTCTTTTTTCGGGTTATCCGCGAAGCCCTTGTCACCCAATTCCGCGTATAATCGGGGCTCTACTGTAATTGCTCGTATATTGCCCAGTAGTAATGGAATTAGTGTTGAGGCAAAGTAAATTGGCAAATCTTAGCCCGTAAACCACGAGGAGAGTATTATATTGATTAAAGATGTGGAAGTAAAATTGGTGTTACACTATTACACACTACCAAATACTTACATGTTTCATTTGTGTAAAGTGATATCTGTTCATTAAAGTTTCAGAGAAAAATAATTTATCATATTATAAATTTGCCATCATTTTTTTTAAGGTTTTTCCTCATTGGACTTTCTGTAATTTTTTTATCTTATTTTTTTTTTCAACTTTTTTATTAGATTTAAATACTTGAATTAGGAGATTTTAGGATTCTATAATATACACATTCACTTTTAAAACAACTAAGTTTGCTTCAGATCTAAACATATTCAACTGCAGATGTGAGAGAAGAATGAAAGAATTCCTCTCACCTCCATGATAGACTCTTTGATAGTTTGAATTACACTACTGTTTGGGAAAATTGCAATGCCATGAAGGATTGATGATATTACTTGAAACTTACAGGATATGTACATTAGGTTGGGACATGCAAGTGATTATGATGTCAGTGAAAATGCACATGCGGTTTCGGAGCAGCACCCTCTGAACTTTCCGTCTTAAGTATAAATAGGTGGTTCAAATTAGATGTTGTAATGAGTGAAGAGCTTTCATTTGGGTCGAAGGGTGTTTCTTGTGCCTCACTATGGTCTTCATCGAAGAACGTCACATTCTGAACACCTGATGGACTTTGAGCAAGGAAGGATTGTTGGTATGAGAGAAGCTGGATTTTCTTACCACAAAATTGCCACTCGTACAGGACTATATGTCAGTACAGTTATGCGAACGTGGTTCAATAGACAGATGAGTCTCGGATGCACAGAAATCCAGGAACTGGACTGCAAAATTGTACAATTACATGTGATACAGAGATCTCTACCGCAGGGCAGTGTTAACACATTAGTGGAATACTTCACAGTTCAGGCTTTGTCCTTCAGCACAGTTCAACATCGTCCAAACTGAGCTGGAGGATTGGTCACTTGCAGCCCATTGATGTGAATACCTTTAACCAAAGACGCATCAGGCTGTAATGTGGTCTCGAATACAAACATTGGCGTGGTGATTGGCAACACACCATCTTTTCTGATGAAATGCAATTCAACTTGATGCAACCATGATGGTCGCATACATTTTCAAAGACATCCTGGTGATGCCTACTTGCAGCGAACATCATATCGACCAAACGCCAACTGTCATGGTTTGGGAATGCCCTTAGGTTCAGTACACAATCTCACCTGATACGAATTCAGGGAACCCTCAACAGCCAATGACACATCAGGGATGTTTTAAAGGCAGAAGTGATACCCTTTCTTCAGAGATGTCCTGCCACTGTATTCCAGCATGACATTGCTTGCCCACATGTGATCTAGAATGTCCAAGATCTCTTTCATGCACTTCAGATACTGCCTCCTCCCTGGCCTGCAGATTTTCCTGATATTTCCCCAATTGAACATGTCTAGAACATGGTAGGTAAGGAACTGGCTTATCAGATGTCTTTGCCATCCATCACAAATGAGCTCTAAACTCTCATTGAAACAGCCTAGCAGGCTGTTCCGCAGGGCAATATCTCTTACATTCAGTGCCACACCATATAGAATCTGTTATTGCTGCTTGGTGGCTTCATACGATATGAATTTAAAGTGACAAAATTTTGTATAGCTCGGCAAACATAAGCCAGTTATCTACTGTAACATGAGTAATATGTGGCATAAATTTCATCTGAATAGCATGATTCTTTCTTTTCAAAATATGTGCAATTTTCTCAAACAGTAATGTAGAATATGGTCGCAAACAAACGACACTGAACAATTTGACCACATGAAAGGTGGCACTGCGAGATGAACACATAGGTGATTGTTGTATTCGGAACAGGAATGATTTGTGGATCTGAGATGAATCAGTGTAGGTGTGAAGACACCTTCGTCTTCATTCCCAGTGGTTTCAACAGGGAGGGGCTGCGAGTCATACGGTGAGGGAATCACTTCGGCTACTTCATGACACCTTCGGCAATTACGTGATATCCCGTGGAGCAAGCATTCCATATCCCTCACATCCCCCTGATGCGCATGTTTGGGGAATGCTGAAGGAAATGCTTTTTCAAGGACAACCTCCGGCAAACATTGTTGAGCTGCGGCAAAACATTGTGTCAACTCTTAGGGGAATGGAACAACCTCTCTTCCGGGACATGGTGGACAACCTATGCAACCGCTATGAATACTGCTTAGAGCATGAAGTAGAGCACATTGAACATGTATTGTCAACAACCACCATTGATTATTCTTTCATTTGCAGCATTTTCTGTTCAAAATGATTCAGTGTCGTTTGTTTTGGCCATACTGTTTGTAACAGACAATTATGAAAAGCTTATTTTGAATAATAGGGAAATGTGTTTTCATATTTACTTAAGACTGTTCAATACTATGAACGGTTGAACGACTGAGAATGAATGACTGTTCAATACTATGAACGGTTGAACGACTGAGAATGAATGAGCACGAATTTATTTTCTAAAACTGATTAAATTTGGATATCAGCAAAATATTTACACACACTAAATTTCTGAGATGACACTATCAGATTTATTTGTGGGCGAAAGGATAAACTGGTTAGATTAAAGAAAAAAAAAATATTGAAATCACACATTCCATATTCTTTTGAAGAACGAAATATTGTTTTTATTTATAAAACATTGGACCGATAACTAATCATTACATGATGATGCATTACATGACCCCTCGGTGCGGGTTCCTGTACGTGGTGAGGGGACCACCCAAGGAGTGTTCTCTTTTCCATGAGATACTCTCCATGGGTCCTAAACACCCGCCCCCGAATCCAAGGTGGAAGGCATCGTGCCGATGGATGTGTGGCACTACGGGGTTATTTTAGTGTCATGAACAATCCCTATGGGCAAAAAAAAAAATCGCCTGGCAACACCCACAGTATTTAAACTGCTTCGGCAGTGCCTTCCAGGCAGATATGGGGATAGCTGCCTGGTGACTGTTTACTTTCCCCAGCTAAATCTTTTGTGTATGGATACTTCTTCTTTTTTTCCTTTATTGGGAAGCAATTCCCACACCGTCGATGTTCGCTCTTCTTCTACTATCACTCCGACCTTTCTAATTATGCATTCCTTAACCCCTGAAACACCTTTGTCTAAACTTTCCCCTTTTCTCATCTACAAAGCACTTTCAGGTGTAACTTCAAATATCAAGTCAGTCAAGAAACTGCAGTCTGGCGATTTGTTAATCCAGCTACCTTCTTCAAAAGCTGTGGACCAACTTCTTAATTTGACAACTCTGGCAGATACTCCGGTATCTGTCACAAAGCACAAGACTTTAAACTCTAGTCGCGGCGTGATCCGCGAACCAGATCTGGACGGGCTATGTGATGCTGACCTTCTCGAAGGCTTTGCTTCGCAGGGTGTGACTGCTGTCCGACGGATTAACGTTCGTCGTGACAATAAGGAAGTACCCACTCGCACAGTTGTTCTTACTTTTAACACCTCCACACTGCCCACGAGTGTTACAGCCGGCTATCTTCGCTGTCCTGTGCATCCTCACATCCCGAACCCATTGCGCTGCTTTAAGTGCCAACGTTATGGTCATGGCTCTGCAGCTTGTCGTGGCAAGTCCATCTGCCCTAAGTGTGGTGAGCCATCTCACAAGTCTACACCGTGCACTTCGCCTCTCAAGTGTGTCAATTGTTCTGGAGACCATCCTTCATACTCTCGATCTTGTCCTCGCTGGAAGGAGGAGAAGGAGATTCAGACCATCAGAGTAAAACATTCTCTTTCTTATCCCGATGCCCGGAGGATGCTGTCTGCTGCGCCGGCCCAGAAGACTTTCTCTTTTGTGGTTAAGTCCAAACAGACTACTTCAATCTCCTGTCAAACAGACATCACTTGTCCTCCTCGTGAGTCCTTTTCAGCCATATTTCAAAACATTGCTACTCCTACCACAACAGTTCCGTCACAATCAACTCAATCTACGTCACAATCCACCATGTTGTCTTTGCCAGTTTCTTCAAGTCCTTCTAATATCCCAGCCGGTCTCAACTTTACACAGAAACGACCATCTGTATCTCCACACAGACCTTTTCATCGCACCACTTCACTTTCACATTCACCTTCTTGTGGTCGTCGGAGATATTTCTCTCCCAGACGGTTTTATGAAGACGATCTGGAGGACTCCTCCAAACACCCTAATTTTAGGGCACCACCAGCACCTCCATCTTGATTTTTAGGTTTTTACCCTTTTTTACCTTTTAATGGCCTTATTGTATTGGAATTGTCGAGGACTTCGCTCCAACCTGAACGATGTTAAAGCCCTCCTTTCTACAAATCATCCAGTCTGTATGTGTCTTCAGGAAACTTTTCTTACAGGAAACGACACAGTTTCTCTTCCTGGGTATTCCCAGGAATCCCAGGAATTACTCCTGCTGAGTAAACAACGGACCGATAGAAGCGGCGGAGGCGTTTGTCTCCTTATACGACATGACACTCTATCCTCCTGTGTCCCACTTACGACTCCTTTGGAAGCTGTTGCTGCTCGCCTTTCCACCAGCCGCCTTTTCACTATCTGTAGCTTATATCTTTCCCCTACAGCCCCTGTTTTGCCTACAGACATTGCTCATCTTCTGGATCAATTACCGACTCCGTTTCTCTTAGTTGGAGACTTCAACGCTCATTCTCCTGTCTGGGGTTCTCCATCCACCAATCCTAGAGGTGCTGTTATTGAAGATCTTTTAGTTCGGCGTAATCTTTGTATCTTTAACACAGGCGCCGCAACTCATTTCACATCCTCGCCAATATCCTTTTCTGCTATTGATTTAGCTATAGGTTCTGCGTCACTCTTCCCCCATTTCTCATGGGATGTTCTCAACGACCCTGGTGGCAGTGACCATTTCCCAATCCTTTTCAAAGAGCTACCTCATTCTGATGTTTCATCACCCTGTCATCCTCGCTGGAAATTTGACTGCAGATTGGATAACTTTTACTAGCTGCTGTAATCTGGAGGCCATTGATCTTTCAGCTACCATTGATCAACTTATTGACGAGGTCACTCGTATCATTATTTGTGCTGCCAAAGCAACAATTCCACAAACATCTGGACGATTCCCTCTGCATCCCAAACCTTGGTGGATTCGTGACTGTACGTCTGCACAGAAAATTAAGCAGAAAGCTTGGAACATTTTCCGCCGTTATCCGACTTCGGCCAATCTTTTGGCTTTTAAACGAGCACGTGCTTCTGCTCGTCGTGTCCGTCGCATTGGTCAGAAGGAGTCGTGGCAACGTTTTGTTTCATCACTAACTTGTACTTTGTCTTCAAAGACCCTTTGAGATAATATTCGTAAGATGCACGGAAAGTACAGATCTCAATCTATGCACATACTGAAAGAAGATGGAAAAGAAATAGCTACTATCTCCGCACAAGCTGAAGCCCTTGGACGTGCTTTTGCACGGAACTCCAGCCCTGCACTTTTATCTCCTACTTTTCAAATGATTAAAGACCGTGCTGAAGCTATTCCTTTAAAGTTTTCTTCTTCCAACAGAGAACCATACAATCTCCCTTTTAGTTTACAGGAATTATTGTTTGCACTAGACACCAGCAAAAATATTGCCTGCGGCCCTGACGGAATTCATTATGTGATGTTGCGACACTTATTCGTTTCGTCGTTGAATGTTCTTCTGTCCATCTTTAATAAAATCTGGTTGGAACATTTATTTCCTGATAGTTGGCGACGAGCTATAGTCATTCCTTTTGCCAAACCTGGTAAAGATGCCAGTGATCCAAATAATTATCGCCCCATTGCCCTCACTAGCTGCTTATATAGGACGCTTGAACGCATGGTAAATCGCCGCCTTCAATGGTATCTTGAAACCAATAAACTTCTCGCTACCACACAGTGTGGATTCCGGCAGCATCGCTCTATGGTTGACCATCTTGTACGTTTGGAAGATGCTATTCGCACTGCATTTGTTAATAGAGAACACCTCGTCTCTTATTTTCTTTGACTTGGAAAAGGCATACGATCGCACATGGAAATTTGGCATTTTACAAGATCTTCATCATTACGGCCTTCGTGGTCACATGCCTATTTTCATTCGCAATTTTCTTGCGAATCGTACCTTTCAAGTACGTCTAGGATCTACGCTCTCTACATGTTATCCTCAAGAACTCGGAGTACCTCAGGGCTGTGTCTTGAGCGTTACCCTTTTTTCTGTAAAGATTAATGGCATCATCTCTGTTTTGCCTTCGTCAGTTCACCACTCTTTATATGTTGACAACTTACAGATCTCTTGCAGTTCTGTTAATTTACGTCTGATTGAACGACAACTGCAGTTAGGTCTACATCAGTTGCAGACTTGGAGTGTTTCTAATGGTTTTACTTTCTCACAATCCAAGACTGTGTGTGTCCATTTCACTCGACGTCGGGGAATTTTTCCTGATCCGCAGCTGACTCTTGGTGGCGTCTCACTTCCATGTGTGTGTCAGCATAAATTTTTAGGCCTAATTTTTGATAAGAAATTGACTTTTAAGGATCACATACTTGACCTTCGGAAACGATGTCTTTTAAAACTAAATTGTATCAAAGTACTTTCGCATTCCAAATGGGGTGGTGATCGCTTGGCCTTGTTGCGCATTTACCGAGCCCTTATTTGATCCAAATTGGATTATGGCTGCATTGTCTATGGCTCTGCGCGGCCTTTTGTCCTTCGGACACTAGATCCTGTACACCATCAGGCCCTCCGTTTCTGCCTCGGTGCTTTCCGTACTTCACCGATTCCCAGCCTGTACGCAGAGGCTCTGGAACCGTCCCTGCACTTTCGTCGACAAGTTTTGTCTCTCCAATATTTCGCCCGTATTTCTTCACTTCCAAATAATCCTGCTCATCAATGTGTGTGTCGTCCCAGTCAACTACGTCTTTTCACCAATCGTCCTTCCATCATACCACCGTTTGGACATCGGGTGACGACTTGGCTCACTACACTACAGCTCACTGACCTTCACATTGCCACTCTACCTACTTCACCATCCGCGCATTGGAAATATCCTCTACCCAACTGTGATTTCTCTCTTCGTACTTTTGCAGAAATCAGCACGCCCTCAACAGTCTTTCAGTCTCTGCATCAGGATCATTTGTCCCGCCACTCTGATTTCAACATTTTCTATATCGACGGATCTAAAGGTGCAGATTATGTTAGAGCTGCTTTTTATACTGCTACCTTCAGTCATGCTGTTCATCTTCCTTCTGAGGCATCTGTGTTTTCTGCTGAACTTTATGCCATCTTTCTAGCTTTACAGTATGCTTTGCAGGAGAAGTTTACGCACACACTTATCTACAGCGATTCTGAGAGCGCTTTGCGGGCACTGTGCAGTCACACCCTGATGGTTCACCCTTTTGTTTTATCCATTTTAGTTTTTTTACAGCGTTTTCACCGTTGCACTATCATTTTCTGCTGGATCCCAGGCCACGTCGGCATTGTTGGCAATGACCACGCTGATTCTCTCGCAAAGTCTGCTGCTAGTCTACCCTTGCGACGGATCTCCACTCAGGCCTCTGACATCTACGCACTTATACGTTCTCGTCTCCGATCAGCCTGGCAACACGAATGGGATGCTCTTCACGGCAATAAACTTCGTCTGGTCAGTCCTTTATTATCCTCTCCTACCACTCGACTGTTTCCAACTCGCCAGAAGGATGTTCTTCTGGTGCGTCTGAGGATCGGCCATACAAGACTCACACATAGCTACTTTCTGCTCAATCGTCCACCTCCCCAGTGTTCTACGTGCAACGTTGTTTTAACCGTTCATCATATTTTAATTGACTGTCCTGCTTTTACTCAACATCGTCGTCAGTGCTTTTATCCTCTTTTTAAATTTCACGTTCCTTTTCATATTTCCTTGCTTTTAAATGATAATGATCTTTTACCCATTTCATCAGTTTTACACTTCATTCATCAATGTGGCCTTGCCACTCTATTGTAATTCTCAGATTTTTACTTTTCTTCGAAATACCTATCATTTTACCTATATCCTATCATCTTGCTTTGTGCACTACCTGTTCTTTTCTTGTTTTTGTCCTTTTTAGCTAGATACATGTAGTTAGTTTTCATTCCATTTTCTTTTCTTTTCCTTTTTACCTTTCTTGGCGCAGCTTAGCCGCAGCTGCTTTTGCGCCATAAAACACCAACCAACCAACCAAGCATTACATGACGAAGTCACGGACATTGGTTTTATATGGATTATTTTATTTTAAATATGTATTCATATGTACTTTACAGATATATGATGCTTATATATTGTTAATAAGTTTATTTTTAAATATTGGTTCGTTCTGTAATCCTAATGAAAAATCGGAGGAAGAGGATGAATTTCCTGTCCTCACACCTGAAGAAGTCTTTCACATAGAAAGACGAAATATTGGGAAGATTATATAGTAGTCGGAATATTTTATCTTTAAAGTATATATGAATGTATGAAATTATGAAGCAATTTGATGGTAAAGATAAATAAATTGTATATTTATTTATTTATTTTAGATCTGCAAGAGAAGCGGAAGAACTCGAATTGAGAGCCACAAAGAGAGGTGAAATCCTTCCAAAAGAAGAAAGATTTGATTCTAATTGCATCACTCCAGGAACTATATTTATGGCCAGATTACATGAACAGTTGAAATATTTTGTGACAATGAAGATTTCAACTGATAAAATGTGGCAAGGCATTAGGGTTTACTTATCTGGCCATGAAGTGAGTATTCAGCTGTATTTATTATTATAAAGGGGATTATATTAAATATAAATTTGCAGAATCCATAAAACGTCAAAAAAATTTTGAAAAATTGTTGTAACATGGCATTTGTAGGATTTATTTTGTAGAAGGTGTGGATGCTAATTCATATTTCTCCCTCTGCATTTGTATAGAGCTACCTTCATGTAAATTAAGGCTTTCTTAGTGCATTATTTTTAAAATGTGACTATTTTACTATATTTTTAAAAATGACTTCTACTATTAGAATTCTCATCAGATCAAAATAACACATATATCCATTAAAAAGAATAAGATAGAAAATTTATTGCCACATTATTGAAAGAAAAGAAAAAGTTATATAATAATAAAGCATTTTGAAAAGCATTATTGTCAATCTTGACAGTCTGTTGAAAAATCTTAAGTTAGACTTCTCAACTTAATAATGAAATTTGTTATAAAATTCTGTTTTAATGAATGGGAAAATATGCATGATTGACGTGGTTGTGTTTTTAGAAATGTATGTAGGCAGTCTTTAGATGAATATCCCTTTCTACCTCATCCCAAAGATAATAGGTTGAGATCAGAGAACTATGCTGTCCTTTGAAGCAATGAAAACTCATTGTCATGTTTCTGGAACTATTCCATGGTGATTTTGGCCTTGTAAGAAGGTGCATTATCATGTGGAAAGTGTCCATTTGACTGAAGATAAACTATTGTCATTGGGGATGACTTTGGTCAGCAATGATGTTTAGATATGTAATGGCATTCAGACACGATTCTTTGGGTATCAGATTCCAGGAAAACATTCATCCATACCATTATACTCCTAACATCAGCTTGTACTGTTGACACCAGATACGATGTGTCCATGGACTCATTTTGGAAACATGACCATAATCTGAGCCTTTCATCAGTATGATGCAAAAAAGAGCCTTGATTCATCAGACCAGACAACTTTTTTGCAGTCATCAATATTCCAGTGTTGATGTTCCTGTGGTCACAAGAGGTGTTCTTGTTTTTCTGTTGGCTATTAATACGTATTCGAGTTAAGGTACAATGCATAGTTTGTTCCGAGATGATGTTCTGCATAACAAGATTGAATTCAGATGTGATTTGTTTGATTGTGGCTCCAGCTACTAGCTTACACAATTTCACTCTTCTTTCTGTACCCTCTGATTCTTCAACAGGATCCTTGATCACTAGAGGTAGGTTTTTTAGTTTTCATACCACTTAAAACTGTGGTGCTTGAAAAACTCAGAATGAAAGCTGTTTGAGAGGTGTTCGATCCAGCATGCTTAGCATCAACTATTGTACCACACTCAGGTCACTCACTTTTCCCTTTATGAAGATTAACTATGCTAGAAGGCTGTTTTGCTTTATTTCACTGAATTCTGTTTTTACCTGACATGTGTATTGGAGGTAAGACCTGGGACTAAGATGAGAAACCATTCAAATTACAAAAATACAAAATACAAATAGTTTTTCCCTTAAAAAAAGTATTTGCTAAGAAAGGGAAAAAAAATATGTAGAAAAAATAATTCTTTTTTGAAGAAAGCATATAATGTATAAGAAAGTTGTGAGAAAATTATTATTCATTAATTTTTAGTAAAAGAATTATGAACTTCACTATCAAATAAATGAACACAGACTATTTTATACAGTAAAATCCTGATCCATGGAATTCGCTTATCATTGGTTGCCGTGCCATCCAATTTTGCGAAGAATCCGAAATAGGAGGAAAATCAACACAAAAATGCTTTTAATATGTTTTATTTACATTAAAATGATAGTACATACATTATTAGCAATTATTTTACTTTATTTTACTTTATTTTCTTACTTTGTTATTACTTTTTAACAAAAAAATCGGTTAATTGTCTTTGTTTTTTAGTGTCGAAACACGAAAAACCCCTACTTGGACATCACTAAATGTGCCTCTTTTATTGTTTACCTTATTCTAGATTTAAATTTTTTTTGTTAATTCCGTAATTTATTGTACAGTAAAGAAAAATGGAAACAGGAGAGGTCCGCGGATAATCGGGAGTTTACTGTATTATCATATGTAAGATATGTTGTAATGCATTGTATTACCGTATTTACTCGCATAATTTCCCCCATCGCGTATTTTCCCCACCCCAGTTTTTGTGGATTACAAAATTCAATTTTTATTTTTATCGCATAATTTCCCCACCTCTACTTCAACGCGTTTCCAAACATGACCTTGACTGGCGGTCAACTCACGACGACGCGACAATGTACCATTACTATCGCATTTCTCTATCCCACGCTACTTTAGGGGAAGATTCCACCCCCACCCCGGTCAGTCCAAGAGCAGACTCCTTCTGAATCAGTACAACAATTTCGAGTGTTTTGTGAAAACGTGAAGTTCGCCAATAAAGTTAAGTTCTCTATTAGCAGGCAGCTGATGCTGACGTCATGGAGTGAGCAGCTATAAAGATGGCGGGCTGCGCTGCGTGAGTTACGAAATTACGTCACAGTTGCATACACACTTCCGTGCATGCCTATTGCTTAACTGTACTTTGAAGAAAAAACAAATGTTGAGATGTGATTTCTTATATTTTAAATGTTGCGTGTTAATAAAATTGTTGTTAATTACATTTCTTGCTTTAAAAATCAATATTTAACATGGTTTTCCTTACACTTTCACCATATTTTTTTCCCTCAAATTGAAAAACATCGCGTAATTTCCCCACCCCCCTTTTTTTTGTCAAAATATTGATGAAAAAAAAGGGGAAATTATGCGAGTAAATACGATATTTAGTCGAAAGACATATAATGCTGAAATTAAATATTTTAATATGCAGGTGTACCCCACTTATCTGACGGGTTAGGGTCCAGACCACTGTCAATTAGTGAAAATCATTGAGTTGTGAAGCACAGCCTTTATTTAGCTTGCAAAAGCATTTTGGCTGTCGAAAAACAAAAATATTATATGTCACTTGTAACTGCGTGCAAAAGTTAAATATACTACATAAATACTAATATTTAGTAATATATTAGAAATATATATTTATAATAAGTAATAATATATTATAAGCACAAATATAAGAAACGTACCTCTGTCGAATAAACAGACTGATGAAGTAAGATGGCATTGATTGGGAGAAGAAATGAGCTGTCATTTATTGAAACACCGTAAAATTC
>JAFIDM010000005.1:43355977-43388280 GCA_023159025.1 Thereuonema tuberculata | reverse complement strand
AAAAAAACATTTTTTATACTTACCACATTTTATTTTCTTTTACTGGCATTAAAATAATCCAACAGTGTTGATTGATGAAGGTGCTGATTACTGGAAATAAATAATTGTGGGCGGTACAGTTATCGACAATGATGGCAACATTTCTTTTCTGATGCGAAAACTGAGAATCCAGTTTACGAATATGTCATTCCCAAATCGTTGTAGTCATCCATGCATTTGAATTTGCTTCATATTCAACTGACAGGGATCTAACGTTTTTAAAGCAGCGTGGCTTTTTGCTTTTGCCTATCACAAGTGTTTTAAGTTTCTCATTTCCACTCATATTAACTCCAAGCAGAAGTGTCAGGTGATGTTTGCTTGCTTTTCCAGAAGTGCACTTTTCACCCTTAAATGATAGAGCTTTATCAGGCAAAAGACAGTAAAATAAGCCTGTTTCATCCAGATTAAAAATATTTGATGCATCAAATCTAGATAAAATGTCCTTGAGAACATTGTTCTTCCAGTCTTCTATAGCATCACCATCAACAGCTGCTGCTTCTCCGCAAATCGTTTTAAAAGAAAGGCAATGTCTGTCTTTGAAACGTTCCAGCCAACCATTGCTGCCGCCGAAATCTTCCGTGTTCAACTCCTTAGCAATTTCCATGGCTTTTTCTTTGAGAATCACGGCTGAAATCGGCACATTTTGCGATCTGGCATATTTTAGCCATCGAACTAAAACCTCCTCGATCTCGTCAAACTTCGATTTCCTCATTCTCTTTCTTTTGTCTTTGCAGTCAGCTTCTTCAATTACTTGTTTCAATGAAAGAATATCGTTTAATGTAGTTCTGGGAATATGGTGTTCTTTGGCAAAAGATATTTTCGAAACATTTGATTTTTCAAAAAGTGCAATTAAGTCTTTTTTTTCTTTAAAAGATAACGAGGTGAGTTTTCGTTTCCCTGACATGTCACAAATGTAATCAAACCACGAAATTGCAAGATTAAAAAATAGCCCTTAAAGCGAGCTTACTCGCTATGAAATGAAATCACACTCACAAGTCAGTAGCGGCCAAGAAAAAGAAAAAACAAACACTCAGTAGCGGCTTGACAAAAGTCGCAGCGAGAAGTGTGTAATTTCCCATGTGAATTTCCCATGTGAAAATTCCGCGTAAAGGCTAGGCTTTCTTAGTGTGAAGGGGCGGGGCTGAAAAGATAGCAGGCAAAATTGAGAATAAAGATGCTTTTGGCCATTTTTGAGGGTGACTAGTTATCAGGAGTAGAATTAAATTTGGTGACGAGTAAAAGAGGGTTATTTTACATTATTGTCTATGAGACTTTGTCGGGACCAAAGGAAAACGACGACTTAAACGGAGTGACGACTTAACAAGGTTTTACTATATAAAGGGTGTTTTATTTAAGATTGCTAAGTTGATGTCATTTCCGGTTAAATCAGAAATGCTATTTCAAAGGGGGAATAAAAAGTTTTCCATATTCTTTTATGTATCATTAATGTGCCAAATTGCATTACACTATAAGGATACATAAAAAAAGTTTTTTGAGATATACCACACTCCTGTTACACCTGCTATATATAAAAGTATTTGAAAACAAACAAATAAATGAATAAACTTGGAACTTTTCTCTATATAAACAGGGTGATTCAAACTTCCCTGTACAAACTTTAAAGGTAGGTCAGAAATACAAAAACAAACCGTATTCATATTGGAACATAGATCTGCAAATGCCACCTGAATGTGCTAGAGTGTCCTGTTGGCAGCACATTAGTTGGGCAGTATGAGCCATCTTCATTTGAGACGTTGACTTTGTACGAGAAGGATTTATTGCTTCACTAATGCTGAGAGAGCAGATTAGATAGATATGCACCTAGCCAATGGGACAGGGATTGGAAATGGACGATTGTATGATTGTATCATGAACAGTTCCCCAACAGTTATGTGCCCAATCATCAAACGTTTGCGTATCTGCACCAGAGATTGCTGTTGGTGAAAGGGACTTTGAGCACTTAATGTGAACCTGTAAGTGTACACCTTACTGTCATATTGTAAACATAGGGCTAATAAACATTTGTTTACCTTACTTGTTATTTATTTCTGAACCTTTGTGTACCTTCTAGCACATTCGGGTGGCATTTGTGGACATACGTTCCACTATGAATACGGTTTGTTTTTCTATTCCTGACCTACCTTTTAAAGTTTGTACAGGGAATTTTGAATCACCCCTGATTCTATATATATATATATATATATATATATATATATATATATATATATACACGTCCCTAATTGAAGACGGTTCAGCAAGGCCTAACCCAGCAAGAGCCCTAAAATAAAGTTTTTATTTGTTTTATGGGTTTTTATTACACCAAAACAAAAAAATAAACTACACACTTACAAAAACAGTTTTTGAAATTGAGTACACAAATGTTTCTTTGCAGTTATACAAACAATTAAAATTGTGACTGAAGGGCCCTAAGATAATCAAAAGAGGCTTCATAATTGGCACATTTATAATAGGGCTGTCATAGACCTTTTGTAGACATTGTGGCCTGTTTGCTGACTTTAGTGACTTCAGAGAAAACCTAGTTTTATGGAATCACAGTCGAGAAGTAACGCTGTTACTGGTTAAACTACAGTTACTTTAAGTGGTAATGATTGGCAATGCTGTTACTTTTTTAATTAACTGTAATTCAGTTACTTTATTGGCTAACTGAGTAACAAAATTGCGTTACTTTTTCGGCCTTTTTTTTTTTTTTTTTTTTTTTAACACCTGCAAACTACTGAGAAGATTGACAAAGGCTGTTCAAATAGCTTCGATTGTGCATCTATGAGGGAGTTAGAATTGCTCAAGATCCTTTCTATGACTGTCTATACTCTTACTAAAATATAGCTCTAGAAACGATGTATAGTTCCAAAAATAATGCCTGTGAAGGAAGTCATTTTAAATATTTTATCTTCTGACAGTTCCACTGTATTAAGGGACAAAATGTAGATTTTGCTAGATTTTTTTTTATAACAATTAAATACTAAGATCGAATTAATTTCTTTCAGCAATTATTAAAAAATAAATAAAATACAAAGTCTGCTAATCATAAAATTAATTTTATTGTCTGGATTTTTTTTTAATGAGATTAACTAAATTTATAATTGAAAAACAAACAGTATATGTACCAGAAACAGGCGTAAGCAAGTCTCTGGTGAAAAGGAGTCAAAATGACTCCGTTAAACATGTGATTCAACATTTATCTTCAGTATATTATTGGTTAGAGATAATCATTGGGCTTCATTCTGAAAATGCACTAATCTGGGCAATTTCTCTCTTTCATGACATAATTACTGCCTTTTTGCTCTGGAACGATTCTGAAAAACCATGCGAACTGGTTGCTAGGCCAAAATGACATCAGTCAAGTGCATGATGTCAAATTGCTCTCTTTGCACAGAAATGCGATTCACAACTCCACTTTTCAGCTCTACATATCTCGGCCCTAGCCAACTGTCGACAAGGATCAAGCAGTTCTTTCATTTCGAATAATGGAAAAATAAGCCTAAGTAGATGCAAATTATTCAAATATAAAAGCTTAGAAGCATTTTAGATACAATTTGATAGATCTTTAAAAAGAAATCAAAAATAATTAATTTTACATCAATTTTTAAAATCTTAAAAAAAATCTATCAGTAATGGCAATATAAAAGAACTGATATCAGAGATCTGTATTTTTTAAAATGCTTATTTTATTTATTTACTAACTTAAAATACCCAGCGTTGACCGGGGAGGGGGTGAGGATTCCTGGTTCTCCCCTTCTTCAGAACCCTATCACATCAAACAGTTCTTGGAATTGTTGCAGAAAAATATTTGTGTACAGTGTGGCTAGAAAGTTCCTATACTCCCTATTATATAGTAATAAATGTAAATATTTAGTACTGAATGTTATTTCAATTGTTGACACTAGAATGCAAATGATATTATTGCGTTCGAGGAAGGGTATGAGTATTGCAGTGTTCAGATTGCAGTGTTTAGCCATGGCAGACGTAAGCGGTAATAGTTACACTGTTGAGGAGCAGTTAGTGGCAAGTGGTTTCACGCAACATAAATTTTGTCTTTTGGGTGAAAGAGAATTACACACTGGAGTTAGAGAGGAATCCACCTCACATAGTGGTATGGGCTGCGATGACATCATGTCATTTGTTTGGACCATATTTTTTTGATGGTCATGTTAATAGCGAAACTTATTTACACGTTAAAAACATGGTTAATCCCGTAACTTGAAGACGTGGTTATCATGGAACACGTATGGCTACAACAGGACGGTCACTTCCCTCTTACTGTGTGCAGATTATTTCTTGAACATTTTCCAGGACACTGAATTGGTCAAGGTACTCCAGCATCATCGCCAGCTCCATTGAAATGACCACCACGAAGTCCTGACCTCACGACGCCTGACAACTCATTGTGGGGAATCAACAAGACTTACATGTCTGAATGTCGTTATGCTACAAATGAAGAATTGTGTAATGCAGTTGAGGATGCATTTTGAACCATCACACCGGACATGCTCCACTGTAAAACAGGGCATGGTGGCATGTGAATTTGTGTATACAGCATGATGACGAACAACAGATGCATTGGACACTTAATGTGTAATTATTTTCTTAAAATATGCCTACCAGTTAAGGTAGGAACTTTCTGGTCACACTGTAATTCCCATTGTCGCCACCAGGTCCATTATGTTGCGCTATTTCAGAGATTTCACCCCCTTAGGAATGGTGAATCGGGTTCCAAGGTAGCCTATATTTCTCTTAGGGTAGTAAAAAAACAGACGTCCTGATGTGGATCAGAAAGAAATTGAAATTGTGAGATCCAAACTTTCCCAGTTCGTACAAAAATCATGTGATGGGTATAAAGTAATATTATATTAAAATCGAGATCAGAGAATATAAGACTTCTCGCCCCTTTCTCCACAACCCTATTACATCAAACTAACACAGTTGGTAAACAGACATGCGATCTGTACAAATTAATGTTATATTCTTATTATTCCTGTTGAAGTATTGTTCAACAATATTTGACAAAAATATTTTAGTTCTAGTTTTTGCCATCAGGTTACTATGTTGCACTGTTATGCAGGACAATAGTTTAGTTCTACTTGTCGCAACAAGATCCCTTGTTGCTATTTAAGGGATCACCCCTTTTCAGGATGAGGGGCTGGTGTGTTGAGGTTCCAGGGTAGCCTATATTTTCTGCAGGGCAGTAAAGAGTAACTATGCAAAATTTGATTAAGATCAGTCAAATGGTGTAAAATTGTGTAGAGAACATACATACTTTTGACTTTTATATATGTTAAGATTTACTTAATAGTAACATGAATATGCCGCGCTGGTGTGGTCGAGCGGTCTCAGGCGTCGGTCTGTCGTGAGATCAATGTGCCAGCGCCCGGGTTCAAATCCCGGTAGCGAGCATGGATGTTTCAAAAATTTCCTTTCCTGTGTTGTAGCCTCTTCTTCACTTTCTCTTCGGTCTGACGTCATTCCTTAATGGCGTCCTGGGGAAGGCCACGGGAAACCACCCCAGTATCTTTCCCTTGTAATTCTAGGGAGTCTGCTAGGGGTTCGCCGTCTTGGGAACACTAGCGCTCCCTGGAGCACGGATGCTTCGGCAACGAAGCTCGCACTTCGGTGCGAACCGACCACACACAACATGAATATCCTTCATATTTCATCATTTATATATTATTAAAATACTATATTAATATAATATAGATGGTAACTACAGTCAGTTAAATTTAAAAGGTTAATTTACTTCACTTAAAAAAATAATAATAAAAGATTTGAAATGAATAATGAAACCGACTTCTCAATTTTTAACAAAAAATTGACTTATTTAATTAAAAAGACTTAAAAGTTGCTGCTTTTTTTTTGTTTAGATAAAAATAATGAGTTCCAAATGTAATATTAATTTTGAAATACATATGTAAATTACATAATAAAAAGTATTTATGCATAAAAATTCTGGAGCATCCTAATAACTTTACCAGTATTAATATAATAAAGTTTAATTGGTTTTTGAAGTAAATTTAGCATTGAAAAATCCTTTCAGCAAATTTACCAAATATTGTGTAACAATTTCATCAAATTTTCATATGATGAAACTATATTTTGGATCAAACAATTCTACAGTTATGTCAAAATAATAAATTGCTGGACTATTAACATTTAAAGAATGAGATCCTAAAAATATTTTTATTATGATTCAGTCCACAAATTTTATCTACTGTTCAATCAAAATTATGTTCAGTGTTATCAGTTACATTCTTTATGTTAGCCCATTTTTTTTTCCTTTCATATGAAATAAAATATTCTTTGACTAAACTGAATTTATCTCGGGCAAAGAACAATAATTTGGTGGCAAATAATAATAATTATCCTATTTCCCACTTTCTTATATAATATATGCACTAAATATTAATTTACTTCACTTTTACATGTAAAGATAATGATTTCAATTTATTTTATTTTTTTATTTTATAAAATATATAGTTTATTTCCAACTTCTGTTAATTACAGTGTAAGGTACAAATATCAGTGTTAAAAGATAACTAAATTAAATTTCTACTTATTTCTAAACTGTTTATATTATTTTTAGTCCTCGTTCAAAGAGACTAAACAAATGGTGAAATTTTAAGCGTTTATTCAGTCTCTTTTACCATAAAAATAAAATGAAAGTTAGAAGAAATATAATAAATAAATATGCTATTAACTTGTGTGAATCTGTTAAATAAAGTCAGCAGAAATGAGTAAAAAAACAAAAACAAAGATTTGGTCATTTTTTCATTTAAAAATGCAGACAATTTTAAGTTGAATGACGTATAGGGCCTATATAGAACTAACTTTGGAGTGCAACTGGACAAGAAGTACAGAAATATGGATGTACAATAATTTTCTTAATAAATTCCAAGTAACCAAGTGTACCAAGTAAGTAGTACAAAACAAATTAAACATTTTTATACTCAAGAATCAAAAAAAAAAACTATTGATATTTCATTATTTTTTTTAAGAAAAATTCCTTATTTACTTTCTTGAAACTATCAAATAAATAAAATTCTCAAAGTATGTAATTAAGTAGGACATTGATTTATTTTCATAAATGGTTCAGAGCTAAAAAATAATAATAATATTTTTAAATGCCAACTACACGATGGAACAATTTAGAACAGCAATGAAGGCACATTCCTAATTTTTAAAATTTTAATTAATGCCTAATTTTAATTAAAATTTTTCAAGATGATTTTCTTTTATTGCTTATTATAAATTAGCATCTTTAAAAGATATCTTAATGTTTTTAAATTAGGAAATTAAAAGAAAACATATGTCAGCAGTTAAAAAACAAGGAAAGGAAAAAGCTAAGTTATTGATTTTACCATTATTGTTTTTGTTTTGTTTTTTTAACATTTCTTATTATTTTGAGTTTTTGTAAAGAAATCCTTTTTAAAATTTTAAAATGAATTTCAGTTACTTATAAGTATTTAATGTTGTTTTAGTTTTTTGTTATTTTAAGATTTCGATGAGCAACAAATGAATCTTTGGAAAAAAAAAAAATCTCATTTATTTTTGAAATGAAATGACAAACACTTTAAAAATTTATTTCCAGCACAATCTTAATACTAGAGTGGGTATGGGCCATTGGCTGCGGGTTGGAGGTGGCAGCTTCGGTTCCCGGCCTTGGCGGAGGGCGGGAATTTTCCCACGCTCCTTCTCCTCCAAACGGGTCCTAGGGCCTACCCAGCCCTCTGTAGAATGGGTACCAGGTTTCTTTCCCGGGAGTTAAAGGGGGCGAGCATCTTCATCTTCGTCCCGTAGGTTATGATCACTGGAGCCTACCCTCCAGTGGCCTCACCGGCCTCCCCAGGCTGGTTGTGGCCATCACATGGTCCTCTGGGCCTGATCGCTCCTTTACCTTTTAACAATCTTAATACAGCTGTTTAAAGAATAATTATTTATAACTAAGAATTTTTTGTGTTAAGGGTATTAATTGAATTATTACAATTCTTCACTCTTAACTTTTTTTTTTTACTAGATCTCATCCAAAAAAAAAAAAATCTACAGAAATCGAAATTTCATTTTGACCTTCTAATTTAATAGATTAAATGAATGTAAATATTTCTGTAAATTTAGATTCCACGTAAAATTTAAAATTCCTCATTTAAAAAGTAAAAGATCACTTGTCGCTTTCTGAAATTTCCTGCAGAATTACAAAAGTAATTAATGAGTTCACTGCCGCCAAAGCAAGCACTAAAAACCTCAGAGAGGGTTTTCAGAATCATGATATATCATGCTCTGAGATAACTAGCTTAGTGATTCTCACTGTAAGCTGCTTGCTCAGCCAGATTTTCAGAATATGGCCCATTGTCTATTACTCATCTTAATATCTGACTTATCTCTGCGATCTTATTTTAGTCATTCTTGCCTTAATCATTGGTGAAAAAAACATCTATTTTTACAATTTTATTAGTAATTTGCTGTGAAATTTCTAGGCAGATTAAACTTAAAGCAAACAATAACTATAAAATGCCGTGGCATTTATTAAAAATGTTATATTTTATTTTTCCCCTTTTTAAGTAGTAATTATTAGCTTAACACACATACAGTGGACAATGAGAAGAAAAAATCTAAATAAAATTTCTGAAAAAAAAAAAAAAAATCAAAGCCATTCCGACATAGCCTTGTGGTCTAGGCAGCGACCTCCCTTGAGGCTGATGCATCGGAACCTGGGTTTGAAGCCTGGCGCTGGCATGGATGTTTATTTCATTCCTTTCCTGTATTTGTCAGCCTCTTCACTTTCTCTTTCGATTGAAGCCATTCCATAACAGCTTCCTGAGGAAGGCCACGGGAACCCACCTCAGTATCTGCTCCAAAACACCTGGAAGTAGATAGGTAAATCTCCCAACCCATCTGATCAAGGTGAGAAATTAGAGAAAACCCCATGGGAGGTGAAGGAGGCTATAGCTATAAAAAAGGGCTGAAGAAAAAGATCTATACATTAATATTTAAAATGTGTTCTGTTAAATAATTTTTAAAACCTGATAGTGCAATTACAATTTAAAGTTTTTAAAATATTAATATTTTAAAGATTAAAATATAAAATTGCTGAGCATTGTAACACAGCAAGAGCCTGAAACAATTAAAATATGTTTCTTATATGTACATAAATAAAAATATGAACAGAAACTTAAGAAAGCAAGATATATTAAAAAAGTCAGTGGTTCAACAGGAAAATGTCTATTTTTGGGTGAGGAAGGAGTGTCATTAAAAGCCAAAAAATAATTGTAATTCAGTTACTTTTTTAAAGTAATTTGCCCATCTCTAATTTTAATGGTACTAGCATTCTTTCATTAATGGCAGTCAAAAGAATCTTCATAAGCTTCAGCTTTGCAGATCAAAGCAATTTCCATATTTCTTCTTGATGCACTAATTTGATTATTGATTAACACCAATGAAACAAAAAAATCTAAATGAGTACCATAGGCTGAAGAATTAAAAAGAAGAAAAATGTTGATAAATTGATTAAGATAGCTAAACTATTTAATTAATAATTTGTTGAAATAAAATTCAAGAAACACACATTCAATTCAACAGTAATATACAATTCACCATGGAAACAGAAGTCAATAATGATTTAGCTTTTCTAGATGTACTAGTCACTAGGAATACAAACACTTATGACACCACTGTTTATAGAAAACATACCAACGCAAACATTATGGTCAATTTTTTTGCTGCCAGTCCCATGATATACAAAACAAATTCATTAAAGTTCGCAATAAAAAGAGCATTGAAAATATGCAGTAATGGAATATTATTATGTCAAGAACTAAATTATATTAGGAGCATCTTTATGAACAATGATTATCCTAGAAAATTTATTAACAGATTAGTCACTAGATTATTAAAATGGGAAAGAAGCGCAAAAATTAGTAATCATACCAAAGATGATTCTAAATATGTGTCCATCCCCTTTGACGACAGGTTAAACAGTAAACTAAAACCCATTCTGGGCATGGTGAATATTAAAACGGCACACAGAGCAAACAATACGTTAGGCAAGTTACTAACAAGTAATAAACCAACAACTAACATAAAAGATAAAACTGGGGTTGTATATGGTATCCGATGTAAAGGGGGTGATAAAAAGTGTATATACGTGGGCGAGACAAAAAGAAGGGTCTCCAAGCGTATGTCAGAGCACGAGACTGCAATCAAAACTCGTAATAAGCAATATTTAACAACAATCCATCATCAAAAAACAGGACATGAAATTATGTATAACAAACCAATAATCCTTACCACAGAAAAGGATTGTTATCTTAGGAAGTTCTATGAATCATTAATAATCAACACGCACAGATGTTACAATACAGATGTATCCATTCGAAATGCATTGTTGTATGATTTGAAATGATTCTGTCAACTTGATGTATTATTAAGAATATTCTTTGTTATTATGTTGTAGTTTTGATTACTCATGTTTTTAAATATGTTTTTCTTTATATATGCATCTGAAGACGAGAAAATAATCTCGAAACATGTTATGTGAAGATATATTTTTGTTATTGAAGATATGTGTGTTATGGTCTCTTTTATATTTATATCTTCATAGTATATTTGTCATTTTTTTTTTGTGACCTGCACTAAATTTCTTCAGTAATTCTGACATCTGAAACAAGTTAAGAATATAATGCTTCTTTTTTCCATTAATTTATGGATTTTTAAGCTATTGTCTGTATCAGTTTGCTTAGCTGTGTAAAATTAGTGAGAATATTTGAAATGTAAGTGTGATAATAATAAAGTTGAGAAATTGTTGTAAATTGATGTTAAGAATTTATACTTTTAAAACTTTACTAATAATAGCTTAATAAACATTGAAATAATTTTAAAAAAGTTGCTTAGGAATTCTACTGGACTTTCAGGGTATTCCAAATCATCGTATCTCCTGTATTTTGCAAATTTCTAATAGGTTATTATTATTCTAGGTTGGATCATTTTCTTCATGCTCAAAAATTTGTGCAATTCATGTGCAATTCTAATGAGGTTCTTCTATTTCTCATCTTTGTTGATCTCCCTCTGCAAGATATTTCATATTCTCACATATGCTTATGTAGTATGTTGAGATTCTCTTACACACAAATTAGGACACATTTGGCATTCTATTAAAAAACCATCACTTTAATTGCATTTGCATTATGTTACCTATATATAAAGACATAGGCTTACAATACAATTGTTAATCTTATTTCACTATTCTCCATAATGCACTTTGTGTTTTCTCATCAGTTGGCCTGTGTACCATCAGCAGTTTATGTGAGGATGTACCTTTCATTCTTTCAGCTGAGAGTGGAAATTTGAACTGCCCATCTGCATCTTTGATACGGAACTCACTGATGTATCATGAGCAAATGCTGTGTGGACAGCAATAATTACCCACATTGTCAAAGCAGGGATAGATTCTTTAGGGAAGATTTTTTTTTTTTTTTTATGGAAAGTTTAGCTTTGAGCAAAGCTCTAAGTGTAATGATTTCTAGTGATTACTTGAGATCTGCTGCTTTGGATTTCCAAGAACTTGTGTATCCTGGGCAAACCTTGCTCTCTTCTTCTGTTAGTATGCGACTGATTAATGGTTTTTATTTAAACTGAATTTCTTTGTTGGTTTCTTAGTCTTTCAATGTGTATCCCAATATGTTTTCTTATGGACAAATAACTCATCGGACATTAGCATAGTTTTCAGCTGATGTGTATGTACTATTTTTGAGATAAAAACCTCTTCATTGGTTTCTGTATATAATTCCAAGTGGTAAGAGACATCCAATGTAGAGAAGCTTGCTGCCCCCCCCCCCCAAATTTTTTTATACTTAAGCTTATTTGCTTTGCATTTTTTTTTTTTTTTCTATTTTCATAATTTTAGTTTTATCTGTGTTTTCTTTACAATTTCTATTTCTATTAATTCATTAAATGCTACTAATAGATCATATTGTAAATAAAATTGATTTTTATTTATTTAATTTGTCTTAAATAAGAAGTTGTTAAATATATTATATAAAGAGAACAACCTTGCGCAAAGTGCCTGTGTTATTTCAATATTGTAAAAAGTTTTAAAATCAATTAGAATCCCTGGATATATATTTATACATGTCAGTATTTTAAAAAGTAAACAAAAAAATGTTTATTATGTAATGAATGTTTAAGTATTCTTCAGATTTTATTTTTTAAGAATATTTTAAAAATTCTGTTGTTATTCTAGAGCAATTTCCTCATTTCAATTTTAAATTGAAATCTGTGCTATGATTATGATGTTACTCTAATGGTTAAGTTACGCATTGGCTATCTTTGACTGATTTTCTTGCAAAAAAAAGCATTACAGACAGCGATGTCAGTAAAGACAATTATGAAGTGTTCAGCTCACACCTATTTTACTCGATCATTATTGATGATACTTATCCTTTTCTTTCAAATGGAAGTGTTTTGGATTTAAATTTTATTTTCATTAAGTTTTTTCGTTTCTAACCATGTCATCTGTAAGCGTCAAACATCTCTGTTCTTTCTTATTCACTTTGGCCTGTCTTTATTTCTAGTTTTATTCATTTCCATTGTTATTGCTTAAAATGTTTTTGTCTCAAATATTCACAAGATCTTGGTTTTTCTTTCCATGGTTAGACTTTCTTAATCAAAGTAAAATCTTGGTAGAAAGTTATTGAATTTTGTAATCCCTTGCAGGACTTAAATTAATTCATAAACTAGGCTTCCGACAGCTTGCAAAAGTGCTTCTGGCTTGCTTTAAAAAAGTTACCCGCGAAAAATATTATGATTATTTCTAAACAAAGATAGCTTTAGAAAAGGGCCATTGTACAAGGCCCTTTTAAATAAGCTTCCAAAAAATTATGAGATCCCATTATATTAACCAAGAATTCATTATCAACTGCATATTATCCAACCAAAAAACAAACACCAACATCTTCACATAAACAACCTTTAACTTAGGACCTTCGATGCCTAAAGCTGCTTCTGAGATCACTGTGTTGCCATAGTTAATTCGTTCATATTATTTGTAATTCTTGGTATATTTCTTTCTAGTGAAGTTTTATTTTTTGACAGTAAACAATATAGTATTGTTCTTTTGGAAAATTTACAATTTTTGGTCTGAATAGTAACTATACTTTTGAAGATGATACATCACTATCAGAATCACAAACTGCCAGAACATTCAACATTGCCCAATATTTCTCAGTGTTCACAAATGACACTACTTAAGTTCAGAGAATACTGTTCCATGAAACTGAGCCTTTTGCCAATGGATTTCCAAGTAGTTCTACATTCTGATAAATTCTTGCAAGAATAAATCTTTAAAAGCCAAGGACCAGCTGGAAATAAATAAATTTGTTTCTCTTTGGCAAATTTATATCAATTCTGCTGTTCTTTCAGTTAGTTTGTTTTTTTATGACGTGAGATATGTCTTACAGAATCTGTTTCTAATCGGCCATCATTTTTGAAAGAAAGTAATATAAAAAATAAATAAATAAATAAATAATGTAATAACTTTAAGAAAGAGAAGAAAAACAAATTTTACTTTGAAAATCTTTTTTATTTAATCACAAACTGAATTACACTAATCATTATTGATATATTCACTGCTTTCCACAATATGACTAGACTAAAGCTCTAATTATCAGGATTTCTTGTGTTTGGTTTTGTTTTTTATTAGTAAGAGAACACATAGGCTGGAATTAATAGAAAATCTTATTATATACATAAAAAATACCTAGTTCAAAAGAGCCTTGTAAATTAATGATATGGCAAAAAACTTTTAAATTTTATAGGAATGTTTGTTGACTGAGCTGGGTTTTTATTTATTTATTAGCATCTGGCTTTTTAGTATGTATTTGCAAGAAATCACTTAATAAACATAAGGATTTAGCTAAGATTTTAAACTCCTTGAAGTATATAATTATTTTGTTCAATCATTAGTATTGGAAAGGACCCAAACTTAATTTGTTTAATAGCTTTGAAATACGCCTTGTTCAGTATTGTAATTATGCCAAAAAGGCTATAATTTATCTTTATGTATATATAAAACTTAAAACACATAAACATTACAGTTTCTGAACAAACTCAGAAAAAAAATACATTAAGAACTGAATTATTTCTTTCCCAAACCAATGCTATTTTCCCTAATAATCATAGGAAATTTGGCCATTAACTGAAATACTGTAACATTATTCTTTATAATAAATATAGTTTGCTCTACTACAAAGCAATAAATAGCAACAATGCTTAAAGTAAAATTATTATTTTTTTTTTTTTTGCTAAAATTTTGTAAACTTTTTTTAACATTCATGATCAATAGAAATGGTTGAAATTTAGAAGAAATCTCAAAACAAAAATATTTATTTGTTGCTTGACTTTAAATCTTATAATACTCGTATGGAATGCTACATGAATTTTACTGTCCAAGCTGTTATGAAAAACCCTCAAAGCATCAGAGAAGTTAAGGAATTTAACTTCGAAATTATGTCTACAATGAATGTTATCTTTCTGTTAAATCTGATTATTCTCAAATGCAGATCAAATTTCTTACGAGAAATTGCAATATGCTTAAGTAACTGCACTATAGGACTGTCCTCAGTTCTTGCTGTACATAAATTGTGACAAAATTAGCTTTGATTTTTATTTTCAAAACTGATTACCATATACTGGCCCTGTTTCAATACTTAGTAATTTTTGTTGCTATGTAGTCAAGTGAAAAATTTTGTGTACTGTTCAAATTTTAGAAACTGCCAAGTGGACAAAGTTTGAAAACAAATCCTTACAATTGCTCAAACATTAAATAATAATTTATTTGCTACCACAAGTAAGCCTTTTGCTGGTTTCAGTATCATAATCAAAATACATATGACGAAAATCAAATTATTATAATTGTGAAAGGTTAGTAAATAAAAATATAAAAATATATAATACTTTGTAACAGACATTTAAAAATTAAACTTTTTACAAACATTATTTCTCACAGAAATACCCAAAAAAGATAAAAACATCCAATAACAACAAGTCTATAAACAATAAGGACAAAAAATAATATGCATCTTAATATATACAATCATTAATACATTCCATTTTCAGTTTTAAAAGATCCAAAAGAATGAGAAATTATTTCAGAAGAACAAGACTAGGCCTATCAGGTAAACATCTCTAGTATAATAATAAAAATCCTTTAATATTAAAAACCCTAAAAAAACAAAAATTACAAGAAAATCACATCTAAAACATGGAATATTTACTAAAAAAGAAAAAAAAAATGTTAAGAATATCTTTACATGATTCTACAATTTCAGCAAAATATTTTCCAAAATTTTTCTTCGTTTCCTTATTATATTATTTGTATAAGAAAGTGGCATTTAAAATAAGAAAGAAAGCAAATTTGCAAACTATTAACCCGCTATCTAGCTACCCTCCAGGAATGTATGAGTTTGATTTGGCGCCATCAATGGTCAGTAAGTTGCCTTCATAGAGTCTAGAAATAATATCCAATAATATTCGATATATGCATTTTTTTTATTATTTAAAATCCAACTTGCATTGATTTATAGAACTTCCATTTGAAGGGAGGAGATCAATTGATATTCATTTCACATAGGGCAATGTTTTGTGAATTAGAAAAAAAAATACTGTTCAATGTTAATCACTGGCAAAACATCGACAGCAAATTAAAGCATAAAGATGTGTAAAAATTTTAAACAACTGCAGGAAACTGATCTGGTATAAGTACAAAGTAAGATTTACATTGATTAATACTATATAAATGATTCTAGTATTTTATTTTTTTCAGAATACTGTTTATTAAAAATAAGCTGTCGCAGTAAACAAAAACATTTTTATATGGCAACTAAATACTGTAAAAAATTATTCTTCAAAAGAGTGAAAACACTAATTTCTTAATTAAGTTAGCTAAAAATTACTCTTAAGACTTAAGAATCACAGTAATTGGGATTTTTCTTTCAGATAAAGTAATTTGATATTTCCCCCACCCATTTTGTCTTTATCTATTTTACGTTCCTAAACAGTATCATATTAAAAGGACACATTTTTAACTATCAATCCTTTAAAAAAAAAAAAAAAATATCGAGAACTGTTTAATTATAAAGATCATTAAAAATTAATGTACTTTTTAAAACATTAGCTAAATTAAATATTACACAGTAATATCACATTACACTTTAAAGTAAAATTAACTTCCAATCTTAAGAATTAGAACAAGATTCTCCAAAGTCTGACTCATATCATGTTTTCCATCCGAAATTACAATTGAAATTAAAATATTTAAATTTGAATCATAACGGAATTAAAAAAAAACAATAACTCTCGTATTCTTCCCCATTCTATCTGTAACAGAGAAAAAAAAGAAGCATTAATTGTTATTATTTCTTAAAGACTCAAATAAATGGTGTTTTTTTTTAAACACACATTAATGTAGTAAGAATTTTTCTTCTTGGTCAAATAAAATTAGTATATTTTATTGTGATCAAAATCCAGAAAATATTTTTCATGCAATTGAATATATAAATTTTAGTTTGTAAAATTACTACTTCTTGTCATTCAATCTACAAAAGTGATTTCATTTGCTGTTTCATGCTTATAGTTTATGTAAAAAAAAAAAAAAAATCAAATATATTATTTTGTAATCTGTCTTTCCTCAACAACTCCATCATAATATTTTCGGTCGTTGGGACATGAATTATTCTTTAAAAAGTGTGATTTATGTAACTGATGTTTGTTAATAGTTTACTTATGTTGCCATTATATTTAAGACTAGTTGAAAAGTGCAAATAATTCACAACAAAAAAACCACCTTTCAGAAATAACAAACGACTCCAACAGCTGTCATGCATATTAGTTAAACGCATTGTCAATAGATGGCGCCTTCTCCATTTTTATAAAAAGGTGTTTAAAATACAGTTTTTTTAATGAAAACATTAATTTTCAACACTTTGTTTATTTTTCGACATGAGCGGTGAACGTAATCTTCAAAATGATGTCTTAATCATTGATTTTGATGAAGTATTAAGGGAGATATGGCATACCGACACAAAAACACCTTTGAGAAATAATATGTAAGGATAAAGGAATGTAGATATCTGTAAATACATTTTACTTATAGATAAAAACAGCTCTACCTGGTTTCCATTATGGTTGTGGCACTGATTTTTCATTACCAAAGGCCATATGCTGTGGGCTTCCAGTATCCACAGTTGTTTGAGGAACGCTCTGAGACACAGGCTGATCAATGTTTTCATAAGGACCTCTTCGACCTGTCAATGATATAAAATATCCTAAGTTTTATTTATAGAAATTATGCCTTCTTATTAAGAGTTAAAAAAATTAAACAACTAACTGAAAATAAGTGCATGGCTACTGACACACACAGTCTATTTTTGATCATTTTTTTTTTAAATAAAAAAAAATGTGCATCTCGGTGAATTAATTAAAACAACAATTGCTTATTTTACAATGGTTTCCCCTAATATTAGGGAACCAGTTTAAAATCCTTGATATTTATGGAGGTTTTCCAGGTTTTCCCTACAGATAATATTATTCATGTAAGACTCGGAACCACTTAAAAAATGTAATTCGCCATTAATTTATCCAGTAACTGCATTCTTCACATGCTAAGGAACCTCTGAATATGATTATAATTTAAGTTTGATTCTACAGACAATATTTTTGAAAAAAAAATATTAACGGTAACTTTACCAAAATAATCTCCAAGTGCAGGAATTCCAAAATTACTGTAGCCACCAATCCTTTCATTGCGAATACGATTCAAAATTACACAGGTTATTGGACGCAACAACAAGTTCAAAATGGCCATTCTAATCTTGAATCAAGGAAAATATCTTGGGTTGTAAAATAATCGTCAGCTGAAGAATTCAGAAAATTACGTTCTATTTCATAGTTACTTAACAAATTATAATTTTACTAGTCTACTTAGTATTAAGAGAATTAAATCATTTTTTTGAAAAAAAGGATACCCGATGCCGAAACTTTTTAATCCATAAGCTATAAATTGGAAAAAGAAAAAAAAAATGCATTAACAATAGCAAAGCATAGTTTATGTATGATGTATAAAATACATGTACGTATAAAAAAAGAAAACATTAAAAGAATAAAAATTGCATGTATATCTTATTCTTTCCTCTCCATACCGATTAAAATAAATAAATACGATTAACTATTTTAATAGTATGTACTAATAAAGTTGATTGATAACATATAATTGCGTATTTTGCTAGAAATTCTGATTAAGTGATTTACAATATGATATAGATAATAGTGATTCACTATTTAAAAAAAAAAAAAAAACTGATAAAAAATATGATTAGTTTTCTAATAATAAATATTAATATTCATGCTTACCAAAAAGTTTAAAAACATATAGATATTGAACATAGATAAATATTGTTAAAGAAAGACATTACTTTCATAAACTTTAAATATTTAACAGATAAATAGCTTCAAAAATTCACAGAAGTAAAATGACTTAGACTTTAGTTGCTGGTTTTTTTATATTTGAACAATCACTTAAATAGAATTAAATGTGAACAACTGAATTTTGATATTTTATTCTAAATATGTCTTAACTATGATCATATGAAATCAGATTTATACTTTGAGTTCAATCCCACTATATCTTTTCGTCCACTTAAGGAAAAACCTAAAAATAAGGCATCCTTTTCATTAGTCTCCAGCTGTATTTGATCAATTTAAAAAGTAATAAAATGTCTAATCTCTCTTTAGTCAAAGACATATGCACTGCTTATGCTTGGATCAGAAATAGCGCTTTAACAAAATTGTTAGATTTGTATTAAACTGATTAAATTAAATAATTAAAACTGAATTTAGAAGAGACTAATTAGTACAACACTGAAGTGAGAGATTATTTTCCATCATTTTATTGCGTTCCGTTCCGTGGAAGCAAGCTCTTACAATCATATATGCACATATTATGAAGAAAATTCCATTTTCTGTGAAAGTAAAGACTCCAATAAGAAACAGTAATTCATTGTGTTTCATCAGAAATACGATAAAGTTAACTCTACAGTTTTACTAACACTTTTTTTTTTTTTGTGATATCGCTCTGCAGTGATATATATCGTAGTGCTTATTGTGAGATTCACAAGATATGTGTGTGCTACTTCAGACTATTGATAGGCTATTTAAAAGCTTACCGATTTCAGATTAGATTGGAATTTCAGCAATAATTGAAAAAGCTTGTAAATTTGGACGTTACAAAAAAATCTCTGTAGCAATTCAAGATATTTAGAATCAGCTGATGTGTAAAAATTGCTGATTTTGCAACCTCCATTGTTAAAATTGAAGTTGATATGATATTTATTCTTTTTCTTTTGTCCAGCATAGAGAAAAACTTAACATGTGCAATTTACCCAAAGACCTCTTCACTGCTGAAAATTACAAATTATCCCACTTAATGTTTTTTAGTTGATCTGATTAAAGATAATAATGTATGAAAAAAAAAATATATTACTAAATTTTAGAATATGTTGTAACTTTTTATTGCAAATTTAAAATAAAAGTTTAAGATTTATCTTGCCTATTATTCTGACCAAGGGCACACCAATGTGTTACTTTCGTTTCAGATAAAACTTACTTTTATAACAATAACAACTCACAAATTAAATAATAATTGTTAATATAAATAGTAAATCAAATAAAATTACCATGATCTGGATAGAAAATGGCAATTGTCATAATATCCAATAAGATGCTTACTACATTGATAAGGAGAGCCTAGGAAAAGAAATTAATTATATTAAAAAAAGAAATCATTCATTGACAAAACGTTTTAGTTCTTAATCTTCAAATGAAATCTAGTGACGACTTTTATAGTAAATTACTAAAAGACAAATTACTGTGTTCTTTCCCAAGCAATACAAAAGTAGTTTAAGGCCTTTTGACATCAACAAAAATAACAAACACTTCTACAATGGAGAATTATGGAAATTTCACACAAAAATTGATTAATATCAACAGTAATCTTTTTACATCAGCTTATCAGTGCCGTATTTAGGCCTAGGCAGTTGCCTAGGGTGATACTGTCATAGGCGGCAGTAATGGTTTGTATTTCCCCCCTTTGCTTGTTTATTCTTTTTTCATTTTATTTGTAAGTAATACTGCATGCATTTTGTAGTTTTCTTTTTTATTATAAATTATATCATCAATAAATATAATGGACATGAATTTCTATGTTTACTGGGGCAAAGCCGGTTACGACTGGAGTCTGTCTCTCTGTGTGTGTGTGTGTGTGTGTTTGAGAGAGAGAGAGAGATAGATATGTTCCCTGGAAGATGGGTCGGTCGAGGAGGACCTGGAGCAAGGCCGGCATGATTGCTGGATTTAAATCCTCTTGACTTTTACTTCTGGGGACATATGAAGAGTGTGGTGTATGCAGAGCCGGTTCTTGATGTGCAGGTTTGTACAACGTCTGCATGTCACCTGTTAATGCTGTTGGAAACAAACCTGGGATTTTCAACGTTGCATCACTTGCACTGCTACTCACGGCTGTCACTGAGCATCTGCTGTGATGGGGATGATAATAGGTAGACCATATAAATGTCAATATTGTGAGTTTACTGTGCATTTCCGGATATATCTTCTTAGGATCTTTTTTGTTCCTTGTCTTGCCAGCAATCACCTCCCGAGGTTTGTCCCCATAGTTCCTTAACACTCTGTATATATAGTACTGTACAGATGGGTGTGCTTTTCACAGCATAAATGGGAGAATTTTATGCAGTGCCAGCAAAAACAGCGCTGTCTAGGGGCGGCCATACTTCTAAATCCGGCCCTGCAGCATACATTTATAGTTGTTGACAAAAGATGTTTCATAAAAGTGTTATTGCAATCTTTCTCTCTGAAATGCTATTGTAATTTAAAGAATTTCATAGCGAATGGTCACCCAATGTATGAAATTAATTTCGTTTAATTCAATCTTACGTAACTGTTTAATATCTACTAGGTATTTTGTGACTGCAACAATTATTTTATTCATTACAAAATATATAATAGAATTTCAGAAAGCTAAACATTACAAACAAAAATTAAGTAATACAAACATGATTACTTAAATAATAGTTTGTAATAGTGTAATGCTTTCTAAAATCATTTTTATTGACTTTGTTTTTATTATCTTTTTGAAACAGTTTATATTTCGCTAATTTTCATATTTTGCCAAACATATCAAAGACTGAGATGCTAAGTAACTTGACAAAATGTATATAAGAAAGTATGAAGCTTTATTTTTTTTATTTTTCTCCTGTTTTTTTCAAAATTGAAGCAATTTTCAAGTGAGAAGCAGTTATATTTACATAGTAACTTGATACAAAATAAATGTGGTATTTAATTTACCATATTAATTCAATGCAGAAGCAAGCTTCGTAAGTCACTTTTATGCAATTTATCATTAAATTAGAAAAACTTTCAATATTTATTTTACTTATAGCAATAGCAATCCAGATCCTTATGAGTTTTGGAATTTATGAATTTGGCAAAAAGAAGTCTCACCAAAAAGTAAAATGAAGAAAGTAATAAAAGTAAATCATACCATAAAGATCGGTTCTTCTGAATCACGGCTGTGAACACCCCATAATAATACCACAAGGAAAATGGAATTGTAAAAGAGATAAGAGTATGGGAAAAATGTTGCTTGGATGGCCCTGAAATAGATCAAAACCATTTAATTCATGTGATGAATTGTGAAAAAAAATATATAAGACGTTTAATTTTGAATACATATTGCAAAACAAGCAGAAACAGTAAATAAACTTACCATGTTGTAAGCACAAAATGAATGAGAAAGATGGCCTGCAAAGGAAATAAATTGTTTTGAAATGCACCCAAATCTTGATACAGTGATTATCACTACAAAGAAAACATTTACAGTCCCATTGGGTTTCCCCTTAATAGTATTTTAAAAATCTCATATGAATCAGCTGCTATTCAGTAAAACTTAAAAAGTACGGTCCTCCACCCACGTATAACGATTTTTAAATATAGGTATTCCTCTTTTTCAGTGCCTAATTTTGTGTTATCTCTCCCACAGTCATCTCATTAAGGGTAAACAGGAGACATGATGATAATAATTTATCTTAACAAAATGTCTAAGACTTCCTTGCGGGATGAAAATGAGAGGCACATATTTTTGTTAATATTACGAGTATGCGTAAAAAATTTCGGACAGATTCCCTTTTGTCATTAAATTAATTTACATAATATATATCTCTTATCACTAAATAGCCAACATTTCTCGTCCTATTCTTGACTGTCATTTTATTGGCAACAAAAAAAAATTGTTGTACAATGTAAAAGCATTGATTCATTAAATGAAACGTAATTCATTAAAATAGAAGTACAGTAACTATGAAATTACAATTATTTGAATAAATAACTGGTCTTCTAAATAAATTTATAAAAGTTGTAGCATTTCAAAATCGCAACCTTTTTTTTTGGCCAGTAGTTATTTTTTATGCAATGATTTATGTAGGAAATTCTTTATATGCAATACTCAAAATATTTCTTAGGGCAGGGTAAAATTTATAACAAAAATAAATAAGCATACATCTGGTGTTTTATTACAATTAATAATGAAAACATGTTCTGGGTCTACTTGACAAGACTTAAAATCGAAGAAAAACAAATCTTTAAAATATTTTTTAATAATCAAGTTTCTATAAACAGTAAAACAGGATCATGCGATTGACGTTTTAATATTTAATAATTCTTAAATGCAAAAAATGTGATTTATAAGTGAAAATCAAATGTAAATGAATGATAACAATAATAAAAAATATTCATGAGTCAAAATCACGAGATCAATTCAGAAGTTTTATTACCAAAAAAAATGAAGCAGCTCTGACAGAGGGAAAAAAATGAATTTAGAAATCCGATTAAAATAGTTTTAAACCCTATTACCTTTAGATGAAGAGATGGAATTTCCAAAGTCATTTTAAGGATCTGAATTTATAGATTCATTTATAAGTTTTCTCCTAGGTTGATCTTCACGACTCACCATCAGCTGAAATATGCTATCACCTTTAAGAAGAAACAAGTGCTTAATTTAGCCTCGGATCAAATCGTTAGATTCGTTATTTGTTATTGGAGAGTAAATTTCATAAAACCATAATTAAAAAAAACTAAATATTAATTAATGTTGGAAACTGAAATAATTGTAATTTATTTTAAATAATTTAAAATTCGAATTTATGTTCAATCGTTGACGATAACTCTCATTAATTTGAAGCATGTGGATGAAGACGAAGTGGAGATCGTCTAATATTTAAACTCAGTATTAGCTTTTTACTTGGCTTTAAATAATGTAAATATTTTTTTAATAGTAAAGGCTAGATGAATACTAATTTTAAGATGTGAATTTGTAATTTTCAAATATAATGTTTTCTTGTTTGTTTGTTTTGTTTTTTTTGTAATTCGGTAAAGCACATATCTTAGAAATTACCTTTTTTATTATTAATTTATTTTTTTTTTCTTTTCATAAGTTTTATTAATTTGAATTTTTACTTAAAATCGTGATACTGGTTAGTTGTATTTATTTAGAGTTTGTTTGCTAAACGGGTAATTTTCTTCTTTTATTTTCACACATTTTGTAAATCGGATATATATTTTGTATGTTTGGTTCGTCATACAACTAACTTGCAAAAATTTAAAACGTGCTTCTATTGAAAGGCATCGCATTTCCAAATAAAACATTTGATTGGCATAAAATAACCAGTAATAAAAGCGTAAATTTTTGTTATTAATTACATACAATTCTGTAGCACATCCTTCAAAAAGTGCAAAAAAGCAATGAATCTTTTAGATACGAAGGCACAGATCACATGATACTGCTTTCATAAATATCTTTTCTGCTATTTTATTTAATCAAATTACTTTTACTGAGATTAGCCGATGTTAAATGATGTTAATAGATTTGTTATTCAGTTCAAATAGTGTTGTCCTGTTTGCTTGTTGCAGTGGCAAATGAACGTTAAAACTTTTATTAAGCTAAAATCAAGAATAAAAAAGACCCCAAGTAACCAATTGAATCAGGAGGCTTAATTCAGTTTACTTCTGGTTCTGAACACTTTTAACTTCAGAGTAGATAATGGGAATAAAAGAACATTGGTGACATGATTGACACAGTTGGTTAACGGGAATATCATAAAGATCTTAAGAATTCTTCGCAAGATCATATGCCTCATAAATGATTGTCTTCTGAAGTCGAAGATGTTGTTTCATTTTAAATTTTTAAATTATGGATTTAAATCCATAAATTATGGATCCACAGTTGGCAGCTCATTATGGAGTGTCTTTGTTTATAAAGTGAGCATATTTCTCATTCTGATCCATAAGAATTAGCAGAGGCAAAATGACATGTGTATATTTGATTGTGTCTGAGTAATTCCACCAGTTTTAATCAGGTTTTTTTAGGCTGATTGCATTCTTTCTTTGTGGCTTTGTGTGGAAGACCATCTGTGGCCTTCATACAAAAAGAAAAAAATCTAAAATTTTAATGCATAGTAAATGAATATTTTTTTTTTTTTTTACAACAAATTTACTGATTTCGTTTTAAGCAAAAAAACTCAGTTGCAAGTAACCTCAGTCAATTATAGCAACCATTGAACATAATAATGTGGAAGTAGATGTGTGTCTGTTCTAGCTGGAGAGGTTTTGAAGACAAAACTAACAGATAATGGCATAGACTAGCAGCAAGATTGTTATCAAGGCTTTTCCATGAACTTCAGTGTAGGATAGGGAGACCAGGTTTTGAAAATAAAATACAAATCACTTTTAATGTAATAGACAAAATCAACCAATACTTGTATTATTTACTTCACAATAATCACAACATTAAAGTAATAATAGTTTCATTTTCTCATGTAATTTCATAAATTTGTTTATAAACATGATTATTTGCAATTATATAATAGCATAAAGAAAGCATTTCTGTAGGTTTAATTGCAATGGACACTAAAACATTAATACGAACCTTATAGTAGGCACATGAATAAGATGTTCTTGGCATAGTAGCTAATCAATCTAAAGTCTGAATATAAGCATAATAACCATTATTGGAAACAAGTTCTTAACTTTATGTGCAAAAACTCTCGACAAATGATTCAATATTACATTGCAGCATTGATCAATGCAGATGGTTAAGTGAAAATATGTTTATCTCATTAAGTTTTGAATTGCTGAAAATAAAACTAAGAAATGAAGATAAATAGTTATCCAAAAATTGCATTAAAATATCGGACAGTTTGCGTCCCTTATTAAATTTATCGGGACATTGGGACACAACCTGAAAAATGGGACGGTCCTGAACAATATGGGACATCCGGTAACCCTAGTGAAGGAGATCACATTACTCCCTGAAATCCCCTAACTTGTAGAGAGAGTAGTAATCCTCCTTCAATCTAATTTTTTTAATTAGTTGGATTATAATTTACCTGTAATATACTGTTGAGAACATAACACATATTTACAATGATATTGTAAATATATTGTGATTAGATTATTGAATAAAAAGAAAAGGGAAGTCATTTAATGTACAGTCATTGTGAAAAAATTAAGCAAATTAGACATCTTTGATGCCTTAGGATCTGATGTATTGATTCTTGTTTATTAAATATCTTATATACTGACATAGCAGGTGTGTTCAAAAATTATATATGCTGTTTATTCTTAGTATTTGTGTTTTTTTCTTTCTGAACCTCAATTTACAATGCTTACCTTCTCTTGTTCTGTTTTCAAACTTTGAAACTAGAGATTTCGTCTGGTTCTGAAGGAGGAGTGGGACATGATACTGGATAGATCCTTGTTTGAGGGATTTTTCCACTCCGGGTGAGGTTTACTCAATATTTCGGTCCGGTGCCTCGGGTCTTCTTCATGAGATGCATGTTGATGCCTGAAGAAGGCCCGAGGCACCGGACCAAAATATTGAGTAAATCTCACTCAGCAGTGGGAAAATCCCTCAAACAAGAATCTATTCAGTAGAGATTTTGTCTTTTTGCAATTCATTTCAATATTGTTTTCAACATAATTATATTTCATAAAGACATTAACGGTTCTAATGAAAGACATATATAGGGGAGAGCTGAGGGTACTTGGCGTTCCCCACAAAAAAACAAAATCTTGAAATATGTAGAATAGAATGTTTTCTTTTTTTGATTGCATGAATTTTAGAAGTTCATGAGACATTTTTTAAATTATCATTTACAGTCTGCTCAGCAGTTCTAATGCATAAATTAAGGTTATTTATTTTGTAATCAATATTCTGTTTTTCCTAGAATTATGGATTTTGAAATAAAATCCACAGATCTAAAATTTAGTGGCGCACCAATCGTATTTGTATCTTAAGTAATATTGAGCCGAAAAATACGTCTCCACCCAGGAAAAGAAAAACACTGGGAAAGGGTGAAGAAGAAGAGAAGAGCTAAAATTAAATAGTTAGGATTTATTTGCCCTTTCTTCTAAGAGTTTTTTTGAGATAAAATGTTAGCAACCCATGAACATTTCTTATATTCCTTTGCTAAATCAGTTGCTGAAGCACTTTATTAAATTTAGATTGAGTTGGAGTGAATTTTATTTTTTTGTGTTTATTTTTGAAGTTGTATTTTATTAAAAGCAATTTAACGAGGCATTAACTTTTTGGTTTAAATGAAGGTGTGACTTAAAAACCACAATAATAATAAAATAGTAAAGAGAGATTTCAATAGGAATTGAATTTGTTTATTTTTGTCTTAATATTTTTTTTCTTTTTCGTGATAAGTTTTTTTTTCTTTCCAGAATCTGGTTTTGCAGTCAGGATGGCTCAACTTTTGAGAACATTTACTGGGTTTTCTACGAAGATCAGATACTTATCTACAGGTTGGAACTTTTCTTTTCCTCTGATTATTAACGTTAATACTCACTTTACAAATAGATGTAACTACATCCAAGAGTGGAGCAGCAGACAGCATCCTTTGTTTGTTTGGAAGAAACCAGGACAATTACATTTTGATTCTTGTTTTAATTCAGCAATTTACATCAAAATGATAAAGAGATAAGTGTTATTTGAAGTTCTGTTAATTTTGTTAACTTCTTGTGAAATAATTATCTTATTTTTATTCATATGGTTTGAGAATGTTTAACACTCGTGAGCATTCTGCAAATTAATATCTGGAGAAATAACGCATGCAAATTAAGTTTCTATGAATGAAGAATATTCACAGGTTGCATCGTTAACATTAAACAATCTTAGAAGGATAGCATATGTCTTTGAAACCCAAGATAAATGGGATCTGTAACTGTTTCCATATTCATTGCTGAGATACTCAGTTGCACAATATACCTTAGATGACAGTGCCAAGCTGTCATTCTGCTGACATTCTAATAATTAATCTTCAGGAAATTGAAAAGATAGTGAGGATTGCTGTAGATTGATTTGGTGGTCACATCGTGCCATAGAATAATACAGGGTGTAACAGTTTGACCCGATCAATTTGCATACAGTAGCAACAATCTTGGTCAGTTTTGACTTCTCATCAGCACTTTGGCGATGATGTGTTGGTTCTGTTCAGTAGTGATTGTGATGTGTGACCCTTTCGCAGGTTTTATTGCAACAGAACCAGTGTCTTCAAATTTCTTCTTGATTGCAGTTGTTGTTTCAAGTTTCGAGGAAAAACCATATTCCTCATCGAATAAACGTCTTGTTGCCTTTGACTCTAAATAAACCCTTTTTAATGGCAAACACAAGTTGCTTGAAGGAACACACCACTTCCCTTGCCTGCCATTGTGAATTATAGCATGGTTGCTAATTCATATTCAATGTCAGGTGCATGCCCACTGCTGTATACAGGTGAAGCATTGTGTTAGGATATTGTTATTCTTGTGAAAATGTATAAACTGCTCTCAAAAATGCCACCCAGAAAGAACTTACCAAGTTAATTGGGTCCAATTGAGACACCCTGAATTATGAACTGTAATAAGAAAGCATAGTAAAGTAAGCACAGACAGTAGCATTTCCCCTTTGTACATTATGTGCAGACTATGCAACAATAAAGATTAATTTTCATGGATGAATTAGTAAACATTAATATATATAAAGTAATTTTTTTATCAATTTAATGTCAATTGTATTTAATGTCCATGATTTTTAAATCTACACGTTAAATTTCATTATTAAGTACAACTTTCTATCTATCACCATTAATGAATGATTAATGATGAAACTTCATATCAAAATTTACTATTAAACTATTTTATTAACATCACAAACCTCTCCGTTACAATATTTCAGAGGCCTCACCAGCTCTCCTTTATCAAGTTTTACATACAAAAAAATGGGAAAAGAAATCACCATATCTTCTCCCCAACTAAAATAAATGAACATGAATATGAATTCTATACAAAACTTGAAAAAGGAGAGCTGGTGAGGCCTCTGAAATATTGAAATGGAGAGGTTTGTGATGCTAATAAAATAGTTTAATAGTAAATTTAATTTTTTTTTTTATTCATATCAAAATGTTTCTTTTCCAAATGAGGTTTCTCTAGTGAGATTTCCTTCTTTGGTTTAATCAGCTGCTGCTCATTAAACTTCAATCCCGAGCCAGTCCTGTCTATAAATTCATTTGTGCCAAAGCTCCTTTACTTTGACGAAAGAATTGTGAAATTTTTAATCTAAATTATGCTTTCATCATTGTACATTGTGATCCATTCTGTTGTTGCAAAAACTTCAAGAGCATGCAACTATCTTGTGCATTCAGTACTATTCTTGTGCTGAGTGGGTTAAAGCTACCACCTGCCATGCGATTGATATGTTTGAACCTGGCATTGAATCCCGTTGTGGGCTTGGATGTTTGCTTCTTTCATATGTTTCTTTCCTTTCTCTTCCTGTCAGTGACTTGTTTTCAATTTCATACTTTGTTCGTGGCACAGTTTAGCCTCTGTTGCTCTTAGCCATATGTGGGATCAAAGGAACAAACAAAGCAATGACTATCTGCAATTTTAGTGTCTGTTTTGTCTGGTGTCTGTTGTTGCTACTTTTGTTCTGGTCTCAAAAGACTTAGATACATCTATTTACACAGCTTCAATAGATTTTCCAAAATGTTTATCCAATCTGTTAATTAAGATTTTTATTTGTGAAGTTTGCCTTTTTTTCTTATAAGGATAGGACATGGGTTGTATAACACAGATTTTAATGTCCCTTTGTGAGATGAAGTACTCATGAAGTACTTCAAAAATATACCGGGGTTTGGGGTCCAACAATCTACCATTTTCTATATATTTGATGTGTATTTGTGCGTTTTCCCATGTTAGCTTAATAGCTTCCTGTGTCGACTGAACGAAGTGCGGTGATGGTGCAGTGGATAGACTACTTGGCTTCTAAGCAGGTGCCAAGTTCGACTGCCAGACAACTTTTTTTTTCCTTCTGTTTCTTTTCTTTTATGTTAATGCAGTTTCTTTTACTTTTTCTTTTCTTTCTTTCTTTACCTTTTTTTTTTTTTTGCCCTCCTTTATGTTGCTGCTTCTTCAATTACTTCCAATATTAATAATAATAAAAAAGGAAAAACAAAAAAAAAAGAAGGACAGCTCTATTGTTACTGGAAAAGGAGAATATAAGGGGAAAAAAATAAATAAATTGATATGTAGGTTTTATTTTTCAAAATTAAAAAAAAAAAAAAATTAAGATATTTATATATTGTATTTTTTATTTCTGCCTAAGAAAAACAAAAACAATAGAAGTGAAGAAGCAGATACATAAAGGAAGGCAAAAAAAGAAAATGAAAGAATAATTAAAAAAAAAAAAAGTAAAAGAAACTGCATTAACATTAAAGAAAAGGTAGTTAAAAGAAAATAAAACAGAATAAAAAAAAAGTTGTGTGGCAGCAGACTTGAACTTCGGACCTTCTGCTTAGAAGCCAAGTAGTCTATCCACTGCACCATTACTGCATTTCATCATTCAGTTGACACACAAAGCTATTAAGCTAACATGGGGAAAAAAACTCCAAAAAACATCAATGGTAGGTTGTTGGACCCCCCCCCCCCCCGGTATATTTTTGAGATACTTTATGAGTACTTTCATCTCACAAAAGGCATTAAAATCTGTTGTACACAATCCGTGTCCTCTCCTTGTTATTTTTACTGCTGAATTATAACTGACTGAAATCCAATAATGCCCTCAAAAACTTATCTTTGGGTGTTAAGGAAGCTACATACAAATCGATACTGTGAACATAGTATCCATAACTCAGTAGTCTTTTGATCAATCATCATAAAAGTACTTTCTCTTTGAAATATCACCATGATTGTATATTTATTGTGTCTCACTCTATCAGTAAGCATTACGATTCAAGTGACTTCTACTTTACTTGGAAGGAGCTATACAGACAAACATTTGTTTGTGATTTTGCCAGAAATAAAGTTATTTTTAATTGACATTTTCCCCTTTATACCTTGGTATAATACCTCCTCCTCTTCTATTTACAGATCTTTTTTAGAAATTGATTTCTAGAAATAATCGCAATTTACCTCATGAAGTAAGAGGGTTAAGGCAGACTAGTCATGAAAAGTCCAGATACCAGAAAATGCATAATAACTTGGACTTTGATTACATAATAGCAGTTGTGAGCAAAATTATTTGAAATATATGAACTTCATTGCCTTACTTAATTGCTGTATGTACACAGAACTATTAATCTATAGAATTTATATTTGAATAGATGAGCCTGTTTGTCAATACCTAAATTGTTAGTCAAGTAATAGGACATTTAATTTTATTCTTACTTTTTTTTTTAGCTTTAATGGTTGCAATAAATACTTTAATTAAAGAAACAGGGGCAGGTGTCGTCAATGAGATTATTGATTTTTAACATTAGCTCCATTCCAATTTCTGAGCACAGCACAACAGCAGCTGGCTTCTTTGAATTTATTAGCAACACTTCTTTACTTTGCCAATTTGTCTTGTCAAGTCAGAGATACATTTCAGATGTAAATTGCAAGAAGAGATTTGATGAAACATTGAATGTTAAGAATTCAAAGCTTATGTAATAGAATATTTTTAACGTGTGTTAAAAAAGAATAAAATTGAAACAAAGGAAGCCACACAGAAATTTTTCCTTTCCCATGTTTTCCTCTCAGCTTGTTCCTGCAGGCATCCAAACCTGGTTTTTTTTCTCTCTCTGTTTTTTTTTTTATATTGTGTGTTTTCCTTTGTTTTAAAGCTAATTTTAGGTTTTATCAGTTAATTCTCCTTTTGAATTAAATATATTAAATACATCCCATTAAAAAGTTAGCAGGATCAAATGCTGTTTTAAGTAAAAGTTTGTGGAAGATCAGAAAAAAGGCGATACTTTAATATTCAATCAGTGAATATATTGGTGCATATATTACATGGGCTGATTTCCTCATCTACTTATGGCCTGTGTAGATGAGGCATAAGAGCAGCAGAATATTTATCAGTTAATTTTTTACTTATGATAACAAGTGGCACATCGTATTTCAGGGTAAGGTATTTCCACAATAGTTATAATTAATATGTTGATAAACTTCTGTAATGGCATATCAATGACCTGTTTTTATAATATCTTGCTTATAACGGATGCCGAAGACTGAGTTCTATTGATAACAGCATTAATTTAGAACCATTTGGTACTAAAACTAGAAATGCACATAAAACTCAAACTTTTAATTTGAGGGCTAAATGGTAACTGTTTACTTATTGAAGTGCATTCAGTTATAATAATTTTGATTTGGAACCATATTTGAAATGAATTTCTGAATTTAGTTCGTTTAATGGCCTTATCTTGCCATTTACGAGTCGCTTTCAATAACACTAGCATATCTGTTTTGTGCTTTATAGCAATGATCTGCTTCAATTTGTCCTTAGGTCAGATGAAGGTGATGAGAGGAGCTGAGTTTGGCAGCATCACTAGTTTTCTCATTCAAATTATTTCTTGTCATGATTGATTTTCATCTGTTCTGATGATTTTATTTATTTATTTATTTTTCTTTCTTTCAAAAAAATCCAAAAATATAAATTTCTTATAAAAATTTGTCTAAGAATATTGAACAGTAAATCCAATACATTTTCTTTTGATTTTGTAAAAAGATTTTGGCAGTATTTTTAAACATTATTTAAAAATAATGAAAGTTAGCATTTAAGCAAATAACTAAATGAATGAATAAAATAAATTGATATTTTATAAAATGTTTTTGTTTCCTTT
>JAFIDM010000005.1:43284303-43355967 GCA_023159025.1 Thereuonema tuberculata | reverse complement strand
AATGAATAAAATAAATTGATATTTTATAAAATGTTTTTGTTTCCTTTCTGATTAGGTGTCGAGAGAATATCTACTGTTCAGGCTAGGAAATCACTTGTTTCATTACCACTCCTAACTGAAGACACATCAGTTCTCAAGCAGTGTATTAATCCTCAAATCAGATTGAGGCAACTTACAAAAACTCCTGTAGGTGACTTAGGAGGCATTCAGGGTAATTTAATTTCAAAGAAAATTGACCCGAACTTTATTCCAATAATTTCCAAGGAAATTGAAATCCGAGACTCTCTTTTTAATTTAAGAATCACAGAAAAACTTGATCCCCTCCTAAATAAAACTGAGATTGCCGATCCATCAATAGTTACAGAAAAAAGAGCTGCTCGTTTAATCGTCATTCGACGACGCAAAATGAAGAAGCACAAACTGAAGAAACTCCGAAAACGAATGCGATTTGAATGGGCCAAACTGAGACTTCGCCGAGAGCAGCGAAAGGAAAAGATGTTTCAAGAGGAATTGTTATCACAGATTGCTGCTGCTGAAGCCTTCAGTGCAGAAAAATGGGCAGAAGATATTCTGCAACGTTCTAAAGTTTATGCCAAGAAAAAACAGGATGAAGAATTCTTCAAAACACCCGAAGGTCAAAAGGTCAAACATAAAATGATACAAGAATCCTTAAGGACAAAACCTGCAAACTGGAAAGATTAAAAAAAATAAATAAATAAGTAAATACAAATCAGGTCAGAAATTGCTGCTTTGGTAGAAATGAAAGGTAATGTGAATAAATTAAGTTTAACACTGTAGTTGTAAATTTAAGTTTTTTTTATTATAAAAAAAATGCTCTACATTAGTTTGAAAATGAATTATTGTTTTTCTTTTTCTTTTTTTATACTTTACCACAAAAGCTTTACAAATCCACTCATTTTACTAAGTAGGTATACATACATTTTACTGGAAGCGAGAACCTACTGCTGTATTTTAAGAAGTTCTATGAAATTTACATGTATCATAATACTGATAAAGAGATTGAGAGAGAATTTGCAGGAATGTTGTATGTTTTGGAGTGGAATTGCAGAATTGTTATCTAACAAAAAAATTATATTTCATTATTAATAACAACAGCTAAAAAGAAACTAGTTGTTCCTGCAGACTCTCTACATCTTTACAGTGGTTTGTCGGAATGACAATTGAATTGGATATTAACATTGTTTTTTTTTGTTATTTTTTTAACAGTGCTCATAAATAGCATTAAAGACAGACAGTCACATTATAGTTAACAGAAGGGTTTAGGGATATACAGAGGAAGAAAAAAAACATATTACATCCTAAATTTCTTGTGCTTATTTAAGATGTTCTCCTATAGTTACTGATACAGTGAAAATAGTAAAGGAAATACAACGAATAAAACGTGGGATGGGAAAGGAAGTTACATAATCCAAAAACAAATTTCAGAAATATCACAATCCATGTAATTTTCACTCGAAGTAGAGTTTAATTTGAATTCAAATAACCAGAAGATAGCTTTCAACTGCATTAATATTTGGTAATTTTTAATATCATCACAGATTAACAATTTTATTAAAATAAAGATCATAAAATAATTATAAAGCTTTTATAATTACAGAAGGTGTTTGAGAAGATTTTTACTTCCATATATATTTTCTTTCTTTTTTTTTTCATGATAACTAGGAAGCTAGTAGTACGTATAAAAAAAAGGAATGGTTCTTATTATGAAATTAAAAAGACATACTGTCATATAAATTCAACAGTCTAATAGATTAGATAAGGACGTTAAACTATTCTGTTTTAGTAGCATCTACATTTACACAGCAGAATAAGTATAGTAGACAAACAAATGAAAAAAAATGCTGTTGAATAAATATACATTTTTCTTCCAAAAAAAAATTATTTTTTTTCTTTATTATGACAAAACCCTTAAATGACATTAAATGATCATTCGCTATTCAATAAAAATAATAAAACAAAAATAGTTTATAAATCAAATAAAAATTTAATTTCATCTCACAATAATAAATCTTGCGAGCTGAAAGACCAACTTCATAGCCTGCAAAAATAATTTATATTATGCAATGCTTCAAATAAGTGTCACAGAATTTTATAAGTTTTCTTATAGATAAATATTTTGGTGTTCCAAAACCTGAAAAACTGAAGTGTTGCTTTGATTATTCGCTTATGTTCCAAAGCAAGTAATGTTTAAAAATGGGATTACTCGTGTAATGTTTGTAATTAGCATATCACTTATTTGGAAGGATTGGCGTTGCACTACAAAGTTGGTCTGAAACAACATATTATGAGGTAAATGTGAAGATTTCACATACGAAGTCGAATGTTTAAACAGGAATTGAATTATCACATTAACACCAACTTTTTTTTGTTTGGTTTTAAAGAAAATTACTGCATGAATTTCAGATAAACTCCATGAGCGAGATCAGATGATTCAGGTTGTTTACAGACACCTTTCATCTTCTTGACTTTTTTATTTTTCTTCATTTTCTTTCCCATTTGGTCGTTATCCTTCTTTTCAGCAAAGCATTCAAGTCCATTTGAACATGCACAGCTGTCTGTACACTTCTTTCCTGTTGGATGACTGAAAGCCTTACAAACTTTAATTCCTTTCTTCTTCCGTGGGATACAGCAGTGGCCTGAAAAAAAAAAATCATAGTACTTTATTATAATTTTTACATTGGCTCTTCTGATTCACAGAGTTTTGAAACAGCATATGATGCCATTAAAATGCAAGAAATTGAAGCCACATAACACCAATGTTCTTAATCTGTCTGAAATAATATTATTTAAGGTATCTACCGTATATGCTCCAATAAACGCCGAGGCTCTTATTGTCGCCGGTCTCTAATAAGCGCCGGGCTGCAGAGGGGACACGGCCAAATAGTAGTCGGGTCTTTGATATTTGTCTACCGGTACTAGTGTAAGCATCCGAATCTTTATAGTCGCGCGTAATACCTTAAGGTACATTGCCTTACAAAATGCTGCCGAAACGGTCATTTGACATTGCCTTTAACATTCGCGTGGTGGAATACGCGAAAGAACCTTCCGGTGAGGCGGCCACCCGTCATTGCGAATTCGGATGACGAATAGCAGCGAAAGGTACAGAAAGACATTGCCATTTATCTTTAACAGTCTTACGTAGCATGTGGATATTCAAATAAAGTAGCTGTTTATAGTATTAGCCGGTATTTATAAGTAAAAATATTGCAAATATTGCAAATATTCTGAAAGTTTTTGTTAATAACGGCCGGCCTCTATTAAGCAACGGGAGCCGAGGCTAGTTTTGCAAATAAACTTCAGGGGCCTCTATTGGAGCATATACGGTACTTAATAAACATTGTAGTGTTAATCTTTTCTGATTTTATTTGAATCTATAGTAAAAAGCCTTCTGTGTTTTCAACTTGACAATTGTTAATGCATTCTTACTTTCTCTCATTAACTGTACCTATCAATTTATATTTCTGAATCTAATAGGAGGGGAAATAAATCATCAATGTTAAAGCAATATTATATTTTCTGGACTCTCCTTTATTCTCCTCTGTATCTTTCATTCCTTCGAAAGCATTACTATCTCTGTGCCATTGTTGGTACGAAATTTCCTTGGTGCTTTTCAGACCATTTAAAAGTTGAATCAGCAACTTCTGTACTTCCTTTGCCAGTTATCTATTCTGTGCAAATCTATACCAATTCCTGTAGCACAACTCCTAAATCCACTGGGAAAGATAATACTGCTTCATACTGAAAATAGATTCTTTTAATAACTGATTTTCTTGGCAGAATTCAGAACTTGCTGAAATGCAAATTAGAAATCACCTTTGCTAAATTAATTTTGTTCCATTTCAACGTGAACAGTTATCAACTTCAATAAAGAAAAAAAAGGAATTCTTTATGTTGTACTTTGTCGAGAAGGATAGTATAATTGCGTACGTCTTAGACAGAAATTATTATAAAGATACTAATTTAGTTACATTTTCTGTAAAAGCTGTATTAAAAAATCAGTTAAAGATATGCCTTAGATTATGACATTATAGGGCATTATCAAGGATTTTTGCAATCGTCAAAACACTGCTTCTCTTTGCTGTCAGTAGAACTTCTGCCATTCTGAACTATGTTTTCATTCACTTATGTCCTGCACAGTTCTCAGATGGGCTGAAAATTTGCTGCATGTATTTTAAATAAATATTTTAAAATACAAATTGGAAGTGGTTTTTATATCTGTATGTCATACATTCGGCATCACTGAATTTATTTCTTTATTGTTTTATTGCTGCACTAGCCGGGTACTGTCGCTTCGCTCCGGAATCCTTGCATACATAGCATAAAAAAAAAAAAACTTTATTTATTTAGCAAATTAATATCGAGATCGGAAAATATACAAGTTCACAGCCCAATGTGGCATTCTCTGGATAACTCAGATGTATTGCAGGTTGGCCGCCACACACTTCATGATCATTTTAAAGCGAAAATATTAATCCTCTTTATTCCCTATCCCATGGGAATTTTGAAAAATCTAGCCTTATTCCTTGTCTACATCATAAAGGAAACCTCTATGCAAAATTTCAGCTTTTTAGGTCCAAGGGTTTGGACTGGGCATTGATGAGTCAGCAAGCGAGCGAGTGAGTCAGGACTTTTCTTTTTATATATAGAGACTGTAAGTGCCGTGACTTGCAAATTGATCTTTTGTGATAACTTGAATTAAATTTTTAATATTGATTCCAGGAGAAGTACTGTTCCTATACATGTCTAAAAGCGAGACGTTGTAATCTGTTTAGAGAACATCTTTTATGCACTGATACTTCACAGTGCATTTCCAAATCTGGTTAATCCTTCTCTTTAAATCTAACATTGTTTCTTTCTGTCATTTTATTTTTCTGCATTTTATTTTTATCTCTTCCTCTTTTGCTGGGTTCTTAAATAGTTCTGTCTTGCAAATATATAAGATTCTCCAGTAATAGGAAATATAATAAGAAAACAAGTTTCTTCCTTATACAGCGGGGACATGTTCATATACTTTCTTATACATTTGATAATTGTGTTAAATAAACGTACAAGATTTTTTGTAAAAGAAAACATTTTGATAAATACAGTGAATTTCCTTCTTCTTCTTAGCCAACGCCCACCCTTGGCTGTTGGGCCATTTGGCATCGCATTGACCAATAAAGATGGGCTAATCCGTAAAGGGGTTCTTCTTTATTATCATCTTCATGGTCATGAGCTGAGCAATCTTTAAGCTGTAATGTTGTCATCCTTTCATGGCCACAAAGCATGATTGCACCACTCCAATACGATGAAGATGGGCAGTGAGGTAAGCGTGTCCAGTTGTGGCGCGGAAGGCTGCAACACTGACTGTTCAAGGGAGATTTCGACGAATGGGGCCTTTGGTGACCATGCTGGCCCAAGCCTTGCCATTTGAGGAGGCCAGAAGTTTTGTTTGATCCTTCTATTTACTGCCGTGTTCACTCAGGCTTTTGCTATTTGCAGTGACATCAAGCAAACAGGTTGTGGTAATAAAGCTCCCATCTTGGTTAATATATCAATCTTTTCATTGCCGTTTATTTCGACACGGCTTGGGATCCATTGAAGTAAAATTTCTCACCCTTTTTTCTTGTAAGTTATTTAACAAATGTCTACAGGTGATGGTTCTAGTGCAGCCGGTATCTTGATTTCAAGTCAGGCTTTTGATAGCAGCTTGTGAGTCAGTTAAGAAAACGGCTTTTCCTGTCTGCAGCAAGGTTTTAACCTTAGAGGATGCAGCTAAAACTGCAGCTACTTCTCCATCATAGTTACATAGTGGGGCGCCAACAGGAAAGTGTCCCTTGTAAAGGGGACTGAAAAAGCCACTCCGGTTTCACCTGTATCAGGGTTAGAGGAGCTGTCTGTAAAGACGTGAATCCATTCTTCCTCCAGGTAACACTTGTAGATTGTCTGAAGTGCTGCTATCTTCAGCTCAATATCAAGGGAGGCATGTTTTGTTAAATAATACTTGTTAAATGAGTAAGAAGCTGATGGAGGCATGGAAAAAGCTCTTTATGCAAAGAGAGGGCTATTTTCCCAGAGGTCAACGTATATTTTCCTTGTAACTCTTTTAAATGTTCTCGTGGTGTTTTTTGTGCTTTCAAGCGGTTGGATGCCTCCTTATAATGGTTCCATTGGTGTACATAGATGCATTGGTAGATTTCCCAAAGGCAAAGTGAGGCTTTTTCTCGTCGGATTTGGAGGCAATCAATGCCAGTTTGTGCTTCCATAGCAGGAATGGGAGTAGATTTTGGTGCACCCGTGATTACTCGGAGAGCTGCATTTTGGACAAGGTCCATCTTATGGGTTGCAACCTTATTGGCAGTAATTTAATGCTTCCCCACTGTAATCAAGAACAGATTTAATAAGTTTTATAAGCAGTGGCGAGGACATCTTGGCTTGTTCCCTTGTAGTTGCGGTCAAATCTCTTTAGTAAGCATGATCTTTTTGAAAATGCTTTAATGGCATTGTCATTGCAGTGGGCCTTCCAAGAGAGCCAGAGGTCAAGATGTACTCCCAAGTATTTGAGAAAATATATAAATGAAAAAAAATGCTTTATTTAAAAAACAAACACAAAAAAAAACAAACAAGTGAACAGAATATAAGAAAAATACTGGAAACTGGCATTACCTGGGGCACAGTCAGCATTTGTATTGCAAGTCATCTCTCTATTAGCTACATTAGGATTATCTTCAATAACTAAACCATCCTGCAAATAAAAGATATTGATTAGAAAGAAACTGGTATTATTTCCTTTATTTGAAAGTATTGAATTAATTTTTTTAAAAAAGGACAAGTTTATAATTACAGGATGACCATGAAGTCCAAGGGTTGCACCATCATGCTTCTTCTCTCCTAAAAAGAAGTAAAATATATAAAAATCCTGAAAAGGAAATGTTCTATCCTTAAAACATAAAGGAGAAAAAAATATAGCTACTCAGGTCTTTTCAGTCTGCTGACTTTATGGAGTGAAATATCTTTCAATTTAAATCCATAATTGTAATATTTTTTTTTCTTTCTGTAAGTAAGAGTAAGGCAAGGATGAAAAATCTTTTTTTTTTTTTTTTTCATTCTAGGATATACTATAAAATTATTAAGTTTTAGAAAAAACAAAAATTTGTCTTTCCAAACTCTTATCCTCTTAAGTAGATACTAGTACAGCTGTTTTGAGCTTATTAGCTCTCATCAGTCACTGTTATTCATTGCAGTTTCATTTTTAAAGAAGCAGAAAACAAAAGTTCTAGTAAATTATAAAATATTCAACAGAAAATTAGAAGCCATAATTGTAATTTCATAGTAACTTTATATTGCAGATAGAAGGAAATTAATAAAAAATATATATATTATTTTATTATTGTCTCTTTTATATGCAGTATAAAATTTCTAGCTTCCATGGCTTTTTATTTTTTATTTTCTTTTATTTGAATATTTTGCAATTTTTTGATGACACATTCACTTTCATATTTTATTTGTTTAATTTCATCATCTAATGTGATAAACAGTGAGTAATCGTTACTGAAGAGAGACAAGCTAAAAACAGCTGTCCTAGGATACCATTCAAGTTAATAAAAATATTCACTGTGCAGAAGGAACACCTTAGGATTTAAATCCTAAGTTACATATTAAGATTACCATAAGAAACTGCGGAGTTCCTTTTAATTCAAATTTGAGAAATACCGTTCAACTAAGTTACTATCTTATCGTACAGCCATATTACTTTCATTACAAGTATTGCTTTATGCAGCAATTGTTAGTCTGTCTTTGTCAATGCAGTGCAATAAAAGATATTTTATTGTGCATTCTGTTATCACTTAGACCTTTGTTTGTATAATTATTTTCTTAATATAATGTTCTTCAAAACCAATGCTTCCTGATTTATAACCAAGAAACTGTCATTCTCAATTCAAAAAACACATACAAAATTGGTTTACGACAGTGGAATATGTTTCATAGAAATGTCTAATATTAATTTTTTAGAACTAATAATTTCTAACAAATACACAAAACAATTTCATTTTCTATAGGAGATACCTGTATTTTAAAATGTTTTATGTGGATGATCTCCTCAACACTGGTTCAGTAAAAGAGAATAGATAAAAAAATCTGGTAGGTCTGAATTTAGATAATTTACAATATATTGTACCATATTAGATGGGACTTAATGCCGTCTTAGGAAATTAAGATAACTGACATTTCAGTTAGTCTATTTAAAATTGATACCCATTTTTTTTATCTTAATTAAAACTTACATTTTATATAAATTATGATTATTTTTAAAATGAAATTCTACATCATTAAGCTATGTATTTATCTGGATTAATTTTATTTAATTACAAGTATTTTTAAGAAAATATATCAATTGTTACCTTTATTTCTTGTTTTATTATCATCGTATCCCTTTTTCCGTTTACCCTGAAATGAAATATTTCTCTTAAAGTTTTTTTGAAGACAATCTGATTTTGAATTCTTAAAGTTACATAACATTTTATTTTCAACCATTAACGTAATATATCTTTTTTGGCATTCTGTTAAAGTAATATTAGTTAACAATACAATGAACCTACATAGTTTCTTTCAGTAAAAAATTTATTTACAAAAATCTATTTCTAAGTCCTCTCCGAGCTCACTGCTGACTTTACAGTAACTAGTCTAAGGCCTTTACCTCAAAAACATAACGCCTACAGATCAGGTATTCTCTTTCATGGTGGCAGTCTACTAGAAAGCTTGTGATTATTCTAGGAGATAATGCAGTGTGCCACATTGTAGCATGTTCAAGAGTGTTTACCAAAGATGAAAAAACTTCAGAATGTTAACTTGGCCACTATAATTGCCGAATTCAATCAAGAGATATCCTGTTTGCGTTGTCCAACCTAGACAATCGTAGATCTAAGGGAAGCAGTCCTGAGAATGTGCAATAGCATATCTCCTGCATTGTTCAGAGTTCTCAGGATCATAAGACACTAAGTTACAGCTGTTCTACAGAAAGAAGGCCTACCAAAGTTAGAAAGCCATTCAAATTACGAGGGTGGTTCAACTCCTATGCGGAATTTTTGAAATACCTAAGAGCTTGTGGATATGCGTATTTATTTCCCGCCTAGACCGCATTGAAGAGTGGACCCAGCTCTATAATTTAGTACCGGTCACGGGTACATAGTTACTGGTTTAGTCACAGCAGGAAAGATGGCAGCTACCAGTGTCTCGCGTAGAGTGGAGCAGTGTTGCATCATTAAATTTTTGATGAGAGAAGGTGCAAAACCGGAGGATATCTGTTGGAGATTAAGTGCACAGTACAGGGACGATGCTTGTCAAAATCATAGATGTATGAATGGGCAACAGAGTTCAAAGAAGGCTGGGATGGACTGGTCGATTTACCACGTGCTTCTCACACTTCCTCCATCGCAAATGATGTTAACATTCAGCATGTTGAATGACTCACTCTCAGCAACCGATGTATTACTGTGAAGAAATTGGCCACAGAAGTGGACATCAGTGTTGCAAGTGTGGAAACAATAATCCACCAATATCTTCACTTCAGAAAAGTTGCAGCCTGGTGGGTTCCTAAACTGCTGATATTATGTCAGAAGGTTTGTCGAAAGGAAGTGTCACTTCAGCATTTGCAGCGTTACAAGTGCAAAGGTGACAGCTTCCTGAACCAGATATTCACCTACGATGAAACATGAGTTCATCATTATACACCTGAATCAAAACAGGCCTCCAAGGAATGGCACCGCAAGGGCTCGCCGCAACCTAAAAAATGCAGAGTTGTGCCATCATCTGGAAAGGTCCTGGCCACTGTTTTTTGGGACAATGAAGGATTGATATTCTTCGAGTTTTTGGAGCATGGAGTCACTGTGAATGCAGAGTACTACAGAAACAAACTGGAACAGGGTATAAATTATCTCCAGGAAAATGCACGCCCTCACAATGCCCACAAAAACAATATCGGCTATAGACTCACTCGACTGGGAGCTCTTGCAACATCCTCCATACAGTCCAGACCTCTCACCTTGTGATTTCCACCTGTTTGAGCCATTAAAGGAATACTTGGGTGATCGCCGTTTCCAGTCCAACGCTGAAGTTCAGGAATGTATGCTGAAGTGGCTCCGAGATTGTCCCAAGGATTTCTGTGCTACTGGCATACAAGCACTGCCACATCGATGGGACAAAAGTCAACGGTGAAGGTCAGTTGCGTACCACTACGCTTTCTTCTTTTTCGGCTATTTCAAAATTTCCGGATAGGAATTGAACCACCTTGGTATTTAACAAGGAAGTGTTTTAATTTTTCAAAATTATTTTAAACAGATTAATGAATTTATAATTTAATTACATGACAATTATATTTTATAGAAAAACATATTGAAGTTTAACAGTAATACTTTGTACTTAATTAATTGAATTTCTAATGATAATTATCATTACCTTATTTTCATCCTTTAGTTTTCCATTCTTCCTTTTGCCAGTATTTTCTGAGCCACTACTTTCACTTACACCTTTCCTGAAAAATACAAAATATAACGAATTGATTAGATAGGTATTACATTAAAAATGTATTTTATTAATACTAACATACTTCCCAAAAACAATAGCTTCAAACAAAAATTCCCATTAAGATAAACCTACTGTTCTCACAAAGGCTGTTAGTCATAATTTTCTGATATAAACCTAACAAAAAATATTCACTTCGTAAAAATGTTGGCTTTGTACAACTTTTTTTTTTTAATTAACTTTCTAAGTTGAAGTCTATTTAGTGCAATTTGGAAATTTCCTCAGACTTTGAAGTAATCTCAGGATAATTATTTTATATTTTTTGTTTCACTCTTTTCTATAAGCTAAAATAGCTCAAAGGCTTAAAACAATCTCTGAAAAGTAATTGAGTATCCCAGTTATGAACCACACACAATTCTACATTCACAGAATGTTAAAGAACACATTTTAGAATAGACAATAGTATAATCCTAAAGCAAATTTAAACATAGTTAATAAGTAAATTGAAGCCTAGCAAGATTCCTAAAGACATGCATGAACTAGAAGAGGCCACTAAATCTGGTATCTGATAAGGAATGATGATAAAATGTAAATATAATTTTTTTTGATGGCTTTATCATTAGCAATTTCTACACTGATTGTAAGGTATCTTGTTAGATGAGGTAGAAGTGTTGTTATTTATTGTCTTGGTCCCCTTAAATTTTGATTTTTTTTTCTCCATTAAAAAGGATAGAGGCTAGAATTAAATTGATTTGAAGAATAAATAACATCAGTTTTCTGAAATTTTAAAACTGCTATGGAGTCTGTCAGTGGCGCCCAGTCAGCAACAATGTTGAGGTAGCCCGTGGCAGAAGAATGTTTCCAGGGGTATTAGGGGACCAAGTGTGTCCCAGGAGAACATTCCCCAGACCATTATTCCAATGCTACCTGCTTGTCACTTGGCAAGACAGATCCATGGATTCGTGCTGCCTAAGCCATATTCTCATCCTGTCATCAGCATGGTGGAGAAGGAACCAAGACTTGTTGGACCAAGCAACCTTTTTCCACTCATCAAGTGCCCAATTGCGATGCTCCTGGGCTTACATCAGGCATGCTTTCCTATTTTTCTGTGATAGCAAAGGCACCCTTGCTGGTCTCCTGCTGTTAAAAGCAATCTGGGACAAGGTCCATCATGTTGCGCATTCGGATATGCATTTTGGTGCATCTGCATTGTACTCAGCTGCAATTTGTTGTGTTGTTGTCCTGTTGCCGCAGTCGATCGGTGCCAGTCGCCTGGTATCTCTTTCATTCACAGTTGCACTTACTGCTTGAAGTTTTTGGCCCAACTGCCATTCTCTGAACACCCGTGACACAGTTTCACAAGAAAAGCAGAGGATCTCCACAGTTTCTGAAATACTGTAACCGGCTCTTCTTGCCCCCACAATCATGTCTCATTCAAAGTCGTTTAAATCTTTTGTCTTATACATGTTCTGGTAAACTGTTCTTTTGATGCCTTTTATATGCTACTCATTGCTGTTACGTCACCGTGTGTCACAACTGGACCCATTCAAGTTAGAGTGAGGGGTGTGTCTAAAGTGGCCACTCAGTGTATATCAGTCATCTGCTAGAGAAGCATAATTTAGATGGACATTACTGTCAAATGATTTGGTTATCTTTGTTCATCATTATTTTTCAATAAACTAAAGGGCAGTCATGTAAAGTTCAATGACACATGTGACAGCAGGGAAGAAATGGCTGAAGAATATCCTGATTTGATTGTACGGCTTACAGATATTCATTCAGAGTTATCAGAAACTAGTAAGGTATTGGACTATTTAGAAAGACTGACATTTTCCTGCAACAATAAGAAAGTTGTAAAATAAAAACTTTTTTTTTTTTAAGTTAGTGCATTATATTTGAAACGCTTCTTGTATTTATCCTACATAATAAGATTAATTTAAAATTGAAAATAGTCTTACCTTTTGCCTCCTCTTTCCTTCTTGATTTTTACATGATCTATATGTCCTGCATGGTCATCTGTTGCTAATTCCGTATCATCTGTATTCCAGGCATCAGCTAGATGAAATAGCATCAACGACCCCAATAATAGCAAAACACACACGTTCTTCATAGTAAAAAAACTAGACAAAAGATAATTATTGGTTTACAAAATTAATAGCAACAAGATATTTATTATTCACTTATGAATGTAAAAAAAATAATAATAATAAAACAATACTAAAAAAAGACATTTCTATTTATTAAGATCTGTTACAATGTTGAGGAAAAAATTGGAAAAGGGATATTTGAAAGTAAGGATGACAATTGACGACTCTCTGTTATCAAGTATTGACAAAAACAATTCATTATATCTGTAATTTGAAGTATGTTAGACAATATGAATGACTATTAATTTAATTGTATTCTATTGATTTGGTTAATTGAAATGTATTGATAAATGTGATATTTTTTTTTTTTTTTTTTCTCATTGGTCATGAGATCGTAGTTTTTGACTTGCTACCAACTTCTGAGGAATCACAGTTGAATAGCTGTTGCCTTATGTTAACAGTGTCCCATCCATAGTATTCTGTCCGTAGACAGGTCCACATCCTATGGAATTCACCTGGAACTCCCAGAACCCTGTGGAGAAAGATACTGAGGTAGGTTCCCGTGGCCTTCCTCAGGAAGCCATTATGGAATGGCTTCAGACCGAAGAGAAAGTGAAGAAGAGGCTGACAAACACAGGAAATTGAAACAACCAAGCCACGCCCGGAGACGTCCGCACGGCAGACCGCCACCCAGACTGCTCGGCCAGGCAGTGTATTGCATAGATATGACATGTTGACTTAGAAATAGAAAATTTTTATTCCCATTAAGACTAACAGTTCAGTTTCCATCTAAGACTGTTTTATAAGGAATCTTTTGTGCAATTTATAACCTCTCCACTTTCTATCCAATTTATACAAGAATCCTCCAAGCTAAGAGCAGAACGAAATGTTATAATACTTTCATCTTTTACGAAGAAGCCATATTTATAATGGAATACTGAGTAGTTGTAACTGAATATTCTAATTCTACTGATGCATTAATTGTGCGGATCTAGATTTCAGTTTTGATAAGATATTCGTCTTTTTACTTGTCCTCAAAAGCCAAAGAATTGCCAGTAGATCATTTGACTCGATCAAAATTCTTTGATTGCATATGGCAATTTCAGCACTATTAGAAAACATAATTTAGGTTACTTTTATAATTGCCATACATAATCAAGCCACTAATATCGTTGAAGGTTATGCAAGGCAAAATAAAGTGAAGGCTCCTCAGACCAGTGTAAGCCTAGTGCCATCTTAATTTATATCTGCTGTTATTCTAATGTAATTCTAATTAGTTGTCCTCACTTAATATTTTCTTTTCAATGAAACCATTTCTTGTGCACTCTAAATTCACTCTACCCCAATGAAATTGTCTCGTCTATAAGTAGTAGAGCCGTTCTTATTGGTGGAGAATGTTCACCTACACTTAGAATTCTGGTTATATTTTTTTTTTTTTCCCTAATGAAGGATATTTAAATAATTATTTATTGAGATGTTGATTTACACGGTTAATCTAAAATTTCTCAAATTGATTTCATTTGCTTTTTATCTTCAAATGGAAACCAGGCCATCCCCCTGTCTCACCCTGGTAAGTTTTGCTGTCATGGCAAAAAGTGATATTTTATTCCTTTTTGAATGAACTCATTATTTTTGATAGCGCACGAACAAATAGAATAAAAGTACGATTGAATATTGGGGGACCAGCAGTAGTCCAATAGTTAGCGGTCCTGACTGCGAGGACAAAGGTCCTCGGTTCAAATCCCATGCAAGGCGGAAAAAAAAAAATTATAATCTGACTTTCCCAGCAAGTGGAAACTAATAATTAACAATTGCGCCGGAAAGACAGACAGAGAAATAAAAGATTTTAGTAATATAGATTCAATAAACTATTTCAGCCTGAATGCAAAACTCGCTAGAAGGTTAAAGGATTATGTTTGTATCCTTAAATGGAAGGTCGACAACTCAGCAGGTAGAGATTGCTGTGGTTCTCAGGAGTGAAGTGGAGGTTGGAAGAGCATTGCTTGTCTTAACCCTTCAAAGAAATCCATTACTCATTTGACAGAGACTCTGGTGAACCTTAGGTTCCAACTGAAAGAAACATAACTAGCAGAAAATCCTCAACACTGTCAAGAATTGTGTAACTTATAGATAAGTGCAACACAAGATGAGCTACTGGCTAACCTAGAACTCAACAGTTCTGATAATTTAAGTTTGATATAAAAATTTTAGGATTATTCATAATGCATTTATAGCAAATTCCTGAATTACTATTTCATTTCTTTCATAAAACTGATTCACAAATGGTCCAACTAATTATCTGTTAGATGATGAAACTACGCTAACTTGAAATTATTAAACAAAATGCAGCAATTCAAATGAATTGTGAAATTTATAACCTTTTCAGCACAGAAATACATATTTTTTTTAATGTTTAATAAGACCACTAATAAAGCTTCTATAATTTTTGGCAGAAAATTTCCTCCTTGTCCCTGTAGATGTGAGATTTGCTTAAGCAAATATTTTATTTATTTATTTATTCTATTTTATTTCATTTAAGCTCAATATTTTAACTTTTCTGTAACTTTTTTCATACATTCCCATTTTTTTTTAACCCCATGTACAATTCACAATAGCTTCACTTTAGAATTTCCAAAAGTCTTAATTTACTTTAGTAACATTTTAATTTCAACCATTGAAGATAACAACTGAACTAGTGCGTCACTATTAAACAGTTGTTTATGTTAGCAAAGATAAAAAATCAATCTTTAAAACCAATAGAGTTAAATAAAATAAAATGAATAAATAAAGCAACTCAATCCTTTTCCCGAAACAAGCAGCAGTTGCGTCTTGTGTAAGAAATATTTAACTAACTAGAGCTAAAAGCTTTAATCCGTGAATTATTGAGTGTCCTCTGATTTATTTCTAACATAACTTTTGTCTCAGAGAGGCATTTTTTGAACTGATGTGTCCTATTAATATTGGTAAAAATATTTATTCTCATTGATGAGTTTACTTTGTGAAAACTGTTTTAGAATTGTACTGTTAACTGTGCTAGGAATCAAATCACAGCAGAAGTTATTTGAAAGCAAAGTTCTCTTTTGTCTTTTTTGTTTATGTCATTCCTTTTCTCCCTATGACAATGATGGTGCTTATTAAGAACAAATCAAGACATTTAATCTGTTATTATTATTCTTTATTTTATTTTGCTTTTCCTATGTTTGAATTTCACCAAAACTAAATTGATCTAAACATAATGATCAAATATTTTTATGAACCTTTCTATTACAGTGAAAATTTAATAGTAGTTAAATTAGCAGTCTTTACTTAGATTACTGAAATATACAGTTGTAGAATCAGTAAGATTTTTAGTGAAATCTGCATGTCCTGAAAATTTCTCTTTGTATTCATCAGCACTTTATTAAGAATCCCTCAAAACAATCTTACCTTTGTCATTCATCCCAAAATATCTCCAATTTTGTAATTCTGAATTGTTTTATGAAAGTGAAAATATTTATAAAAGCCTGCCTTTTCTAAATGTTGATCATTCATTAAAAAGCTAATTCAGCAATTGTCAACTACTTTGCAAACAAAGGAATCATTTGATATAAATTGCTTGATTTAAAATATATAGCTTCTGTTTAAATTGGTTTAGCAATGATTTACTTCTAAATAACAAGATTTTTCATTTAAGCTTGTTGTTTAGTTTTTACAAATGATTAGATTTGTAGTGTTTCAAAACTTGTTGGGAGCTCACTGAGAATATGCATAATTAAACTATGCATTTTTATTTATTTGTAATGCTAATCAGTTCATTTACTTGCAGAATATTAGACCTTTCACTCAGTTTTGAGTATATAAGAACTGTTTCACTTACAATAGTGCAAAATCTGAAGATGGTCATTATTTCTTACTTGAAATTTTATTGATTACATCAAACTACTTAAGATCTAATAGAAGTGAATCCCGCGCAGAATTTAGCAGATTATTAATAATAGTTTATTAATGATAATTACACTATAGTAGAACCAATCCAAATGGAAACAGTACATTATATCTCTTCCAGAAGAAAGGGATTATAAAGGATAGAGAGATGTTACTATTATTATCATTTTTTTATTTGACATTTGTAGGCAGTGGTTTGGTTCTTCTTTCTAATAAACTTTTATGTTTACAAGTCTCTGTTTTATAGGGTTTTCAGATTCAAATTGATAGTGATATTATGCTACTCTGCTGATCTCAGTGTACTACACTCTACTTGTTGGCTTCTCTGAACAGGTAATTTGTTTTTTCCTCTGGGCTTTTTAATACCCCATTTTTTTTTATTTTTTTTTTTTGGAGGGGGGAATATCTGCTTTATGGTAATGTTAAGATCTGTTGCTATAATACAACGAATTAAGATAATAACAAACAGAACAAAGTATTAAATCATTTATTCTTTTTACTTATGCACTGGCATTAGTTGTTCTTTCACTGAGGTTGGAAATAGTAATTAACTTTCCAACTTCAAAAAGCTTGTGAACGAGGCCCTAATATATAGTTCAGTGGAAAATTAAAAAAAAAATATAGGAAGCTATCCTCTTAACCTTTTTTTAAATATTTCTAATAAATTGAAAGATAGCCCCTATCTAGTTAGTGTGATTGGATCACATCACTGATTGTTTTATTAATGAAATTTTTGCTTGCTATTGTAGAACAAAGAAATGACTGCTATATACCAGACTTTTAATAAAATATTTATTGGGGTTAGAATTATTACCGAAGATTAAGCAGAATTAAATATGAATAAGAATATATAAAAATCTTTTTTTAATTACTGTTTTTCTGTTTCACCTTTTCTATTGAGAAAAATAATAATCAGTTATTTAAAAATAAAAAGAAGAAGGCGACAAATTTCTGTCTCTTAAATTTAAGTGTGTAAATTTATAAAACTTGAAAAGTCATTACATTAACATGATTGTCTGGACAGTATCAGTTTATTATAACTAAATTGTTTTTGCAAGAACTGCTATACAGATTGGAAAATAAGAATAGTGAAATTGTTCACTGTGGTTTGTTTTATCCAATACTAAATGATATGCAGTTTTCACAACCTTCCATCTATCAGCCACAATTATTCAGCAATTGTCAGTAAGTCTAAACTATCATCAGATTAGAATTTACATACTAGGGTCTCAAAATAATTTTTTGAAATATTATATGTTTATTAATGAATTTGGTGCCAAACAATGTTCCAGAGCTCGAAGTTACAGTGTCTTTATTGTTCTCTTGCCCTTTATTAACCATCACAAGGACAATGAAATATATAACTGAATACACATAGAATATACAGATTTTTTTTTTTGGTGTGTATGTGTGTGTAGGAGAGCAAGAGAAAAAGGACTTAGTCAAACTATCAGTGTTTCAATGGGTAACTGGAAATTCAGAGAAAAACTGGGAATGTGTCCAGACTGAACATATAAAAAAGAAGTTATGGATTTAGAAGAGAATGGATCAAAAGAAGCAGTATTGGCAGATAAAAGTTTATATACATATATGAAATCAATAGCTCTTTATAGGAAATGTGTATATAGATCCTAGCAACTCCATTAAAAGGTTATCTCAACAACTCGGTTTATTAATAACATCTATTTTTAATATCTTTTGGAAATATTTAAAATACTTTGATAATAGGAGAATCACATCTTACAAATCATTGTGTAGTTCCAAAAAAACAACCTGTTCTTTATGAGCTATGGTTTTTGAATTACTTCCCATCTTAGCTGAAGATTATATTATTATCCTCAAATGAGGGTGAACATGACAAACAATTCTGCAGTAACCATCAGAATGAAATGAAGTCTGGAGGATACCTTAACTGTTGGTAGCATTTGATAAAGGATTGGATGAACCACATGATCTGATAAAGAACTGAGGGAGAAATAACTAAAACTGCTGGATATTGAAGAAGGCTCCTCAGTTCTGCAGAGAAGTATTGCAATCACTGAAGCACCATTACATGCTGAAAAACGGTGACCACCTGTTTCAGAGACAAGGATAATATACTCCATGCAATTTAAAGTTGCTGGAAAGCCTTTAAAGAAAAGTACTGACTGTGTTGAACTTACTGAAGACAAAATGGAGAAACTCAGAAACCAATTTCTAGAAATGAAATTACAATCAAGCAGTAGCATCCTGAACAACAGCCACCGCTATTCAACCCTATCATGTGAGATACTTGGTAGTGTGTGCATAATGTAGCAATTGAAGTTCTCAACCTATCTTTTTGAATACTTAACGCTGAATATTAGAAGAAACTAAACAGTCACTACAGTTGCGGAAATCCATTTTTTTCCCGATTTCCTTCTTCGGGTTTAAGGAGACAATGAGGTAGAACAATTAATGCAGTTTCCAATGACATGAGCGACACTCTGCTGACTGGAGCAGTTCATGATGGCGAGAAAGGGGGTTACCCAGAGATAGGGGCTTCATTTTAATTCTTATCATCTTACCTCTTTCTCACCATCATGAACTACTGCAGTCAGCTGAGTGTCGCTCATGTGACATTGGAAATTGCGTTAACTACAACTGCCTCGTTGTCTCCTTAAACCCGAAGAAGGAAATTGGAAAAAAAATGGATTTCTGCAACTGTAGTAACTGTTTATTTACTTTTTCTGTGTGTGTGTGTTTTTTTTTTAAAAACTGTGCAAGTTCTGGTCATCTTAACATTTATGAATCTACTGCATGTTAAACAAGATTAATTAGAAGAAACTCTTTGATGAGAATATCTCCATAGCTATAAATGGGAAAGAGGCCTTTTTTCCAACATTATTGCATAAGTTTGTATTACATATATAATCCAAAACAAACATTTCAGTGATAGAGTATCTTAAGTGGCCACCATGATCATTCTATCTGATATTCTCTTTGCTTAAGATGTAGGCAAATAGTGCAGCCAGCTTGCCATTCCTCTGCTGCACCCTTTGGTCTATGGCTCCTTATTCCTTATTCGGAGCAACCTTTTAGGGTTTCCCTGAGCTGCCACCTGAGGGCGTTCTGGGTAGAAATCTGGCCTCCTTCCATTTAATATCTTGGACAGATACTGAGGTGGTTTCCCATTTCAAATCCTCAGGAAGCCACTACAGAATGGCTTCAGCCCTGAAGGGAAGATGAAGAAGCAGACAAACACAGGAAAGGAAATAAGCATCTATGACGATGCCACGATTCAAACACGTTCTGACACATCTGCTTCATGAAAGGCTGCCATTTTGACCACAAGTCTAAGCCGGAATGGCAAAATGAAAAGTCTTTTTTTTTTTTTTTTTTTTTTTTTGCCTCTATGAATAAAAGGCATAGATCCTGAAAATCTTTACACAGAATGAGGTTTTGAAGCTCTATTTTACAAATTTTCAAAATTAGATAGGTAAAGAAAATAACTAAGAATACATTTTAAGCAAAAATAATAAAAGAAACTATTTATAATTTTAGAAGAGATGAATAAATAGATAAAACCGTCTTCTAAAATAAGTGGCAAAAAGGAAGTTAGATTTCCAAGTCATGATTTTAGAAAACAAAACAAGGGCTTAACAACATTTCTAAAGTGTGAATGTTAAAAGAAAGTAAAGCAAGAAAGATGAAGGAGAAAAGAGATTGTATGATCTTAGAAACTGGACAGGACTTCAGAAATTCAATCATTCGAAAAAGCTGGCCCAAGATACACGTAATGAAATTTATAAGGAAATAGGAATATTTAAAATCAAGATCCCTCTGGACAGAAATACATTTAGAAACACAGTGAAAAATTTGGAAGTGTTTCAAGTCGCAGGACGAGTCATGAAGACCAGAAGAGTCTGGACTGAAGATCAACGGAAGCAGGCCAGCGAACGCATGAAGGAGTATTGAAGACAGGGAAAGCTCCACACAGGGAAGAGGAAATGAAGTTGTAGCATGATTCAAAGTGGTCAATTCACTTGTAAAAAAAAAAACAAAAAAAAACCCTATAAATGCTCAGTTAAAAAAAAAATCTTATTAGCTGTTATGTAAGCAAAAGATGCAACCTATTAAGTGTCCAGGAAATTTCAATTGGACATTGAACCCTGTTTTTTAATTTTATTCTTTTATGACCAGTAGTTCAGCAGGATATGTAATGTATTGCCTTCCGTCATTAGAGTCAGAGTTCACCAGTAACAGTCGACTGGAAGATGAATTGTGCTGGAAGCAGATTTTCTCTGAGCTCTACATTTTTCTGCAATCATTCCATTATTCATTTATGTAGATTAGCTTAATTAATATAGATTCAGTTCCAAGTATCCCAGGTGAATCCTACTTACCTCACTTTTATCTATTGCCAGGAAGTCGGCTAAAACAGGCTATCAAAGCAGACGATGAATAGTTTCTCCCTCAAATAATGAAGATTTAGTGAGGTGTAGATCATTTTGAAATTGAAGAATTGCTTGCATTTGTTTCATGTATACATTGTACTATCCAAACTAAACTTAGTATATAACTATAGACTTAGATCAAGAAAAGTATTATACATAATTCAGACAATTGAGAAATTGTTCAGACATCAAGAAAGAGTTTAGGTTAGATACAATGTGGATTTTCTCTGTAAATATACAGAATTTTCAGCCTTTTTTGCCATAAAGTGCTTAAGAAATGAAGCTATAATTAGAATGCACATTGCTTCCTCACCCTACTCCCACACATGAATAGAAACAATTTGTTTGTTGTTCTACATACAATTCTCCTTTATTCTACTCATAAGGTTTTTTTTGACTGTCTAGTTGTTCATCATACATTTAACAACAATTTAGATATTGTAATAAAATCTGTGTGGGCCCAGTAGCCGAGTGGGTAAGAGTGCTTGGCTGTGGGTTGGAGGTGACGGGTTCGATTCCCGGCCTCAGCGGAGGGTGGGAATTTTTCCACACTCCATTCTCCTCCAAACGGGACCTAGACCTACCCAGCCCTCTGTAGAATTGGTGCCAGGTTTCTTTCCCGAGAGTTAAAAGCGGGTGGGCATCGGGCTGACCTCCCGACCTCAACCTAGTTCCGTTGGTCAAGAAACGCCGGGAGCCTTACCTCTCACGAGCCCTTGGGCCTGCATAGGCCTGTTGTGGGGACCCTTTAACCTTTTTAATAAAATCTACAATATTGATTCCTGAATATTAAAGAAGGATTTTGTTCTAAAATAAATCCATAAAAAGACATTGCATGTGTATATGCACTTTGTATGTACTACTAAAGAGTATTATAGATTTGGCCTAATATTTGTAATGCTACTTAATATGCATTGGATAGAAAAAAAGGGTTAGAATGTCATTTTAAGTTAAATACCCATGAATTATAAGTCCAGTCATCTGTGATGAGGATGACGTAAAAAGTATATATATCCTAGGAAATAGAAATTTAATCCGACTTAGATTTATCTTCTTACAAGGAAGATCCTATTGATTATCTGACCAATAGGCAAGGAGTCTAAAACCAAGTTGGCACACCTACTATATCTTTCATTTTTGTCTTTGATTATCAACTGAAGCTAAATGGAAAGAAATACTTCCTTCTGTCACAAAATGTAATGCATTCTTTGTATGATAGATCATAAATTTTAAAGCAAATCCCTCCAAAATTATTCCCTAAGTATACATGCTGGCTAAAAAATTACAAATGTGTAAGATAAAGCAGTTATTAATAAAGGTTCATAATTTTATGGCCAACTTGTATGTGTTTTTGTAAAGTAAGATTTATTTTAATTAAAGCTAAGTTGATAGTTTTAAGTTCTTACAGCTTCAGAATTTTGTGTTTATGGAAATTTTGTTATATTACAATTCCATACAGTATAGTTATAATAGCAGTCGTTAGGTTAAAGGAAATTCTTTGAATTTATTATAATACAGGCTATTCCAGTAAATTTGAGGATAGCATTGGCTAGCTTCACTTCACACCCCCTCTGATCTTTATAGATTGCTAGCTGTACCTGGCATGCATTGCAATGCCACTCAAAGAAAGAAAGTGTTTGTGTTTTAATTCTGTTTATTGAAGTGCTTTTGGATACACAATATTTTTTTGTTTTTCCGTCTGGTGCATACACGAACAAATCAGAAGGTTCTCCAACGCATGAGCAGGCCACATACAACTGTCCATGTGTTGTCTCTATGCTTTGTTGATGGTCATTGCAAATGCGAGTCATATTGGAAACTGCAAACGTTGAAACCGGAAATACAGTCATTTGTTGAAACGACACGTGCACCAGATATTGTAAAATGGTTCTAGTAATTCAGAAACCTTCGCGGGTGTGCGTGCAACAACTCACCAAAATTTCATTGCAATCTGATGAATGGTATAGGAGCGCATACAGGACAAAACAAACAAAGAAACATTCATTTTTATATATTAAAATATCATCTTGAAAGCACTTTTTATATCTCTAACATGATAATTTGCATCTACAAGGATAAAAGACCTTATTTTTAATAGAACTATTAATAATTGTCTAGTCTCATCAGTTGAAGGAGACGGGATATTGCTATCAAAAGTTGCAGAGTTGCAAAAACACCAAAAATTTGAGGATTAAAATATTGTAATTTATCTTAAGGAACTGCAAACCTTTCATCTCATGAGAAGGATCATGGTCTTAATAATGTATGCATTTATTTTATTATCTTAGGCTGTAATTATGGCATTCAGAAAAGACCTGCAATAATGATCTACACGTTAATTACAGAATTTTTTTGGTGGAAATAGAATATTTTTTTTCCTGATATTAAAAGGTAACCGAGTGCCAAATGCTATTGTCAAACTTTTTTCTAAAAACTTTTTTTTTTTCGACTAAAAATGAAAAAAAATTCAATAATTTCAAAGTAAAGTTTTGCTAATTCCCACTTTTTTAAAATTAATTAAGAAAATTAATTTCAAAAAATAAAACAAAATATATATAATGGATTTATTTATAATAGGAAATAAATAATAAAAAATAAAAGCTACTTAAAATAGACATTTTATGTTGTATTATAATTAATAATAATAATAATAAATGAAATTATAATATTGAAACAATAAATCTCAATCTTTTATTATAGATTCTGGAATTTACATTTTATTAAATTTTATTTCACCATCTAATTTGACAGAAATTTATAAAAAAAAATTTTACTTAAGAATTATACCATTTTAATATCTATAAAATTTACTTTCCACTGTGACTAATTTAATAAGCATTCACAACGTTTAAAGACGGAGATGCTTGCTTCTCTTGTGTGGAAATTCTGCTAACGATCGCAGATTCATATTTCTCAGTTTAGAAGTTATAAAATTGTATTTTATTCTTGCATTATAAACTTTAAATTCTCCCAAAATTATAATATCGAAAATGAAGAACTACCAAAGTGAAATTTATATTTTGCCATTAAAAAAAAAAAAAGCTAAACAAATTTATATCTTCCGATATCTAATATTTAAGTAAATTAGAACATGAAGATATCAATTGCTATTTTTTTATAGTAATCATTAAAAAAAAAAAGGTTCCAAAAAATATATATTTGTTTTTTTGAAAAATCGTATTTGCTGTTTTTATATCTTAAATGAAAATAATATTAAATAAAAAAAATAAAGAAATAAAATTATACTAAATGTTTATCTGTTTCTTAATGAAAAAATAACATTTATTTCATTTATTTATGTTTACAACTTAAAGTGGGACTGTCGTTATACTCGTATCAATGACCTTAGTTAAACACCCAAAACAATACTACGCAAATCATTATCAACTTATTTTTAAATATCCAAACCAAGTAAATGTGAATAAGTAATGAAATGAGCTTGCTTTTTTTTAAAAAAAATTTCTGTTTAAGATTTTGATGTTTTAAAATTTTATCATTTTCTACCTTTAATATCATTTTAGTAGATAACAAAATTTTGCATTTTTTATTTATTGCAAAATAGTTTCGTTTCCAAAACCTTTTACGAAAGTACTGTATTTTAATTTTCTTTAATATTTTATTTTGAAGGATATTTAAGACATTCGTGTTATTATTAATGATTTTCTTTTTATTAGATAAAAAAATGTACGCTGTAGTTACTTAGATATTACTTTCAAAAATATAAGTCATTATAATTTTAAGATATCTTAGGTTGCAATTTGTTATTGTTTTGTTTAAAGCTGAACATCCAGTAGGTGTTTTTAAAGGGTCTCCATATCTAAAACCAAAGCCAAATCTGTTTATAAAGCAAAACCTGGCACTTATTTTATAACAGTCTTTTTTTAGATACATCATGAAGGAATGTAAATTATGCAGTTCTTTTGTAAACGTTACTCAATAGAAAAAAAAAATGGGGGGGGGGGATTGGAAAAGAGGTTTCTTTATATTTTGTACGAGTTGGTTACTTCACTTGGAACTTGTGTTGCATAGTGGAGATTGATGTGAGAAACAGATGTGAATATATCGTCATCGTTTGTTTCTTTTTTTGGCGGTCGTTTTCCTTCCGATCAACCGTGAGAGAGAGAAGGAGAGCACTTGAGATGGTTTCCTAGCGACAGGGATTAATTGCAGCTGTGCCTCAGATTAGTTTACCCAGAGGATAATGCAAAACTGATCCTGTATCCTATCGATGGAAATCCCTACCAAAGAAATTCGGCACCAACGGAAATATTATTAAAATCGCTTGTAAACACGAAACGGCGCATCCCCATCTCCAGAACCGCAAATAATTTTGAAATGGTTTGCCCTACTCGTGGGTGGGGGAGGGTGTCAGGGTTTCACTTTGTCCATCAGACCCCACTTGTGGAGACAATTTCCCCAGAATTAGTGGCTTAAATCCGCAGCAAGCGGTCTCGTCACAAAGGATGAATCGACAGCGGGGGTCAAGGACGGTTTCGAGAAATCCTTTAGCAATGTTTTGCACGCGATGATGAAGCAAAGAACGATTTGCACCACTTACCTTGGTTCTCCTACAGACGAGATGGCAGTCGGCACTGGAACCGGTCACGACTGGTCTTCTCCTTTCTGATTGGTTCTCCTACTTAGTCCACCCACCCCCACCCCCAACCATCACCTCAACCCCCACAGATCTCGTATTAAAACCTGCAGAATGATTTACCACCTTCCAGATAATTCTAGTCTAGAGTGGTGGGTTAGCATTTATTATCAGTATTCGAGAATTAAAGAAAAAACTGGAATATTCAATATAATAAATAAGGGTTTTTTTTCCCCAAATACTCAATTCAGAAATTTCTATTTTAAACGAAATTTAAGCGTACATGAGGGACAAGTAAGAGTTTAAAATTCGTTTTGAATTTAAAACTAATATAAATATAACTTGCCGAACAACATAATGTTATTTATCATCATTAGCTTTTACAATAAGATTGATGTTCATATTTTTATCCTTTGATAATTTCTTCTCACATTGTTTACTATTTGTTTTCACGAATATAAGTAAACAAGAAATGAAATCTTCAACCCCAACTAAGTAAATTTACTGGAGATTAGCAAACAATTGAACAAAAAAATTCAACGTGATTTTTTTTTTTTTTTAATATTTAAGAAAGGCAAACAAAGATTGTATGAATTGAATATTAACTTCGTTTTACAAAAAAAATTAAAAGAAAAAATATTGATTTTTTTTTTCTTTTTTATTAGAAAAACCACTTTTAAATCAAATCGGTTATTTTTTATTTAAACATATTTTCGCTTATTTTAAATTTGCGTAAATGAATGTTTTAGTAAGAACGTAAAAAGTATGTTTAATTTATTATTATTGTTATTATTAGTTAAAGTTATTTTAAAAACAACCCAACTCAGAAACATAGTAATAAATATTTACTAACACCCCTTATAAATTTGACAAATGAAAGAATATTATTAGCAGATAATTATGCTTAATAAATAAAAATAAGAGTGGAATCATGAATAACTGTAGCTTGCGACAATTAACAGCTTTCTAATAATTATTATTATTATTTTATTAATAATATAAAGTTTTGGTTATTGCATCTTTTGTATCAACAGGACGAATTTTCTATTATACGTCTTTATTACTGTGTTAATAAGCGGAAAAACTATCATTTCCTCTAGAGATCTATCAGTTTGATGTTGGTTTGTGTCTGAATAAATAAACGTAGATATATTCCAGCAATCTCCTTGCATTTACATCCCCTTATTATCTGAAGTATAATTACGGTAGCTCATTTCATTAGACTAAGGACATTCGTAAGAAATGAATTCCTGACAGCACCAAATAAAAACTTACAAATCCTGATAATGCAAAATCTATAACTTAAAGCTATTGAAACATACGTAACTTACATTTCTCTTTATTCATCATTATGAAATCAATGTTTTCACCTTGGGTATCTTCCACATCTTCCGTAGAAGTTCCAACGGAAAATAGTAATAATAACAGCAGTAATAATAAAACCAAGTGAATATCATTCTTAATATTTTATTTAGACTTATTTTCAGATTAAAATATTGAGGCGTCATATTATCTATTATTAGTAATATTTGAAGAGGCAAATTAGTCCCATCACAGACGATCTCGACCCAAGCTTTCGTGCTTTTCAACTGAGCTCCGCAAGAAATTTCTGATTGCAACTATAAAAACATTGGCTTCACACACACATTAATCTATACTAAATTCTAAGCAATCAAAAATTCTGGGCAAACAGAATATTAAGTTGCATTCTGTTTTCGTCCTAACAACGAAGTTAGTTAAGTATTAATTCACATTCAAATTAGCTTAAAAACTATTAGGCATTTAAAAATAGCCTGAAAAAAAAAAGAGATCATCTGTAAATTATGATGAGGTTTTCTCAAAGGATTCTATTGTACGAAATAACAAAAAGCTTGGTGTGCAGCGGGATTTTTAGCAAATGTATAATTGCGCCGTGAGGCAGAAAAGGTTAGGAAGCACTGCCTTAGACCATCGAGGATAAATTGAGATTGGATAATGAGCTTTTCAAGTCTGGGAAAGATAAAGATTTGAGTGAATCTTAGGTCCCGTCTGTAGGAAAAAGAATTAAAGAAAAAGTATCACAGTCTCCGTCTGGGTTCGAAGTCCAGCCTACTACGGGACTCGTTTATTACAAATCCCAGGAATTTCGAATGGAAATTGGTTTTTCAACTCATTAAAGAAGTCCGAAATGCTGGATTTCTTCTACTTTTGGATGCAACGAAGGAGATTTTAATCCTAAACAACTCTCCCCATCTCGATACCTTACGTCACTGATGTCGTTCCGATGCCTTGTAATTCTCAGAGCGAAGCTATTCAATTAAGGAACTACATCCTGTCTCCGAGTTGTTAAAAGTTTGTCCCTCTAGATTTAAGTAAAAATAATCCTAATATTTAGTAAATGTATACTAACTAGTAAATGCATTTTTAAAAAAAAGGAAATGATGTAAATTTCGTGTCAACATTCGAATACCCTCAAAATTAGGTCGCTAAAATTTTTATTCAATAACCAAAAAAGAAATAAAGACAGGAAATAAGTAGAAGCCGTTTGGAGGCTACTGAAAATTGGGAAGAAAAAAAAAGGTAATAGATCAAAGATCAACTGAGAAAAGAAAATGACAGGGAAGGAAACTCTGTTTTGTTTTCTGTATCTTAGATTTATCATTTGAAAGTCAACGTATTTTGGAGGTTTTTGGCGCATAGCACCTTACCTGTTTGCTGTATAGGTACGGAGATTAATAGGGTGCTTATAAAGCTACGCGAGCACCATGCAACTTTCCAGCAACTTTAGTCGGACGACTTCGAGTTGGCCAACTTTTGTCAACCCCGAACACCATGCAACTCGCAAATGAGTCGGCCGCGATAAAAGGAATCCCTTAATGCAATGCGTTTCTCCCAGCCGATGTGGAAAATCCGAAAAAATTGAGGTTTTGAAACCTCTCTGATAAGTTCTGCCGTATACAATTACTGCATTTCGGTATAAACTTTATTTTGCATGAAAGAAACTCGCAATACTCTGATATTCATTGTTTACGAGCTTGTCTTCGAATCGAATCGGCGAACACATTTTGGACGCCATTTCTTCCATGGGCGTGATGTCACGACTGATGTGTTCCAACGCTGCCCTGTGATTGGGTAATTCCAAGCAACTTTCCGAGTTGCTGGTGTAGGAACAACTCGAATCGGACGACTAAAGTTGCTGCCAAGTTGCTGAAACGGGCTCAAGACTGTCTATATCAACTCGTGACGTCAAAATCGGCCGACTAAGTTGTTGGAAAGTTGCATGGTGTTCGCGGGGCTTAAGACTTTTCTAAAGTTTCAGCTTTAGGAACCATCAGTTGAAAGTAATCAAAGTAAACAATAAAATCTCAATTTTTTTTTTAGTTTAGATTTGTAGAGGTGCCGTATTTCTTCCTACTACCACTTCTATTCACCTCTGTATTGAGCTCTTATTGTTTACTTTGACTACTCTCAACTGATGATCACCAAATAATTGTGAAACAGCTGCCAACACTGGTCTCAACTTTAGTGTGTTTATGCATTTTTAGGCGCTTTTTCTTGTGTCAAAATGCGCATAGAAAATTCCTTGAGGCTGCCGGAGGCCAGCAATGAAATTTCTTTATTTTATTTTTAATATGTATTTTTGCTTTTAGTTTAGATTTGTGGAGGTGCCATATTTCTTCCTACTTTGGATTATCATGGCCACAGACGGACATGCGAATCTCGATTTAAAATTGCAAGTCGAAATTCTGAAATTTCTTTATTCTCTTTGATGTAAGAAATCAAAAATCTCCCGTAAGCTACCAGGCAGGTATATAAGCACCACAATTGAAACTATTTCAGTTTTTTTGTATTACAATTGTTTGGATATTAAAACTTTTAAGTTGATTAACTACTATAGATCTTATTAATACTGTGAGGTTATTGTATGCTCATTGTATTGTATGTTATTGTATAGGTGAGTTATTGACGGTTGTATCTCCACCTCCATTGTATCCGAGAAATGAAGAGGTCCAGCTTTCTGCAGCTTTTTTTTTTTTGGTTGGAGAGACATCGTTTTATTTGTAGCAACTCCTTCCCTCAAATCCGGAAAAGATGCAGGATAAAAAAAAAATAATAGCGAAGATCATCAACCCCCCCCCCCTTCCAAATTCCTCAGCACAACATACTGCTGTAGATTACTATTTTTTTTTTATTTCATTTTAATTTTTAATTTATAAAAAATAAGTCGCAATTTGTTTTACTTAACACACATTTCCCTAACCATTTATAATTATTTCTTATCTGTCATTAGTAATTTAATATTATTAATGTTAACGTATTCATTAATACGGCTCATTTTATCTCTTAGTTCTTTGTGGCCTTTTGAAATATTTGAATTGGAATTTTTAAAATGCTTTAGGATTTCACCCATACTCAACTCGTCTTTAAATTTTCCGATGTTGGATGTTTAAAATGTAACGTAAATAACTTCAGTGAGATATGCATTGAGATTCCTTCTTATGGTATTAAGTAAAATATAATATTTTTTTTTTACTGTCTGTCTATTGTACAGTTCCTTTTCATAAGTAAATTTTGTAACAGCTTCAGTAAAACGGCCTTCGCTCTGCATTGCATTGAAAATGTAACAGATTGTGAGTGGACAATTTATTAAATGGTTATTACCAGTTAGTGATTTACATCCTATCAAAAGCCTCAAATTATCATTGGGTCATTTTACAAAAGGGTGCTAGACCTTTTTTTTTCCTTGTCACATATAAAATCATCTTGGAATTTATAGTTTTGAGTTTAAATTTGTTTGCTTATGGTTATCATATTTATGCCAACATTTTTTACTAATTTGTATGATAACAATGGGAAATGAAGTAGGATTTTATTAAGCCTTGCAATATAGTGATATTTTATATATCTATATAACTAACTCTACCGATATAAAAAGAAATCAAAATGAGTATCACATATCATTCCTTACTTTCCCTAGTAACATTTATGCTAAAAATAATAATAAATCAACTGATTACAGATTACTTAGTGAGTCGTAGTGAGAGTTTAGACGAAATAAAGGAGACACAAAATGTCTCTGTATTTGTAAAGCTAAACGGGACAAAAAAGTGGTTTCCTAGTGTACACAAAATCAAACAATCCCATACATGTTTCATAGAGTATGACTCATGTCTGTCCGTCTTGTAGTTTAGGCTGTAAAGTTGGTGACAAACGGGACAGAATGAACGTAAGAGTTACTAACCCCTCACTTGTACCCTTCCGTGTACGGAAAAGTAGGTTTTAAGTTCTTGCGAACTTTTTGTATTTATATGAAATCGCCATTTTTTAAGTAAAATATACAATGATGATTAAGTTTTTATATCATTTTTTCTGTTACCTTTTTACTATTCAACTACACTCATTAATAAAAAAAACGACGCACCTAGAAGGAGTTGTCCGATGGAGACAAAAATTGATGGAGAGGAAGATTACGTACAGAATAGAAAATGATTAAAATTTCAGACAAATTGAATGATTTATTTCAGAGTTACAAAGTAACGAGCTCAATAAGGTGTTGACCCACCTCTACCCTTGATGCAAGCTGCCACACGACGTGGCATAGAATGATAAAACTCCCTGATGGTCTCCTGCGGTATTTCTTGCCAAATTTGCTCCAATTGTCGGCCTAGGTCATCCACATTCCCTGGTGGAGCAGTCGCCTTCCCATCATATCCCAGACATGCTCGATTGGAGAGAGATCTGGGGATCTGGCTGGCCAAGGAAGTGTTTCACAAGCTGCAAGACAGGTCATAGCAACACGCAGTGGCGTAGCAAGAGGGGGGGGGGCAGTCCGCCCCGGGCCCCCGTCAGCCAGCCTAGGGGGCCCCCTCCACACAAGATTTCCTTTTTTTTTGGTTGTTGAAATAGAAATGATTTTTTTTTTTTCTTTTTGGTTGTTGAAATAGAGATTTTGTTTTTTTTTCTTGGTTGTTGAAATAGAGATTTTTTTTTTGGAACTCCCGCCCCGGGCTCTCAAAGGCGTTGGTACGCCACTGGCAACACGTGCCGTATGTGGTCTGGCATTATCTTGCTGAAAAATAAGGCCAGGGTACTGCAAAACAGGTCTCAGAATGTCGTCGACGTACCGCTGTGCTGTAAGTGTGCCGCTAACGACGACCAAAGGGGTCCGGCTATCAAGGGAAATGGCACCCCAGACCATAACTCCTGGTTGAGGGCCTGTGTGGCGTGCAATAGTGAAAGCAGGATCGACACGTCTGCGACGATCGTCAGGACACAGTTGGAAGCGGGATTCGTCGCTAAACACTATACGTCCCCAGTCAGCATCATTCCAACCGGATCGAGCCAAGCACCACTGTAATCTGGCCCGACGGTGTGCAGACGTGAGTGGAAGGTGGCGTAGCGTCGGTACGAGCGTAGATGTCGCTCTCTCAGCCGTCTATGAATGATCATGGTGGACACATATGCGGGTCGCACGTTTGATGGTTGATAACGATGATTCAGGCGCTGTGACAGCTGATCTGACAATCACTCTATCCTCCCGCTTTGCTGTGGCCCTAGGTCGACCGCTACCTTCATTACGCTGAAATCTGCCATTGTCCTGCCAGCATCTTCTAATCGCCGCATCACTTCGACCCATATGACGAGCGATTCTCCGATTTGCCCAACCTGCCTCTTTCAATCCAATGATACGACCTCTTTCAAACTGACAGTTGCACGTAATGAGCTCGAATCCTGCGACGAGGTATCTTTTCAGTCGTTGAAAGGTATCCTAACTCGCAATGCAACAGAAATTTTGACCATCAGATTGAGAATCGCTTCTTATATACACCTGCTGAGTGCGCAGTTCCGATGCGCTGTAGCCCTCGCTATTCATTCATTGGACACCAAAGTTTAATCATTTGCATGGGCGGTCCCAGTGTCTTTGCATACGAAATTTCATTACAATCGGACAACTCCTTCTAGGTGCGTCGTTTTTTTTTGGTAATGAGTGTAGGTAAATTACAATGGGATACTTCAATATATTAATTCATGTTTCGATATATTTAATGAAGTTTCTGCAAATAATAATTTAAAAAATAAAATATAATTAAGAAAAAAAAAATAGAAGAATAAAATAAAAAAAATTAAATTTAAAAGAAAGGGAAGAAAAGGCCTTCGTGAGCCGCCATATTGCTACTGAAGCCTTGCCATGACCAGAATTCGAATCTGGTTACCTGTCTTATTGCGGCCACAACGGAATGTACGAACCACTATATGATCATAGCTACGAACACGAGCTGAATTAGAATGTCTGTAAAGTGTTGCGAATTATCAAGGAGCAGGAAGTGACCGTACAGCGGAACTCGTATTTTTCCCTACCTTTACAAGGAATAAGGCTTCCAATAAGGTATCACTCATATCTGTCCGACTTGTAGTTTGGTGACAGACGGACAAAATGAACATAAGACCTTCCCTCCTCTCCCTTACCTTTTTGTGTAGGGTGTCCATAAAACAGATAAATCGTTAGAGTACTGGGAAATAGTAATGATTTAATTGCTATAAGTATTTTATAAGTAACTAGCTGTACCCGGCATGCGTTGCAATGCCACTCAAAGAAAGAAAGGGCTCGTTGAGAAGGGGCCGTAAATATAAGGTCCCGGTGTCGATCGGGTGTGGGACACTTATGCCGTTGTGTCGCCATCGCCCCACCAGTGTGTGGTGTCCCTGCCCCCCACAGGAGAGAGAGTTTTTCCCTTTTTACAATTGACCTTAAATATAAGATCCCGATGTCGATCGAGGGTGGGACACTTCAGCCTTTGTGTTGGCTTCCTCCCAGCCAAGTGTGGTGTCCCTGCCCCAAATAGGAGAGCGAATTTTTCCCTTTTTTGCAATTGACTTGGGGAGCCCGAGAAGGGGCCCTAAATATAAGGTCCCGGTGTCGATCGGGGGTGGGACACTTAGGCCGTTGTGTCGCCATCCCCCCACCCATATAGGGTGTCCCTATATTTTTTCTTATTTGCAATTGACTTGGGGGGTCCGAGAAGGGGCCCTAAATATAAGGTCCCGGTGTCGGTCGGGGGTGGGACACTTAGGCCCTTGTGTTGCCATCCCCCCACCCGATTGGAGTGTCCCTGCCCCCCATAGGAGAGCGAATTTTTCCTTATTTGCAATTGACTTGGGGGGCCCGAGAAGAGGCCCTAAATATAAGGTCCCGGTGTCGGTCGGGGGTGGAACACTTAAGCCTTTGTGTTGGCTTCCTCCCACCCAAGTGTGGTGTCCCTGCCCCAAATAGGAGAGCGAATTTTTCCCTTTTCTGCAATTGACTTGGGGGGCCCGAGAAGGGGCCCTAAATATAAGGACCCGGTGTCGGTCAGGGTGGGACACTTCAGCCTTTGTGTTGGCTTCCTCCCACCCAAGTGTGGTGTCCCTGCTCCCCATAGGAGAGCAAATTTTTCCTTATTTGCAATTGACTTGGGAGGCCCGAGGAGGGGCCCTAAATATAAGGTCCCGGTGTCGGTCGGGGTGGGACACTTCAGCCTTTGTGTTGGCTTCCTCCCACCCAAGTGTGGTGTCCCTGCCCCCCATAGGAGAGCGAATTTTTCCTTATTTGCAATTGACTTGGGGGGCCCGAGGAGGGGCCCTAAATATAAGGTCCCGGTGTCGGTCGGGGGTGGGACACTTAGGCCCTTGTGTTGCCATCCCCCCACCCGAGTGGGGTGGGAGAGCGAATTTTTTTTTATTTGCAATTGACTTGGGTGAAATCTTCTAATCTTCTAATCTTCTAAATCTTCTAAATCTTCTAATCTTCTAATTAGGAGAGTGAATTTGTCACTTTACACAATATTTGTGTAGTTCTTATTTTGACCACCAGGTGGATATTGGGTTTTTCAGGGGTTTTACCCCTTTTCAACCCCTTTTGGGGGATGGGTCCGGGTTCTAAGGTAGCCTATCTTTTCCGCAGTGTCCTAAAGAGTAATTCTGCAAAGTTTGGTCCAGATAGGTCAAAGGGCCTAGGAGTGTATAAAGGACAAAGAAAGAAAGAAAGAAAGATACATTCATTTTTATATATATATAGATCTATTTTTTTCTTTTTTTTATTTACCATCTTTCAGATAAAGATCTACTAGATAATTTTTTATCTTCTGTAAATGACGGTATTTTAATACAAAAAATCGAGTGCAAGATAAATCATATACGTGTATTGAAGTACATAAGTTCAAAGATACTTCTAACTAAGATACAATTGTATTGACTTTGATAATATATTTAATATCTTACATTGCCATACATTTTATCTTCTTGTAATAATACGTGCTATTTTTAAATTTATAAAACTAAGTTGACATAGAAATCCTATTTAGTTTTTAAACGATGGATTATTCTATTAATAACGTGTTATTTATCAGTAGTTGTATAATTAGAGTCCATTTTTATTACATGTTATGTTCCTGAGTATTTTGTATCAATATTTCCACTAATAGGTTGGGTTGTTTTTTTTCGTTACATGTTCCAGACACAAGATTCCAAAAAGTCCCAAAACCTGAATTTTGAACTTGTATCATATTTCACTTCTTAGTAGTTATTAAAAATATTTACACAAATCTGTGAAGGAAGTGGAGTACTGCATTTTACCTTCACTTTACTCATTATTTAGAATGGACCTCTTTTTTCAGTTCTCCTTTTATACACAGTTTATCCTTTTAAAGAATGGACCACTTGAAGTTTACGCTCCTACCGACGTCACGTATAACGTGTAAGCATATGCTGCGAGATCTTGTGGATAAACAATCATATAACTTACTTGTTAGTGCGAATTACTCAAAAAATCGTCGGTTTTTGATATTACGAGACGGAATGGTTCAGTAGTGTGTAGTATTATTGTAATAATTCTGTAAAAACGCTTGGAATATCCTTCTTTAATATAATATTTCCTCTATATCTACACGGGTTAAAACAAAGCACATGGCTTTGTTTATCCACAAGCCAAGCAGTAGCCTGGTGGAGTATCTTGTAACTACGAAGTCCCGCCTATTCTCAAGTGGTCCATTATTCTAAAGTCTTTTTTAAACAGTTTTTAACAGAAAGGAAAGTTCTATTACTCAGCTATTCTAAGAATGTTAGAGAATACCTAAAAATCATCCAATCCAGTGTGTGTTTTGTCAGGGATATCAGATGCTACTGCGCTTTATCAGGGAGCGGTAAATGGGTTTAAGAGTAGCCTAATTCTATTTTTATTCTTCATCCTTTAAGGTTCTGTAATGTAAAAGTCCTCATTAAAATAAATAGAAAAGAACACCCACACTAAGATTTTAGTTTTCCATCCTCTTTTAGCTCTGATATGCCTATTGATTAATTACTTTAATATTTATTAAACCTTTTGTATTATTAGCTGAACGAAATTTAGAAAAAAAAAAGAAATTACATAGAAAAATTCCTATCAAATAATATTCAAATTTCTTCTTATCATATATTAAAAATGGACACAATAAAACTTACAACTTCTTTACTTCCCATTCTATATTTCGAGGAGACATATACATATTGTGGGGAGATATACATAGGAAGTACGGGCCGAACGGTAAGAGAGAGGGTAAAAGAACACACGACAGCGTGTGAAAACAGGAATGTAAACATATCGGAATGGGCTAGACATTGTGTAACCAAAGGCCACTGCCCTGATCCTATCGTATATAATGTGTTCTGTGTAAAAGATGAAAATAAACGGTACAAGTTAGAATCCTGTCTAATTAACAGCTGTATCTGTATGAATAAAGACAGGTCGCTCAAAGTGAACGATATTTCTTTAAGCTTATTCAAGAAGTCTCTGAGTAAAAACAGAAAAGTAAAAAAATTTTTAATATTGAAATGAAAATTAATTATCACATCAACATGTCTGTTAAAGTTATTTTGTAATTATTTGGTTTAATTTGTAATTGTTTTATGGTATTAATACTAAACAATTATTGAAAAGAATTAGGTATTAATACTAAACAATTATTGAAAAGAATTAGGTATTAATACTAAACAATTATTGAAAAGAATTAGGTGTTAATACTAAACAATTATTGAAAAGAATTGGTTATACGATTTGTAAAATGATATGATATAATTGTTACAGTTTACTTTGTTATTATATTTTCTGTTAAATAAGAAGAGGAAAGTTTTCTCTGTCTTATTTTCTTCTTTATTTTATAATTTGTAACATTTTGAGATTCCTGAGGAAGTCCTATCGTAAGGACGAAATATAGAATGGGAAGTAAAGAAGTTGTAAGTTTTATTGTGTCCATTTTTCCTATCAAATAATTGAAATTTGATTATTTTTATTGCAGTAGACACTCGCTAATCCGGCACGTTCGGGACTTCGACAGTGCCGGATTACCGAAAATGCCGGATTACTGAGCGCGGTCAAAAATAGCCGTTATTGCGAGGATAGCGGAAATACCGCTAAAATAGAGAGTCAAAAGGGCTATTAATAGGTATCAGGCCATTTTTCCGTGTTCTATTGTGATTTCTTCCACTACAGGTTCTTCTTTGTCAATGTTTATCCATTCGCAAACTTCATCTCTCGGCAAATTACGTACAATTTCATTTTCTGCATTATTCAACAGGTTCAATACGGCATTATTTTCGATTGGAACTGGTGAGTGTTTCGTCCGGAAGGCTTATTAAGCGTAAAAAAAAAAACCTCAGACCGATGCCGGATTAGCGGGGTTTTACTGTACTTGTATTCCTCTATCCGAAATGCTTAATGTCATTGAAAACCTTCACCTGCATGTTTCTTTTCAGTAACCTGTGCAAAGTAATATATATAGGCCTATAAAAAAAATGAAAATGAAAATTTTCTTGCAACAGTCTCGTCAAGAACGACTTTTTTTTTTTTGTTACAAAACTCCGTTTGCACTATGAGACAGCTGAACAAATATGCGAAATTCAAATATAGAACTGTATTCCAGACTTTCTCTCTCTCTCGCACTTTTTTTTTAATTCTATCAAATACATTTTTATTTTCATTTTTTTTTTATTCTTTGGGAGAACAGGAAAAATCCTTGAAAAGATGAAAAGAAAAACTAGGGAAAAAAATATTTCGGATAAAATATAACCGAAATACAAAATTCCTAAGTTTTTTGTTAATATTTAAATTCAAGTACGGATTTTACGCTTTTTAAATATTTCACAGGCCTATATGAGATAAAGGACATAGAGTAAATAATCCAGTTTCATCGGTCTTTCAGTTTGAGCAATGAAATATATTTCTTTGGTTTGGATTTCCTGAAGCGGCTTGGTTGCGAAAACTTAGTTATATTTTATTGTCAGTCTAACTTCCGTAACACTTTTAATGTTTAATAACATTGACAAACTATCTACTCAACATTTTTTAGCGGCCCGAGGTTACAGCTTGCCTGTAAAACTAGGGAGCCGCTTTTGCAATTACTGTATGTTTGCTGAATGTCACACTGGATTTCACACACTGTCGTGGCCAAACGGTTAGAGATATTAAAATGAAACCTTCACCATTGTGTTCAGCATCAAAAAGTAGGTGACCACGTCCAAAAAATCAGATCTGTAGGACCCTCCCTGACTGGATTTTGGAGGGTCAAAAAATGGTATGCTTGCTGGATGTCACACTCTGTCGTGGCCAAACGGTTAGAGATATTAGAATAAAACCTTCGCCATTGTGTTCAGCATCAAAAAGTAGGTGACCACGTCCAAAAAATCAGACGTCTAGGACCACTCCCTGACCCCCTAAGGCGTTTTGTTTTTGTTTTAAAGGCATCCTGAAAAAAAAAGAAAACGCCTTGGGGGGTCAGGAAGTGGACCTTCGATGTCTTGATTTTTTGTACGTGGTCACCTACTTTTTGATGCTGAACACAATGGTAAAGGTTACATTCTAATATCTCTAACCGTTTGGCCGCTACAGAGTGTGTCGTATGTTAGCGGCCCCTAGGTTACAGCTTGCCTGTAAAACATAGGGGACCGAAACCTTCACCATTGTGTTCAGCATCAAAAAGTAGGTGACCACGTCCAAAAAAAATCAGACCTCTAGGACCACTCTCTGACCGGAAGTTGGGGGGGGGGGTCAAAAGTGGTCGTTTCCGATAAAATTTTGTAATTATCTTGTTTTGTTTGTGGTTTTACTTCGTATTTTCTGTGTTTTGAATTTTGATTTTTTTTTTTATCCATATATTATTATTATTTAAAAAAAAAATATATTCTTTCATATACTTTAATGACAAACTTAATAGAACTTGTGTTTAGGCTTTCGATCGTATACTTCCTAAGAAGTATAATGTATTGCATTTGTTATTACAAACACAATTTACTTTTTTTATTAATAATGTCCTTTTTTTTAGGCCTGTTAAACAGATGAGAATATGGTTGTTCATGATCTATGCTTTATCCAAATCAAACTTTAGTTTCGTTATTTAGCCTTAAAAATTATGCTTTTTGCTTTTTACATCATAAATTTATTTGTAAGTAATAAAAAGCTTGTTCAAATCTACGAAGAGTTGATGCGTCGTTATATAGTCAAATGCGAAATGTGATATCTCGCACCTCTCGAGACAAGCAAACGTGACATAGCGTAGATGTGTTCAGAGACACTTGTCTAACAATACAGTACGTTCTCTGAATTGTTTGTGTAATAATGCCTCCGAAGTTCAGTTGTTTTTGGAAAGTCTATATAATTGGCCTTTCCAGGGCAAACTACAGCCTAGAGAAGGATGGTTTGAAGATTTCCATGGGCGACATTGGTCAAATTATCCGATTGTATACGAGTGATGTTAATGTGGCTGCAGCATCAACACGAAAATATAAAAAAAAAAACCAACCCATGACTAAACCCATTCGTCCTATGCTGGCAACCACGACTGAAGACGATTGCAACCACGGAGAATCCCCCGACGCAGCGAGCTATAACGAACAGGCTTGGGGTGACCCAATCAACCGTACAGCGTGCCTTATTCCGACATTTAAACCTACCAAAGGTCTACAAGAAATGAGGCCACAGGCTCCTTCAACGACTTAAGGTTGAGAGGAGACGCGCTGTACGAACGTTCCTGGCAAGTGACAAATGGAGGTTTGTCGTAACCCTCGATGAAGTATGGGTTAATCTCTCTGATTGCAACAATTTGAGCAATTGCATATCGTGAGAAAGGTGCTAAAAGACGATATCAGAGGATCCGCGAATGCAAAAGGAGTTTCTCCAAAGGCTTCATGATCGTTGCAGGCTATTCGTTTAACGGAAAACTAAGACATCTCCAGAATTGCATCGAATGCTAAGATAAATGCAGCCTACAATCAAGAGCATGTGTTGGATGAAATTTATCGACGGTGTATGATAATGATGCACATAAGGTCTGTATTTACCAAGACAAGGCGTCCAGTCATACCGCCCACAGTACCCTCCAGTTTTATGCTCGGATGGAAGCGGAAACAGGTATCCCTTTCACCCGTATCCCCGTTAAATCACCTGACGAAAGCCCCATACATTTCTGTGGGTTTGGCTTTTTATAAATCCCATTCATAACTGTAATGCTTTTTCAAAAATTTAATTTATTCTCATGATGTAATAATCATTGCAAGTGATAAAACTCAGATAAATGCTTTCAATTTCCTTCAAAACGATTTGAACAATATATTAAAATGGTCAATTAATAATAAAATGAAAACAAGATAAACTATAGACAGTGACAAAAGCAAAGTTGTCCCATAATATGCACAATTTTATAAACAAAATGGTTCAGAAGGGTCGATATTGGGGGGACGTCTATCGCCGTTTTTTTCTTTATCGGAAGCGACCACTTTTGACACCCCAAAATCCGGTAAAGGGGGTGGTCCTAGAGGTCTGATTTTTTTTGGACGTGGTCACCTACTTTTTTATGCTGAACACAATGGTGAAGGTTTCATTCTAATATCTCTAACCGTTTGGCCGCTACAGTGTGAGACATCCAGCAAGCATAAAAGCAAGAGCGGTCCCCTCTGTTTTACAGGCAAGCTGTAAGCTAGGGGCCGCTAATTAATTGCAAAAAAAAAAAAAAACACTTAAGGTCATGATTCTTAAAACAAAAATAAAACTTTAAATTTATTCTTTTTTACTTCATAATAAAAATTGAGGTTAACTTAAAAAATTGTAAGTCTATAAAATTCTAACTTAAATACACAAAGGGTTACAGCCCCATAAATCCGACAAAACAGGTTGTTGCGATTTCCACAATTGTAGATGTTCAGTAAAAAACAGATCCACATGCACACTTCCGAATCACGCGCATAGGGGTCACGTGGTAACTCGAAAGCAGATAAAAAGGAAATTGGCACGGCTGAGAAATTGTCTTTGTCTGCAATTCTGGACGTGAAGGACTAAAGCGTTTTCTCCCGTCGATTCAGTTTGCAGTCGGATTCCAGACGTCAGTTCATCTGGCGTGAAAGGGGTAAGGCGTCCCAGCATGAAAATGTACAGGAAACAACACATTGGCCCATTGATCCATAGCGTCAATTTCGGTGGCTCTGACACCACTGAAAATGTCTTCTATGGTGCTCTCTGGATAACGGCATAAAGATGACCACTGTATTTGGCGGGATATCCTCGTTCCAGTGCTGGAATAGAGGCGACTTGCAAGCTGACTGACCGTCTGACGTCGATTGCATTTAGCTGTTACCGCTAAATATCAGTCGTAGAGCGAGGGCGACCTCCTACAGTGCGTCTGGAACACATTCCAGTCGTTTCCAATGCTGCCCAGAGCTTGGAGACAAAACTATGAGCGATTAACTCCCTGGCAACATCAGTGATTGTGCGGCTTAAGACATGATGGTGTATTAAGACATAACAAAAAGTTCAGGTTTGTAGAGTTAGTCCTTCACGTCCACAATTGCAGACAAAGACAATTCCCCAGCCGTACCAATTTCTATTTATCCTATGCGCGCGATTCGAAAATTTGCTTGTGGACCTGTTTTCTACTGAACATCTACAGTTATGGAAATCGCCACAATCAGATCAAGTATAAACTTTTCAGCAAACTTAATTAGGATAAATATTATTTTTGCAAACTAAAAAAATATTAAAGAAAAATTGATATCTGATGTAATTGATGGATATTTTAACTTTAATTTTTAATTTAAAAATCAATTACCACCTATGCCACAGGTATACAGTTAGTAAGTATACCTTGTAGGACTGACTAACATTAAAAAATAAATATAAAAAAAAGGGGACTGGGATCCCGTAAAGCCACAATGCTGTCGGATCTGTGAAAATTTGCAAAGAGGAATGGACTAAAATCGACTTGACATTTCTGCGGAGGTCTCTTCTACGATGGAAACTTCGTTATCTTGCGATTGTCAGGATGTCCGGAGAGCATCTCGAAGGTGGAGGGGAAGATTTACGTAGGAGGTAAGTGTATTTGACTTTATAACAACGCTTCAACCGTCCGTATATGTATCTGAAATTATTAATTCACATAGAACAATTAGATCTGAGGTTTGTAATTGTATCATAGAAAATATAAATAATCCATCGTTACGGATGATCAACATTCAATTCACAAGTATTATCGTCATCATAGACCTTGTTAACTCACGACCTTCTTGGTGTCTCTTTCTTTTCACAGCCGATCTTTTCTAATTCCCCTCTTGTAAAATCTCATATCTACGACTACGTAGTTCTTCTAATCTCTCATTGCTTTTGTCTTTGGAGTAAATCTTCTTTTAACTTTTCGATCATCATCTATTCAAATTACCTGCTTCTGCTCAATTCAATTTATTAATTTTAAAACAATTAACAAAATCATTTGCATAGTTTAGAATTGTGCAGTATCTTCTCTGCTGATCATTTTCCAGCTTAGCTTCAAAAATAATCTCTTCAGTGAATGTAGGGATCTTTCTTTTGCCAAATGTTGTTAGCGCCTAGACTTCAAAAACAATATTATTACTTTGTATAGTGTTTGCTTTTCTTAAGATCAGACTAAAATGTTTTTGCAGTCCTTGAGAGCTCTTGCGGGCCTTTAACCAAATGGTAACGGCGCGGCGCTTGGCTGCGGGTTAGATGTGGCGGGTTCGATTCCCTGCCTCGGTTAGATTTTTTCACGCTCCGTTCTCCTACAAACGGGTGTAAGCCCTACCCAGCCCTTGTAGAATGAGTATCGGGTTTCTTCCTGGGGTATAGGCGGGCGAGCGTTGGGCTGACTACCCGACCTCATCTCAGTTAGTTGGGGGCCTTACCCGATGGGCCACCCCGATGGGCTCAGTGGGATACACCTAACCTTGCGAGCTGCAATAAAAATAAATAAATATAAGTGGTGCCATAGCTTTCACAGTTAGTCTATTTGCGTGAATTAAAATTGTGATCTGTTTCAAATTTAAAATAATCTGTATTTAATGGAAATTAAAACTTGCGTCTCTTTTGTGACTGACATATTATAATGATTAAATGTATTCATTTCCCGGACTAAAGACAGGTTTGATTCGGGAGCGTAAGTCGAAAATATTAGAGTAGTTTTTTACCTATCAGCGTACGTAATGCACTACGATGATCATTCGCGTAAGTAACTGCGCCGGGTGGTCAAATTTATTCATCAAGAATACTCTGTTTATGTTTCATAATGGCGTTCAATGTGGAGGCCTAGCCTCCAGCTTATCTCATACTATGATACATCTTCATCACTGAGTTGAATCCTTTTCAGTTCAGTATCCTTGCCATTCGGCTTTTCTTGTCACCTTTATTAGCTTTCTTTAGAAAATTCTTTTCTATTTGGAGCACAGGAAAAGACTAACATAAAAGTGATAAGCATTTTATCAGTAAATTAGACCAGTCACTGAGAATGCGAATGTATGTAACAGCTTTACTACTTTTGCTTTAAATTCTAGGTGCTAATATTTCCTTAATATCAAATAATTAATTTCATTATTATTATTTTGATTTTGCTCAGATTTTTTCGAGTAAAGATGGCTTCTCATCGAAGTTATTTCTCAAGACAGAAAGCCTATTATTCCTATTAATAAAAGTATTCTATTATTATTATTTCAATCAAAGAAAACACTAAAATATAAGTTAGAAACAATTTACTATCAATTTTATCAGAAAAAGGAATAGTCAAACACAAAGATATACGAAGCGAACTGTCTTAGAAAATAATCTGATGAAACGTATTAGTAATGCACTGCTCCTGTTGCAGCTACACAATTTCCGCAAACTTGACGTAACTGAGAAACAAGCATTGTAACTTCAGGATATAATTCCAATGCAAAATATACGTAAGTAAGCCAGGGGTATGACTGTATATAGTATTTGTATTAAATTATAACAACTCTTTCTTTCTTTACGTTAAAGATTAGCATGTCTTAATAATTTCGTGTGTTATTAAATAATCAGATGTTTTTATGCCATTGCTACGTACATCTAGAATAAGAAACCTTCGAGTTTTAATTTGATTTTTCTCTCCTTCCTTGGAATTTTAACCAAGTTAATAAACTTCTTGAAAATGACAAATAAGGAAGGAACATAGAAAGAAAAAAAAGATTTCGCACCCATCATCATCATCGACCGGAATCTGGGATGGCCGTTTCGTCCTCTTCAGAACTCATTAGCCAGATAAACCTTCGATGTTTAGGCTTCTTTTTTGTTTTAGTTGTTGTTTCTTTTGGGAAATCCCACTTTCGGGAGCAGGGGATCCCTAATCTTTCGCACCTCGGAGCCTATGATCGAGAGTTTATCTGGCTGACGAGTCCTAAAGAGAACGAAACGGCTCAAGGTGCGAAATCTTTTTTTTGTTCCCATGTGCCTTCCTTATTTGTCATTTTCATGTTATTTTAGGCACATTAATTCTCTTTCATTTAATAAACGTCTCTCTTGCTGGTACTGGGTTAATCATTTGAATAAATCGTTCGTTTCAATTCTAAATGTTCTATACTTGAATCTGTTTCAAATTCAGATCTGCTTTTAGTTTAGGAAATGACCAGAAATCCTTCCACAAAGGAGGAGCGAGTATTAAATAAACAAAATGAAGACACTTTGTCTCTGATAATACTGGTCTGCAAAAAAAAAAAAAAAAAAAAAAAAAAAAAAAAATCTGGCATTAATAAATGTAAAATTTATATTAAAATTAATGTTGTTGTCTTCTTTCTCTTACATTTTATCTCTGGATCGTCTCCGTGCAGGGCCCAAAAGCAGTCCGCCAACATACTCTCGTTCCATTTTCCGCAATGTCTTTTTTTCCATCAGGGATAAAAAAACGGTTTGTCATATGGTCATTACGTAGTGATCGATTTTTGCCTGGAATAAACGTCACCAGCCATGATGTCATCGACTTGAACTCTGAGCAGTCAGTCCAAGATGGCGTCGTTTTGTGATCGCATAAGCAGAACCAAGAAAGGACAATTGCAATAAAATAATCTTAGAAAAACCCATAAAATTATTAAAATAATAATAATAATAATATAGAAATGTAGTCGTAATTGTAGAAACTATAAAAACCAGAATGTTTTTTTAATGTGTATAAGATTTCATTTACGAATCTTAGCAATAGATGGCGTTGTTACGTCCTGGAAACGTCAATCCATAAGAAAATTACGTCATCAAAAGCTCTTCTTTAATGAACTGAACTGTAGTTCTTCAACGATGTCTTCATAGTTGTCTGCCCTTACATTGCTTGAAAAGCTGTAGCACAGTCTCTATTTATTGTTTTCTCGAAATTCTTCATTAATTCTAATATTAATTAATTTTAATATGCAGAGGCAGCAAAAAAGATTTTTATGTTATTCACTAATGCCGAACGTGCTACGTTCTTTTCGCCAGGGATAGTTTCAGTTCAGTCAGTTTTCATCAAATGGTGGCGGTCTTTTGTAGGCTGTCCCAGATACACAAAAATTAACAGTACTTCCCATATCCTCTTTGTAGACCGGTCAGAAAAGCAGTTATTTTTGAAATCTGCACATATGCTGCAACCATATTCCTCGTATTGAATGGTGTTCAAAGGGTGTTCATTACCATTATGTAAAAGAACTGCTTTCAAGCTTTTTCGTGGGAGAATCAATGAAGAGTCCCACTGTCAGCTTTAGCCAGCCAGCCAGTCAGTGTACTCGAACATATGTTACAGCAAATGTTTGGGGCCCAAACTTGTCTTCGTCATCAACCTTGCAGCCAAAATAGACGTGATAAGCCTTCTGTATTAGTGGTACAATCGCCTTTCTCTATGATTTCCCCACATACGTAGCAAAAGCTATCAGGTTGATTTTTTCAAGAATACGATGAATGTGACATTATGGTATAAAAATTATGTAGCACAAAGTACCAAGGAGGCATAACACTCGAATCAGCAGCATTACTCTCACAAAGCAGAAGAAATGTTGAACTCACAAAACACAAGGTTAAAAGCACTTGTGTATATTTTAATTCAGATCAACTTCGCTACGGCGTCTCATGCATACCTCTTTATACGATAACGAAGTTACTAGAAAAGACACGATGGATTTAGCAGTGAGTAAGTCCTCATATAAGGACTGCCTTACATGAAAATCCCTTACTTTCTAAAAATTAAAGGCTCTACCCCCAAAATGGTGCCTGATATAAACATTTGGATGTCAGATTTGGATTCAGCATCCTCAATTATATAAAGGATATCCATTTTTTTTTTTGAGGGAGGATTTTCCTTCAAACCAATGTCATCCATCAACTGATTTTCACCTTTAGGATCAGTTATCATCCTATCATCTTGATTGCATAAGTCATGTGCTAATTCCGTTTTATTCTGTTGCAATAATTTCACTAGTATAGAGGATTTCCGCATTTTCCATAAGTTCTTTAATCGATTCATGACCCTTAGGATTTTTCATCTTCAAAAGTTATATCAGAATCCTAATTCGCACTGTGCTTTCTTAGGTCTTGGATATTGTTTGAATTTGTTTAAACATCTGTCTTATTGTTATTTAGAAGTTCATCGAAATGTTTGTTCATTTCCTTATTATTGTCTTCTATGGCTATGATTTCACTGTTTTGACAATTTTATCCCCCATATTTAACCTCTAACTTTAAGAGTCCATATATAGCCTATGTTTATCTTAATATATAAAAAGGAATGTTCTTTGTTTGTTTGTCCTGTATGCGTTCCTATACCATTCATCAGATTGCGATGAAACTTTGGTGAGTTGTTGTGTGCACGCCCGCGAAGGTTTCTAAATTAGTAGAACTATTTTACAATATCTGGTGCGCGAGTCGTTGCAACAGATGAGTGTATTTCCGGTTTCAACGTTTGCAGTTTCCGGTGCGACTCGCATTTGCAATGACCATTAACAACGCAAAAGGACAATCGCTACAAGTGTGTGGACTAAATTTGGAAAAATCCATGCTTCACACATGGACAGCTGTATGTGACCTGCTCACGCGTCGGAAAACCTTCTGATTTATTCGTGTATGCATCAGACGGAAAAACAAAAGATATTGTTTATCCAAAAGCACTTCAATAAACAGAATTAAAATACAAACACTTTCTTTCTTTGAGTGGTATTGCAACGCATGTCGGGTACAGCTAGTTTCTTGATAAAACGTTCTTGCTCTCTTTCTACTATTGAAACTCTAACAGCGCTTTCTCATCCTATTTTTTCTTTTGAATCATTTTATTCTTCTCTTCTTTTCTATATAAGCTTTTTTTCTGTACCATAACCAGTATAGTTTCTCGGTTGCACTCCATTTTCGTTTTAGATATCTCCGTCCGGCGTTTTTTTTTCCTCAGATTTCGTGAAAAAAAAAATTAAAGGGATGAAGTTGTCAGCTGCAGCCCATTTTCTCACCCTCGAGGACCAGACCTCTGTATTTATATCCCCCAGAGGCACGTGATTCAGTTATACCCTCAGCACTGGGCACTCCATGTCTGGGAGTCAACTACGATATGCATGACTTACATTGGGGCTACTTCGGGCACCAGACGGAGAGGAATTTACAAGCAGACAATGATATGAAATATGTATTAGTGATAGGAATTGCCCCCAAAAAAAGTAGATAGAAAATTTTATTATTTTCTATTTTTTAATAATCCTGATTAAAACAAAAAAAAAAATTAAAACGTTATCATCAAAGATTAAAATTCTTTAAGGAATACAGAATTCGAAAAAACAATTGGAAACATCATAAGTCAACGACAAAATTAAATTAGATTATATTGTACGAAGTGGATTAGAAACTTTATTCTTAATGCATTCATTCTGGAAGAATGTACATCTTTTCTTAATTACCTTAATTAGTATGACAGTAAATTGTATTCTTTGGCGTAGATTCTAATATATTTAACACAACCAAAAAATTAAAAAAAAGAAGAGTAAATCTAGTTTGTTTCATAAAATAGCGCTTCAAAAAACACAGGACTCAGAAGTTATTATCAGCTAAATTCAAAAAGTGTAAGTGAGAGATTCATTTTGTTCCAATATTATCTGATGTCCATATTTCCATGTTAAAAAAACACACAACACAACAATCATTAAATCAAAAAACTTCTATTACTGGTAAAACATCTTTATCATCTTCAATTTCTCGTCTTTTTGACCAAAAGACTTCTTCAGGAATTACAGTTGAGGAAAAGACTTCTGTCTTCCTCCTCACAAACATTTAGAATAAGTTATAACATTTAAAAAATAACAATCTATGTTTTAAATAATAAAACATACTTATACTTTAATTACACAGCATAAATTTGTTCAAAAAGCCAATAAAACAATACAATCATTAAAAAGAATAATCATGCTTTAAATAATGAAACTCATTATAATCCTTATTTAATTTATAAGTAATTTTCATTCTTTATTTTCCATATTGCTTAAATGTTACTTTGCTAACTTTCAGAGTCTTTTCTTTATTCATACAAGGTTTCCAATTCATGAAGCATGATTCAATCGTAAGACGTTCAATTTTTTTTTTTTTTTTCTGATAAACCACTTTTACTATTTATTATATTAACGGCGGTAATGTAATAATGAAATCCAATTAACCAATTCAGACCCCACACATGTACAGTCCGTGTCCTAATACCGGTTTGATGTCGGGTCACGTAATGCTAAGTTACTTGATGGTTCCCCAAGTATTAGGTAAAGGAAGTAATACTTCAGTATCAGATAAGATGATGGGTCTCAGTGGAAGGATTTTAAACTTTCACACGTATGATGTATTAGGAATTATAACATAACCTGTAAGCAAGCCCCCCCCCCCCCACATAAAATTCAGGGCCCAGGAACCATAAGCAATAACAGGCCCCCCTCCCACATTATGAAAAATCATAGAGTTTTAGCCGAAAATATCGCGAAAATGACTCACGATTTCATATATCTCTCTTTTAAATATACCACACACAGTTATTAGCATTATTTTTAGAGTAAATTAATTTAACAGCTTTTTCCAGCCCTACCCAAAAGAATAGAATAATAAGTAGCATAATTCACTCACCTCAGCCCGGGCCCCGGTGCTGAGGGACCAACTGACACCCCCTTGTGGGGGCCCTGCCTGTAAGTACATATTTGTGATTTACACGAATGACGATACATTACCGTAACAATACGAGAACTGTTAGAACTGTGGAGTACGAAAACCTAGTTAACAATAAAAATTCCATATGAAGAAGATTTTTCACCGCTTTTCTTTTTATATTAAAAAATATTGAATTGCACTTAATAGACCTCAGGGTTCCAGTATCATGGAATCAGCGTCCCTCTCAACCAAAAGATACAATGAACGTAGTTTTGGTAACAATGTGGATATTGTTAAATGATTAATAAATTAAGTTGTTCTTTATAATTGTTGAATGAAATTGAGTGAGGTCATACAAACTGCCCTTAAACGCCATTTTCATACATTTCTTCTTTACTATAATGTATATTTTATATTCTGTCATTAGGGTTTTAGCTGTAGGTTTTCCTATGCGTAGCTCTTAAATGCGATTTATATTTTACATTAACATCCTATTAGATCATTTGAAGAAATTTTTTTTTATAGTTTACATATCGTTCTTTTCATATTTAGTTCATTTTCATTTTTTTTTTCTGTCCAGATAATGTCTACTAATATATACTAGCAAACAACAGGACAAAACAGTTGTAGAAAAACAACAATAGATCAAAACTGAAATGTCATTATCTTCGCGATGGATAAGTTCCTGAAATGTAAAATAACACAAACACCTCAGAGCTAACTGTTTCCTTTTTTATCAAACATATTCCAAACCGAAAAGAATGTTTAACAAATATACAAAGAACATCTACAATAAAGCAGAAGGAATAAAACAAAAAACAATGAATTACAACTAAAATAATAACAAACAATCCAGTAAATTAACAATTACACAAAATAATATTTCAAACTGGCCGAATCATCAAAGTTTTTGAGTAATGTTAGCAATTGCTTCCGAAGCTAATATATTATAAAACAAGCTAATCTATAATACGGAATCGACTTCTTTTCCTTTATTCCTATATGTTAAACATTATAAGTTCCTGAAAAAGACGACATTCATTAAAATGCTTTTTTTTATATAGAGTCGTGAAAACCACACAAATTTATTACAGAAAATAAATATCACAAATCCATATTTTATTGGAAAATAGTCATTTTTTTTTTTAAATAAAGTTTTGTTAATAAACGTACTTCATATCTTATACTCCTAAAATTAGATTAAAAACTCCATCTTTTGATATAGCCTATTCATTTATTATCGGTGATATTTCGCGGAAATAGTATCTTTCCGCTTTTTTCAAACCTTTTTTAAAACAACAAAGAGTAACTTCCATTACATTTCTTAATACTGATACTGGTATGTATAATACAGATTATATTATTGTTATAACAATGAAAGACTTTTAACAAAACCAATTATTTTATACAATAGCTATAATTATTAGTTCACTTTCTTTATTGAAATTTCTCCCTTTGGTTTTTTACTAAGTCCTGATACTCAGCGTATTTTTGCTAATATGGGAAAAATAGAATCACCAGGATTTTTATCTGTTTTTTATATATAAGGTATATGGCCCAAATATCGCCCAGGTTCCTAATACCGCCCAGGGCGATGTAGGACGGGATAGTGATGCTATCACACGGAAACCGATGGAAACAATTTGCCATTCCTTCCATTAGCACGCTGTGTTCGTTTGGTGGTGTTAGTTCAATCCGTTTATTTTTTATGAATTCTTGAAGGTTTTTCGTTCTGGTAAGTTATGAACCTACTGTTTCTTTTAGTGCTGCAGCTTATGAATTATTCATGCCATCGCAACCATCTAATATCGTGAAGTAGTGAAAGAAATAACCTATCTGTTGATAATGTCTGTCACTTGTTAGAGGTAGCCGGTTTGTATGTAGCGTCCCCCAAATTGACAAGCTAGAGAGTGCCCAATATCGCCCACCTCGTTGTTCCATATATCGCCCACTGTGCGATAGTTTATTTTGGTTTATTACAGATGTCTCAACGTAAGACATGGGACAAAGAAGTTGTCACAGCTGTAAAAAATAAAAAAATGGGCCTTCTGAAAGCTTCCAAAACATTTAATGTCCCAGTCTTGTGAGTGGGTCACCATTCACAATTGCTCTAATGAAGTCTCTCAGCAAAAGGAAACTAAGTCCTAAGGGGCTGAACTTAGACGATCCAAAGCAAAAGAAGCTCGCAACACCCATAAGGAATTGCGAAAAGATTAAGAAAAAAAAACAAAAAAATGCAAAGAAGTGCAAAAAAACAAAGTATTTAATGGTTTTGGCGATATTTGGAACACTTTCACAAAATTCAAAATATGAGGTTTGCCTGAACAAAAATTGAGGAAAAATACAAAATAATAGTTATTTCTATAATTGGTTCAGGAACATGTAAGTGAAGGTTCATATGATATATTGTAATTGTTTGCAAGCAACTGAGACGATAAATGACAAGAATATGGGCAGGTTTTCTTAGATGGGCGATATTTGGGCCATATACCTTATAAATATATGTATAATACTTCTGGATAGAGAAATATGCCCTTATATTTTTAAGTCTCTGTATGGAATTGAAGCACATCATGTCTCGCGAGGAATCCTGGTCTTCTAATTCGATTGGTGATGATTCTATTGGATAACGCATGATGTCTTACAATGTAAACATTTAATTCTCAATCCTCTCTGTGTTACGAAGAAGTAAATTATTAATTTTGTAGGAGATTAGGGAGTTAAGTTTTTATCCTGCTACCATCTCGACGAAGCAAAGTCAATATTTTCCTATACGATACTGTACAGCCGTACTTAGAGAAGTCAAGTTTTCCGATACTCAGTCGATCTCCGTATGTAGTAGATTACATTCTTGTTAACGCGATAATTTGGCTCCCAAGAACCTCTGCATTATCAATAATTGTGTAATAGGAAAAAAAAAATAATTCTACTATTGCGTGACTAACAATCACGTGTGACTTGTTGATGCGAACAGGAATATTGGTTGCGTTATACTGATAGGCATTATGACATTGATTCATCTGAATATTGGGTGAATTTACACTTGTTGTTTTTTTTAAATGCAAATAGGAAATGTTCAATGATTCTATTTCCTATTTGCATTGGATTCTTACTTCCCGTAATTCTACTTGAAAAATCGTTATTCAACTTTTTCATCGCATGAAAATCTACGAAAATTGTTAAAGTAGAAGTAAAATAAAATATTTTTTTCAGTAAAACATTATTTTTAATTTATAATTAAATCAAGTAACACGTTTGGAACTGGAGCTGACTGGATATTTTTCTGTCTTCTGTGTTTGTCTCTTCTGTGAGAATAATGCAAACTGCCTCCTGTAGTGTAAACTTGAAAAAACAGTTTAGAATAGTTTATATCGACTTCAGTACCCCAGGAATAGTGAAGGTATCATCGAGGTTACGCGGGAAAAAAATAATTAGTATTAGCGGACATATACAAATTTAAATATTAACAAAACAAATGGCAAGATATGGTTTTCTTAAATTTTAATTTCTGAAGATTTTCTTGCGTATCTTATTTGTTTTTTTGTTTTTTTTTAAAAAAGAATAAACCCAAATTCAAAATTTAAATAAGAAATCCAGGGAAAGTTATGTATTGTAAATGTCTTCCAAAAATAAATTATTTCATTGGTTTAAAAAAAGATCAACAAAAAAAAACAACATAACAGAGGGACAAAGTGAGAGAGAAAGAGCAGTTTTAAAATACAATTGTTTTTTTTAATTAAAAACTTACCTTTATAATTATTTTTGTTAGAATATTATTGCGTTGCAAAATTTTGGAGGACAGTTCATGACAATGGTTTCAAGGACTATACGGATCAAAAAAAATTGAGAAACATTTCATTGTACGGTAATACCTTTCTAATTTAACACATTCTGTATCTTTACCACATTTTCGGGAGTAAATTTGCATGACGTCACTTGTGAACGGCCCAGGTTACCGTGAACGGCACTAACGTCACATATTTGATATTTTTTTGTTTGCTTGTTTTTTGTTAAAATAACTAAACAATTATAACTATTTCATTAGAGGGCGGATGTAATTTCTAAAATTTATCTCAAACCTAACATATTCTAACCTTCACGAATTCCATACACAATTAAGTATTTCCTTAAGAATCTACAACTCCTATATTTTTTTTTCCTCAAAACAGCTACAAAAGCAAGGATTTTTTTTTTCCTGTTAAACAAACAATAACGTTCAGCTTATATAACCACGCCAACATTACATCACGCGATTATTACAACTGTAAGCCATTGACAAAAATGATGCATAATTAACTAAAACACGAATTACACTAAATCTGAATTCTTTTTCATCTTTCTTATTAATTCCGATTTCTTAAATATCTTGAAGTGAAAATAAAAGTACGACATGTGAAAGAATGAATTAAATTTATTCAATAATTTACGGAAAGGTTTCGGACCTAATTTATCTGATATTGTGCTACGAGAGTCATCCGACATAAGAGCTTCGCGGAATAAAGCCATATAGGCGCAACATGACAGTTATGACGCGAATTTATTTTGAATGAGTGAGTTGAAAAAGGTACATATTCCACAAAATTGACAAACAAAACTGAGATATATTTTCATAGTTTTATGCTATAAAAATTTATATATCTATATATTTACAAAGCACAATGAATTCACTTCACTTAAAGGTATAAATCGATAATAGAAAATTTTTTTGTAAAAAAATTAGTTTTCTTAAAAAACATCTTTTTTGTTAGTTTTCCAAAAGTTTACATTTGTGGAATATGTACCTTTTTCAACTTACCCATTCATTTAAGTCCACGCTTTATACATTTAGATGAGTACGACTACCTTCGATTTCAAGGCCTCAACGCCTTCATCAGAAAAACTAATAATTCTGATAAATGAAAAAGATTACGCATTCTCTGCCTCCGGGACTCGGTATTCCGGCTACCTCTACTCATAGCGGGAAGCCTACGTTTTACTGGTCTATATAAAATGCTACCCGCAAAAATAGGATTCATAGCTCCAGTTTTTATTATTAATCCACTCCTCGCAGCTTTAATGGCCGTTTCTTGGAAATCGTACCCCACACTTTGAGAACTACTGACATAGGGGAAAACACACGTGCTGCAAAAAACATGAATACAAAATAAATTCACAAGAAAAGCGTCTTTAAACACTTGCAGATACAGTAGAGCCCCGATTATCCGCGGGATTGGGTGGCAAGGGCTTCGCGGATAACGAAAATCGCGGATAATCCCAAAAAGACTAAAAATGAGGTGTAAACACGGAAAAAATCTTTCACCATTAAAAACTACGTTCTAGTGTATAAAAAACATAATATGTAAAACTTTTAAAATATGTACTGTAAAGCAGAAACCTTTGCTCTACGTTTGCATCCACAAATTCCGAGAAGGCCTGTAAGATCACGATGCACAATAAACCTGTCAGTAATTTTCGACCTTCGCACTGTAGGGCCTATTGTATTTTCCCTGTTGTTGGCTTAGATTAAAATTGGTATTTTTGAGGTTCGTAATTAAAAAAAAATTTTCGCGGCACTCGCGGATAATCGGGGCTCTACTGTATAATGATTCTTCTTGAATTGAAAAGATTCGTTATAACAGAGTACGGTAAAATTACATTTCAAAATACTCTGAAATTAATGTAGCCTAAATTCATTTTCATTGTAGTTTTGTTTTAAGAGAATCACAGATTGCTGTTAAAAGTTACAATTTTGCTAGGTTCACGATTATGCGTCAGAATTCATGAAGAATCTTTCGCATTTTGGAACAGAAGATTATTATAGCTAACATTTAAGTCACACAGCTTTTCTTTCGATCGAATAACAATCGGAGAATTCGACACCTATTCTGTACTTTGTAATAGTCATGTGTCGAGGAAACAAATGAAAAATTGTTTATGATTTCAAAGTGTAAATTTATGATGTGGATGTTCATAATAATTTTATAAAATAACAATTTCATAATTGGAAGAGACTCGCAGTAACAAATTCAACCAGTTAACAATAATGAATACATTTGAAATTAACAATTCGATATCGTCATTATAAATAATTAGATATCGTCAAACAACTAGGATGTCATTTAGTACACAACTTGGTCTCACCCTTCATTTAATTAAATATCATCTATTACAAATAATGATTCATTTTTAAATCAACCATTAGATATCATCTACGCGTCCGGATTAATTATTAACTAATCTCTTTTCCGTTTTCCATACAAAATAAATAAAAAGCAATTTTATTGACCATTAAGGCTCTTTCTCTATTTATTCCCGGCTTCCAATTTATATAGCAAGATTCTACCCTTAGATGAGAATTTTCATCTTTGATACACTATACCTACCAGGGCCGCCCAGAGGGGGGGGGGGCAAAAGGGGCAATCCACAAAAAGAGGGGCCTCATGAGGCCCGAGCGGCCCCGCCGTATTGATTGACCTTTTTTTTTTTTTTTTTTGGGTTAAAAAAAAGGGGTTTGCCTTTTTTTTTGGTTGTAGTTTTTGGGGGGGGGGGGGGGGGCACAAATTCAAATGTTGCCCCGGGGCCACCACTAGTCTCTGGGCGGCCCTGATACCTACTACAGGGTCCGGATTATGGCCTTCTTCTTTGCTATGGTCGTCCCTATCTGATATTCTTCTTCGCTTACTTCTATAGGCTCTTAGATGTTCTTCTAGCCGTTCCTTTAATGTGCAGGGAGAAATTTTGACTTTTCACCAGCGCTTCGGCATAATGTGTTGGTTCTCTTCGGTAGTGATTGTGGCGTGTGACCCTTTCGTAGCATGTCTTGTTGCAACAGAATCAGTGTCTTCAAATTTCTTCCTGATTTGCAGTCATTATTTCACGTCGGAGAAAAACATATTCCTCATCAAATAAACATCTTGCTGCTGAGATGTTGCTCTTCGACTCATAAAAAAACTTAACCAGAACGCACCACTTTCCCTACTTTCCATTGGGAATTATTGCACGGTCACTACCGCGTGATCAATGTCATGAGGTGCTCGTACTGATGTCAGGTGCATGCCACTGTTGTACACAGGCGAAGCATTGTGTTAGGATACTGTTATTCTTGTGAAAACGTATAAGCTATTCTCGAAAATGGCTCCCAGATATCGGGTCCAACTGTATATCGAACTTCTTTGTAAAGAGATAGGGGTTGAATATCACCAATATATGTTATTTTAAAATCTTGGTAGACCAAGATCTAAAACTCTGATACTTCAATGCGTGATTAGGCTATCAAATATTCTATGATTTTGGCACATAACGATTTCATAATTCTATTTTATATTTTTCTCTGTCTATCTGGTCATTACAACTTTTTCTTTTCTATTTCTTTCTGTTCTCTCTATTCTCTCCTGTTCAATCTTCCTCATGTGACTTATTTTTAATAAATTTACATTGTGTTACATTTATTTTATTGTTTTTATTTCAATTTTTTTTTTTTTTAGGTACATACCTCAAAACACGATCCTGTTATAAAACTGTAAAATCAGCAACTAATTATCTGAAAATCTTGTTATATCCACTGCAAACATTAATTTAACCGCCGTAAACTCTCTAGAATTTTGATAAAAATGATAAAGCCGAGAATATGTTGGAAAAATCCAATATCTGATTCCAGTTTTGGCAATATCGAAGTAGTTACTGCCATAAACTCAGTGAGACAATCGGAGAATGTAAAAAATAAAAACGCCTTTATTTGTCGATTAAGTTGACTTATTAATTGCATAGGTTCATCCCTATCAATTTCATTTAAACTGATATTCAGCAAACAGCTGGACAAGCCAAGGAATAACAGAGTAAACGTGAACATTAAAGTTCTTTATAAGATATATTGTCCTCCAAAAGAGAGATGGCCGCCCTGTTTTTGTGAGATCTGCGCATGTATGATCGATTAGTCTGGTCAGGCACTTCCGTCTGATTTTATGACAGGACGCCGCCATTACGGTAATGAAATTAGTAATGAAGAGAATTTAGTAAATAAAAGAGCTACCGAAAATTGAGATCAACGAAAAAGTAAACAATTCAAAGATCATGTGAGGATGGAGAAGAGTAGAATGTATTACAGGGAAGCGAACTCTTTCTAAGTTTGTTTGTTTTATCAAATATCGTGTTATCGGAATTGAATGTCAAAATATTTTGACTGTTGGTGCCTATAGTTCCTTACCAATTGGTCCGTTACTAAAAACCAATAGAGATCTTATAAGAATCTAAATCTTTCAACAAAAGTTTGAGCTTTGTAGAACTAATAGTTTTTGAGTAATCTTGATCACAGTCGGAGAAACGTTAGACCAAAGCTATAATGAATACCACCCTTTGAGACCATGCGGATGTAAAAGTTGTTTCATTAGAGGTTCTTTGTACGGTTATTTTGTGCAAAGAAGGAAGGATTGGTCTGATTTGTCTGCAAAAATTATTAAATCATTCTGAAATTGATGAATGAAAGTGAATTTTTTTTTGTTTTTTTGTTTTCTACCAATTTTTTTATAAGATCTTGTCAGGCTGATTTTCAAAAGGCGGCATATTAACTATCTATTTATAAAAAGATTTTAATTCACGTTTTCTCTGCTATTCTTCTGCTTGTCCAGTTATTTGGATCGATAGTAAGGACGAACCTATGCAAATAATAAGTCAACCTATTGGACAAACAACGCTTTTTTTTGTGTGCTTGTTTTCCTTTATATTCCCCGACCTCTTCTCTAAGTTTATGACAGTCACTACGTTAATGATTTATTAGCTTTTTTGGTTGCAGGAATACACAAGGACATTTGAGAAGATATTCATTTTGTTATGTTTTTAATTTATAAATTTTTATCTTTATTTTATTTTTTTCAGTTTTTAATAACATCTTTAATAACAATTCAGCTGAATTAAAAGGATTTTATAAAAGGAGTTATTTCAATGTCTACATGTTGTTGATTTTTAGGGGGACGGGGGACTCGAGGAGACCCTAGTCCCCCCCCCCCATTCCGGAAATCTCAAAATATATAGATTATCCCTATTTTCGTTTATTTTTTTTATTCGATAGAAATTGGAAGGGATCTTGCCCCCCCCCTCCCCTTCCGAGCTTCCACTACAACTGAATCTAAGCACTTGTTTGTTTATGCCATTTTATACTTGAAAATATTCTAATTTTTAATTAAACTTAAAGCAATTGTAAGAAACAATAATAAATATGATTGACTTAAGATTATAATTAGCTTATGAATCAATTTAGATTGCATTTTTAACTTTTAAGTAAATATTACTTGTGTGTGGCATGTTTAAAAGGAAGAAATATGAAATCTTGTGGTGTCTTCGCGATATTTTTGGCTAAGAATCTATGATTTTGTCCGCAATGTTGGATGGGGCCCATTACTGCATTTGGTACCTGGTCCCTGAATTTGATGTGAATTTTATGTGCAAGAACATAATAATATCATTCACTGTTGTATCAAATTGCTTCAACAATACTGCTCAGTTACCTATAATTTCATAATAACCTAAACCAGAATTCCCATACTATGATCTTGAAAGTTCCATAGCTTTTTCCATTTAATTCTTATTTAGTTTTAACCTGGTCATAAAAAAAAAAAAAAAAAAAATCACAGCTCAGATAGCTGCATACATACCTGTTACGGAGTAGTGGAGCTTACAAGGGAGTTAGCGGTTTTAGGGCCATTTCTGTACATCATTCGAAGATTTCTCTCGAGCTCTATCTAAAAACGCCGCGACATTTACCTATTTTGACCGACTTCACGAGATGTAACAAAAAACTGAATTGCCTATTTCCCATTAATAGCGACTGAAACAGCTAAATTTACTACAGTTCAGTTCATGAAAGAAGAGCTTTTGATGACGTAATTTCCTTATAGATTGATGTTTCCAGGACGTAACAGCGTCATCTATTGCCAAAATCCGTAACTGAATCTTGTAAACATTACGAAAACATCCTGGTTTTTATATTTTCTACAGCTACGAATACATAATAATAATTAAAATTGAAATAATTAAAACGCTCCACACTATTCCCCTTGCTTGGCTATGCAAAGTTTGTCCTTTCTTGGTCAGGCTTATGCGATCACAAAACGACGCCATCTGGGACTGACTGCTCGGAGTTCAAGTTGATGACGTCATGACTGGTGACGTTTGTTTCAGATAAAATCGATCGCTACGTAATGACCAAATATGGCAAACCCTTTTATTTTTGCAAAATACTATAGAGATTTGTCATTCGGTTTCTAGTATATGCCAACCACTACTGTTTGAACCATAAACTGTGATCCTATTGCACAGCCATAAGCTATTGCACGTCAGTTTTCAAAGGGACTCTCAAATGCTCTTATGTGTAAATGCTGATGTTACTAAGCAAATAGTATCGTCACTTCGGCTCTTTCACATAGAAATTGACTTCAAAAATTTCAACTTTTTAACTTCGAGAGCTTCTTTTAGGATCACGCAATTCAAGCCATTTTTCGTGATTTGATGTTCCTAGCTGTTTTCAGCCGATATTAATGGAAAAAAAAAAAAAAACAATTCAGCCAGGGGCGGTCTGGCATAATTGGAGGACCTCGACTGGAAACGAATTTGGGGCCCTTTAAGGCTTTACCATTTCTCTGGCGAACGTAACCAGTTCATGATTTACCGGGGAGGAGGCAGAGACGACGTTAGGAGGGTGCGGGGCCCTAAGATGAATTTTGCGGGGCCCTTGACTTACTTGACAACCAAAAAAAAACAGGGCAATCGGGGGCCCCCTGAGCTGGGGGCCGTCGGCGATCGCCGACCCGCCGACCTGGCCAGACCGCCCCTGAATTCAGCCATCGAATGATGTAAATAATTGGCCCTTTTATGCCCCCTTTCTCCATTTCCTCCTTTGTAAGTGTCGGATAACAGAGACTAAACAATAAATAGGATAACCGAAGTCTACAGTTTTCATCATTTCTTCTGAAAGGAGGAAATGGCAATGGAAGTTATTGGTTATTCTACTTATTATTTTTATTATTATAATTTTTTTTCAGTTTAATTTACTTCGATTCCAATTACAAAAAATAATCAAAAACGTTTAAATGAAATTACAAGCTCTATTCCAATGTTATTTAGTTGAATAAAACATCTGTTTCTCAAGCATATTAATATGTAAAATTATTTATATTTTTATAAAAATACCTGATATTGATTATACACAGACAATTTTCGATAATCATTTTTCTTTATAATAAATGGACATTTTCTAATAAAAAAATAGCGATGCACATAAAAAATAATCATTGCTAATAATAATAAATAATTAATTTAATAATTTTAATTAAAATCTTAGATAATAACAAAATAAACAACTGCCATTATTGCGTCGTTTCAGTAATTTTTATTTTAGCGACAGACCTCAAAGCGACGTGGTCTAAATCAAATGTAAACCAAAAATTAAATTGTCTGCGATGCTTTCACAGGCTACGGAATGGGATTTGCAGCAACCTTCATTAAATATTAAAAGATTTTTTTACTCGTTTTAATCGATAGTCATTGTCAGTTGTGACTATGCCTTTACTTCCTAATTTTAGGCAGTAATGTACGATTTAATTTCACTTTTTTTAGTACCTTTATTCATCCTTTGATAAAATATTTTATTAAATTCCATGAAATTTCTAGTAATAATTACTTAAATTACTTCTAATTCAGCTCTTGTAATCCCTGTTAAAAATATGTATACTAGTAATTAGTATTTTTAAAAATTATTGGATTTTAAATAAGTTTGGTATTCGTACTATTTTTTTTGGATAAATAATCAAATATTTTAAAAAAAGACCTTTCTTAACTTAGGTTTCTCGAGCACATTGCTCTGTTGAGCCAGGAATAACAATATTTTTTTTTTTTTAAGAAAGAATATTTTTTTTTCTCCGTCCATACAATTTTGAAACATCTGGCTTGTTAGTTGAAAGATTGAACCAAAAAAATAACCCCCCCCCCCCCCGCTTCACACAAAAAATCTTCATATACAAATACACTTCAAATCTTGAGTTAGGCGCAATGTTCATTTAAATGTCAACTTTTAAGCAAAATATGATGATAATCACTCTTCATATTATGCATTTAATTTAATTTTATTATATGAGTTCTTAGCATTAGAAAGATTAAAACAAAAATCGTAACTGAAAAGAAAATCGGTGAATTCTAATTTTTCCCCTATATTTACTGAACGGTACTAATAATTTTTTTTTTCTTCAATGAAAGTTTACTGTGTAAGGTCTTAATTTTTTATATTGTTATTTATTATTATTATTATTACTATTAAATAAGAAATAGAGACAAAACAAAACAAAACTGCTTAGCATATTCTAGGTCAGGAATTTAACATATCTTAACGGGGAAAATATATTAATCAAAACGTAATAGATATTTACTAAATATTTATATTTGTAAATAAATAAAAAAGGGGTAGGGAATATAAATTATAAATTATGTAAAAAAAAATGAAAAAAAAATAAGAGAACAAAACAATAACATAATTTTTCTCCATGGTGATGGCGACTTTTGCTTCGGCCAAAAAAAAAACAAAAAAAAGAAAAAACTTTTTTTTTTTTGTAATCACTTCAATTTTAATTTGTCCCGTTTCTATTTATTGTGACGTCATTGACGCATGTGCATTAGGGATTTCCTCTTGTCCGTAGAAGAGGGTTATCTCCCCTACTCCAAGTAACCGAATTTCGTGTTAGAATCCTTCGTGTGTTGTCGGTGTTGGCATTTTCACAATGCCTACACCTTCCAGGAGAGAGGACGAATATTCGGAAGAAGCAGAAATGGCCACGGGAGACTTGGATGACGAAGAAATCCTAGGTAATTAACACTCAAATGTTCCATCATTTACTGTATTATTAGTAGAAAACAAGAAATCAGAAGCCGATTTGGGGAAACATCGATTGCATTCTTAAAAACTTGCGGGAAGTTTTGGTTTCTTTAGGAGCGATTGTCGGACTTTCCTGAGAGGAGAAAGGAAGTAGGAAAAGGGTTTAGGGGTGAAATAATGGAGCCGTGATTATTTTACTTTGAAAGTAGTTAAGATTCATGGACATTTCTTATTCCCTCCCCCGTCGAGAACCACATGGATATGTTGTGAGGAATTTCCGGGTCACCTTATTACGGTAAAATAACGAAATTCTACACCGAGATAAAAGGGAAATCGGCGATCGCAGTTAATCTGGGAAATATTAGAAATCATAATTAAGAAAAATATCGGATATATATCAAGATTTATATCAATGCATTAGCATATTAATGTCGTGTGTTTTGTCTGAACCAAAACGAGGCTCAATGGCGGCTCCTAAAGGAAATTCATATTTGGATTCCCTCACTTCCTTCATTGTTCCGTTGCAATAAAAATATGCATTTCCCTTATTCTGTTCCCTTTGAATAAAGACGTAGATGCGTCATTTATTAATATTCTAAATTCAACCTTTAACTATTAAAGTTCGAACCAACATTTTAAGACAACGATTTAATGTAGTGTTAAATCTCATCAATCTAAGACATGACAAATGAGGAGGCATTCAAATTGGAAAAGAAAAATTTGAAGATAAAAGAGTTATTCTAATTTAAAATATCCAGTGCTTATTAGTTTTGTAGATGTTATCGCGGCAATGATTTGAAAGGAAGCGGTGACTTTAAAAGATTTGTAATTTCTTAAAAATTTCAATGGAGCCAACCTTGTACATTGATTAAGAATCGATCTGGCTTTAAAACTACAAAATGTCTTCTTCACCAAATAATCATTGAAGAAGATTCCATTTTAGATGTTTCACTTAGTCGTGTCAGAAAAGATTGAAGAGAGCATTCAAAGACTGAATTTTGATAACAAATCGTTCAAATTATTGTTTTAGAACTAATGCCGCTGTTTTTATTTTGAAATTGTAATTTGCAAATTTTCCGAATTACAAATGGATTTTGCAGAATGCGGATAAAAGCAACGCTCGCTTGCATTTTTTTTTCTTCGCCGTCTTTTGTTTTATAGAATTTATTGCTTAGATTGAAAATGTTTGTAGCTCGTCCTTTTAATAAGTAACATCAAGAATTTTTAAAACATCTAGATCTTTCTTTAAATATAGATTAAGATCCGTCGACTTTTGTCTTAATTGTTGTAAAAAATATAATATGTAAAAATAATAAAATTATAAAATGCGACATGAAAGAGCAAACATTGTATTAACATTAGAAAAGAATAAACCGTAATTGTTTTAAACCATTTCTACATTTAATGAAATTACAATATTTTTAACAGTATTTTAAAATAATAATAATGTATTTATATTTAAAATCTGCTAATTTTTTTTTTAATTGAAAGATTTTTTAATGAGAAAATGTAAACCTCAATAACTCATCACGAAGAAGGCATTTTAAATATACTTGCTTTAATGTAAGTTATCAGAGTGAACATCGGAATTAAGAATTTCATGATCAAGACAATTTGAAGAAATATTCAATTTAGTGGAATATCTAAAAATAAAAAGTAAATATTTATATTACAAAGAAATTTGTGTGCTTTTTAACTTTTATGGAATTTTCATGTTTTTAATTTGAAAATCTGCTTCAATTGTTTAATATTTCTTTTTGAGAAAAAAATTGCTGAGAACGAAGTCTTTAAAATGATAGAGATGTTATTACAATTGCAAAACAATTCAGAATTCAGTGCAGTAGATCAAATTTCTTACATGGGATGCTTTAAAAAAAAAAGTAAAATTATTGTGACATTGGAGCGTTTATGTAATCAGATTAGGTGTGAGAGTGTAATTTGTAACCACTAGGACTGATGTTTCAGACGTAGGAAAAAAGCTGATTCTATTCTTTTTAATAATGTTGCTGTTATGAAATAAATAAAAGAATGGAGAACTTTATCTTTACTAGATATTCCGGCATATTTTTTTTTTTTCTTTGTAAAACTTAGTGTGCTATAAAATTTGAGAATGTTAGATTCAATGAAGTGATCTTAATTAGGTCAACATCCATTTTCAGAAGATAAATACCTGCTCAGTAGAAAGGTATTTGTATAAAAGTTACTTCTTCAGTCTAAAACCCATCCGTCATTGTAAGTTAAGTATGATGTAACGATTGCATCCATGTAGTTGATGTATATTTGAAAATCTGTTACACTATCAGAAGACAGTACAGATGGCATATAGTGATGTAATGGCACTGAAATTATTTGTAGACTTTACAGTAGAATATTTTATGCCAACTTATATTTTCGAAATTTGTCTTAAAATTGTCATGTTTTTCTTTTGAATACCTTTGGATTTTCAGATAAATTTTGGGCCTTAAATTCTTGTGTTATGTACTTTCTCTGTATATTGGAGAATAGATAATGTAGCACTGCCTTATTGGAGAATGTTCTCCTCTTTCTACTGTTTATATAAACAGTCTCAAAGAAATTATATTATTGAGAATAAAATACTCTTCAACAATAAGAAATGGACTACAAATTGTACTGTGCAGTGCTGCAGCTCTGGATATCTATTTTTTTTTATTTTTTTTTATGTGAAGAAAGATACAAACTGAAAGTAGATGGAAAGTAAATGTCAGGATTACTTCATATTGAAAGTTCAAATCAATTGAAAGCATCAAAAAAAAAAAAAAAAAAAATGTTTTCTGCTAAATGTTCAAATTAAGTACAGTAGTGAACAACTTCATTATAAAAATTGGAATAGATTTATTTATTTTTTCCCTTACGTCTTGTTTACTTAGCATTTTATTCGGTGAGCAGAAGAAGAGGAAAAACAAAAATCGAATTCAAAATAATCTTTAGCAGAAGAAGAGGAAAAACAAAAATCGAATTCAAAATAATCTTTTTTGAGCCACCTGGTCATTTAGATTGTTAATAAATTTACAAAGTAAATAAGTTTAATTTTATTATATAGTACTTTCAGAATTGTGTTTTAAGCTACAGTTGAGATTTCATTGATCAAAAATATCTCTCTCTTTAATTACTTTATAATAAAGATGCAACAAGAAGTTTGCTGCATATTATAAAGTTTTGGATATGTGTATACACAATAACATCTATAAATAGATAATGCGAATTTATCCTACTCTATAGTACCATAAGGTTTTTGAATGCAAAGATATGCTAAGCCTTTCTTTTCGTTGAATTCAGGAGTTGCATTACAAAGTTTTTTTTTTTTTTTTTACTTCTGCGTAATTCTTAAGTTTTCAAATAAATGAGAATAGGTATTTGTTACATGCAAGAACAACACTTCACACTATTTGGTGATTGTTAGTCAGGAATATTCTTCAGCTGTTTACGGAAATGAAACGTGGAATGCTTGGAATCCACTTAAGAATCTTCATAAAATCTTAAACATTTTCATAAAAGAATTGAAGGAAAACTGTTGTTAGAAGTAAAAGAGACTAAGATTGGAAGGGCAGAGAGAAGACTAAGAGAGCAGTGAACATTCAAAGCAAAGCAGAAAAATTGCAAACAAATTGTCACTGTAAAAGAAGTGACTGATGTGGGTAAGGACAAAGGCCAGGAAGACGATGAATGCATATCAGACGATGAATACTAAATAAACCTATCTACATTTAAAAACAAAATAATGTTAACAACTAGATATCTTAGCTATCCTCAATATAGTGACTCGCTATGCAATCTCATTAAAGAAACAACAGATTGTACAAAGTAATTTGAGTTAATTAAACTGCCAATCAAAAAAAGCATGCGTTTATGAGCAAAAATATAGTTATATAAAATATAAGTTTTTGGATAACTTAACAAAAATATTGTAAATTTCAAATAGTAGATATAGTAAAACAAAACAACTAAAGATTAATAGCTCCACATAATTTTACCATCTATAAGATCACAAGTGAGTATTAATTTTAATCGTTTGTAAGATGTAATTTATAAATTGCAGATTCTAAATAAAAAAATCACATGACCACTGAAAGTTAACACAGATCTTTTTTGTAAAATTTCTGAAACTAACAAAAGCAGGTAAAAAAATTGTTAAAAATTAGTAACTGAATTTTAAGAAAAACTTTTTTTTATAAACAGTTAACCAATTTCAGCCATATAGGTTTCAAGATGTAATTTTAAACCTATATGGCTGTAATTGGTTAAGTTTTATTTAGAATTCTGTCGTAATATCTCATGCCAAAGTTATTCTTAGGAAAATCAAATGGAATAATTTTATTTCAAATATTTGAAATAACAACTTGTTCATTTGTTTATAGATTTACTTCAAAAATTCATTTTAATTACAAAGCTTAGAGGAACATTTCCAGTGATAGAAGTCTTATACTGCTGGGGGGGAAAAAATGTTTCAGAATCATTTCTTCCCATTTTAAAAAATAATAATAATAATACATTTTTTTTTTTAATTAAAGAATGGGGGTGGCTGGTAAAAAAAATTAAATCATCATCATAAACAAAGTAATTTTGAGCCAATGAATTAAACAAAAAAAATCTATATTTACATAAAAGAGGCAATTTAATTTTTCCTAATTGATAATTTTGCTGTATTTGTTCTTGGAAATCTGTTTGTTGCAATGACAAACACTAGAATTTCTATAAGAAACAATAGAAGCTAAACAATGGACTTTAATCATGCCCAACAATGCACATTAATCTGTTGTGGGATCCATTGTTGTTTCTTCCTAATTGACGATTAACAAAATTAAATAGAATACAATGATGAATGCAAAAAAAATAAAAAAATAATAATTAAATTTAGGCATTTTAATTAAGGATTTGCTCAAATGGGGTCTTTCTTTAAGAGAAAGTGCCAAATTTAAATAAATTCAGACAAATTGTGGAGTCACAACTTAAGTACTGGAATTGGAAAGAAGGGGAAAATGTTTATTTTTTTATAATATTCATCTACATTAATTTTTATAATCGAAAATATACATTATTTTAGAAACTTGATCTTATTATCAAGGGTAGAAGAGAAAGATAAGTTGGAGATTTTCACTCTCGATATCAAGTTGCTAAACGTACTGTTTCCTATTATTTGTTCTGAAACTTCAATTTAAAAGCTTAAACGATGTCTACATAAAAGATTTTTTTTTTTCTTATAGGGCAAATGACAAAGCCAGAAGAATCATATTCCTATTTTAAGATTGCTTATAAATAAGAATGATGTGCATAGGAAAATCGGGAATTTTTTTTGAGGGTTTGGGATGGAGCTCAAAGTAATTGTTCTCATATTTTTTGTTTGCGCTTTAATAAGAATTCAGGAAAACATCAAGCAAATAAATAAAATAAATTTCGCTTCAAACATCAGAATTTACTTTTTTTTTGTGGGATTTACTTTTTAAGTGTGGGGAAGAGATGGAGACCAAAAGAATTATGCCTTGAATAAGAATCATATCAAGTTTTAAGAACATTTTAGGGTAATAGACATACACTAGGACAAGAAGTATAAAAGTTGAATAGTTAGACTTCACATAGTTCAATCGGTAATGAATATTAACAGAAGAAAGCTTCAGTAAATTGTTATCCATACATTGTTAATGCTATAGACTAGAATGATTCCTCATTTTTTTTCAAAAAATTGGAATATGTCCTGCACCCTTTTTTTTGACGTTTGAACAGTCTCTCTCTGCTTTTTCATCTTACAATGTTGTTGCATTTTCATAACTTGCAGTGTATCACAGTTAATATTTATGCCATGAACATTATTATTCAGCTTTTTCAGCTATTCAGTTTGGAGGATGACAGTGGTTTCTTCAAAGTCTTTTTTGATTCTTTCCTCCAAGTTCGTTGGTTTTAAGCTTTTCCTAGATGACTTTATTTCCTCAGTCCATCATTTGAATCTTTTTTTTTTTACTATTGTGGAATAATGCTGAAAAACAAAAACAAAACAACTATAGTTTCACAATTCAGAATAGATTTTCAGCTGTGATGGAATTGTCTATTCCACTGCTTGAGCAAATCTGCTGCCAGATACTTTGATGTAACATAGAATCCTCTTCATAGTTCCAGAATATTTTTTCAAATAGTAGAATTTAGTTAACTCCATAACAGAGTATTCAATAGCCTCAGTTTACAACCAATAAAAAAAAAAAAAATTATTCTACCTATAAATACTATGGATAAGTATTATTGATGTAATCCTCTCCATTCCATTTCTTTCTTTCTTACTTAGCCATCTGCTTCCATTCCAAATGCTGTTCTCTCTATATCTGGACAGACATGACATAACTTACAAACATATTTATTCCAGAATCCTCAAATTATTTTCTAGGATTGGACTGTGCTGCATTTAAAGAAGGACCATAAGGATTATTGCCAACATTAAACACAATTATTGTCTTAATCAAATTAGTAACTGAGAATATAAAAATACTGAGGCTGCAAATATTATGTAATTGTGGATTCAGAACTGAAATCATGAAAAAAAATATCTGTTTGCTAAAAAATCATGAATGAAAATATGCAGAAATGAAACACCATAGCAATGTAAAGTATACAAAAATAAAGCTGACTCACCTGCTTATTTGCTGAATAACTTATTTATTAAGGAACGACTATAGTTTCTAATGCGTGAGTTGAGCATTCATTTTCAAGACTTGGCTTTATTGTTATATACTTAATATGATCGATGCACGTAAACTTACAACTGTAACATAGCAACATAGTTGAAAAAAAAAATATTCCATCAAGCTGAAGAAAGGAATAGAATAGCAAATATGAAAGAAGCTAGGAAAAACATATTGAAATTCTGACAAATCTTTTTTTACTAAATACTTCTTAGCAAAGTACTGGCAGACCGTTTCGTACTTTATATTTTTATCATGAATCATCCAGTGAAAGAAGTAACTGAGTCTTAGTATCCAAGAAAAAAAAGAAATAATGTCATCGTCGAATTTAGTAGAAATTGTATGAAATAGCAGCTCTATTCTGGAAGATTGTGGGGGAAAAAATGCAGTAGTTCCTTTATTTTAAGGAGAAAAACATGGTACCAGGTATTAGAAATTTTATAAACTTACAATTATCAATTTTTCTTTTTTTTATTATTAATGATTTTCTTGCTAATCATGATGTGGCTTTGTAAAGATGTTTGCCACTAAAAACAAAATTGAAGAAATTTGCTGAAAGAATTCATCAATAAGCAAAAATGCTGTCAGTACTGTATCATTTATTGGGCAGCAGATTAATATGAACATAATATTCTGCTAATAGTAAAACATAGAATGAAGAATAAAACCTGGATGAGCACTTCGACAGAAATAAATCAATATTAAAGGAACAAGATGCTGTACTTAAAAAAAAAAAAAAAAAAAAAAAAAAAAAAAAAAAAAAAACATTACCGATTCATTCCGAGATTGCACGGTAGGCATGAAAAATGCTTGTGAAAGGCAACTTCAAACTGAAATTGGTTTTGAAGGGACTTGCGATAAGAAGAAATGATAATAAATATCATCAAGCATTTGAAACTAATGAGAAAAGGTTAAGACAAAGGTCTACATGATAGAGGTGAAGATCATTTAATTATTAATTGATTCAATTGAAAAAGAAAAGCTTTAGACAGAGAGAATTGGAAGAGAAACTTAATTTGATGTGGAACCATAAGGAAATTTTAATGTTATGAAAATTCACTTCATTAGTTTACGGAGAAGAGTTATGTTTTACTAAACTCGTTCAAATAGAGATGGAAGTTGTCTTTAGTATCATTTCTAAGACAATCGATTTTTCTTTCTTAGTTTGTTCTTTCTGTCAAATGAAATATTCCTGAAAAAAATACATTCCTGTAAATTGTGTTCTTTTCTTGTGAGAGGAGTCAACCATAAGCCCTTTTTGCTGTGACTGTACTTACCTCTCTCCATCTAATTCTTGCAGACATTGGTTCCTGAAGTAGTGGTTAGTAACAAGAGGAAACTTTTTCATCAGTGAAATCCCCCTCCACCTTTGCATAGCCCTAGTTTATCTTTAATTTTATTAAAATGATTCATTTTGAATTTGTCATGGTCTTAACCCACGAGGACGCACTTGGGGTAAATGTTAAAAGAAATGCAGTTATTTACAGTTTAAAGGTATTTTTATCCATCCATCCCTTGAATACGTTTTCAATGCAGATGCCGAAGTAATGGTTATCCATCAATTTGTGACCACATTTCAACAGATTTATTGTATCGTTGTCCATCCTGGGTAATTTTTACCCTAGCTTGAGTTCTGATGTCCTTTCAGACATTCTCAGCACAAACTTGATAGTATCCGTTTTTCTGCCTGATTACAAAATTGTAGTATTGTTGCTGTAATTATTTGTATCACTAGTGTATATTGATAACTTGAAGATAAAACATGCAAAATGAGCAGATGAGGTTTGGCAGATAATAAACTCTTCACGTTCCTGCTCCTTCGTTCTATTTGACCTTGCAAAAAAAAAATAACTGTCAAGATTATTGTGAGAAAAATAACTTTTTTATTGCTTTTAACGGAGATGAAATTTCAAATAACTCCACTGATTATGAAGCGAAAACATATATATTAATAATATATGAAAATAATTTTCAAAAAAATTAAGGATAGATTGAGAAAGCATTTGAATTGTAGCAGGGGTAAAATTTACCCCACACGCTTGCTGGGGTAAAGAAAGGGCATGTGCCGTCGAGGGTTAAAAGCAATCTTTCTTGTCTGTCTCCTGTAGATCCTTCTGATTCCATGTTTCAATGAACCTTGACGTTATTTCATCTAATAATGTGCCATTGAAAGTCACTCATTCCTGTGAATCTTCATCTGCTGAATTTCTGATCTCTGCTACCCAGCATCCTCATCTTGGCTATATCTTCAGTAGAGATCAAATATATATCCATTTCCTATCTTAATCTTAAGGAACTTAGATATTACACTCATAAATTTAATGATAGGAAATCATAGATCCTCTTTCTTTACTACTTAGTTTTAAAACTCCTGATGCTCAGCAATTTTTCGATGTCGTTCATTCTTTTGTCATGGCACTCATTAGTATACAATAACTTGAGGCTTGATAGTCTTTTATCATTATCTTTTCTGCTTCGAACATTGCTAAGGCCGGTGATTGTTTATCTGTCTTCCATCCAAGATGATGATTTTTTCCCCTTCTAATTATTTAAAGTGTTATACATTAAATGGCCCTTCTATTTCTTTTTCAGTTACTGGAAGTTGTTCCACACCTTAGATTGCTACTTCTCTTAATTTTTTTTATATAGATTAGAGAGATTGTATTATCATTTAAGTTTAATGATTATTTTATTAGTGGATAAAATTACTTAATTTTATATGAAATATTTTTTCTTACTGTTTATACTAACATTTTTTGCATGAAATAAGCTACAAAATACAAAAGCATAGATGTGTTGAACTTGGGTGAGGGTATCATATTTTTGAACGAAAAGGAGATCTGACAGCAAAAAGAAAATTGAGAACCACTGTGTTAAAAAACATATACTATTTATCATCCAGATCTCTGTTCTCTGTATTTTATTTTTTTCATGTTGAGCGCAAGTCATTATATATATATATATATATATATATATATATAAATAAATGTTTAATGCAGAGATTTGGTAATACAATTCTTCTACAGTTCTTCTTTGTTTTCTAATACATTGCATTGAATTAGAAAATATAATTACGTGTAGATAATTGTTGTTTCATCCACCTAATATAATTTTTAACTTATGGAGATATTCAGAAATATTTTCATTTTATTTAGAATACTGATATTGACATACACTACCACATATGTTCTGAATAGAAGAATT
>JAFIDM010000005.1:43271467-43284293 GCA_023159025.1 Thereuonema tuberculata | reverse complement strand
TACTGATATTGACATACACTACCACATATGTTCTGAATAGAAGAATTTTCAGGTGTTTTGCAGCATTCTGATTCTCTGTTTCCACAGAGAAATACCTCCTCATATGGCAAAATCTGATCACTTATATTCGCCTGGAAATCATGTCAAACAAGGAAATGGCGTCTTTGCAACAGCAAGTTACTGTCAGTATGCGAGAGAAGACATTACACAGCCAAGCCAGGGATGTAATTAGGACACTTCTACAATAATATAAAAATATATCAGTAACTGTACAAAATACAAAAGCCAGAATGTTTTCATTATGTTTGTAAGATATAGTTAAGAATTTTTAAGCAATAGATGCCGCTATTACATCATGGAAACATCAATCTATAAGTGGATTACATCAACAAAGGTTGGTCTTTGGGGGAAACGGATAATAACTATCCCTTTCTAAAGGAAAGTGCATTTCTAAAATTGCCACAAACTTAGTAAGAATGGCTATTAAACTATTTTATTAACATCACAAAACATCACAAACCTTTCCGTTACAATATTTCAGAGGCCTTACCAGCTCTCCTTTATCAAGTTTTATATATAACAAAATGGCGAAAGAAATCACCATATCTTCTTCCCAACTAAAATAAATGAATAACAATCATGAATATTGAATTCTATACAAAACTTGATAAAGGAGAGCTGGTGAGGCCTCTGAAATATTGTAATGGAGAGGTTTGTGATGTTAATAAAATAGTTTAATACTAATTTTAATTTGTTTTTTGATCAGTAATAAGGGATTTCCTAAAGAAAAGAAAAATTCTTGAATTTGCTTTTTATATACTCAGAATGTCCCAATATTTATGTGCATAATTTTAAGTAGTTGTCTAAGAACAGTAATACCTTGAGATACGAGCATAATCCGTTCCAGGACCGAGCTCAAAACTTGAGGTGCTCGTATCTCAAATCATTTTTTCCCATAAGAAATAACAGAAAAAAAAATTGATCCGTTCCGGCCCTCTAAAAAACTCCCTTATTAGTGCTAATAATAATGGAAAAAACATGTTTTTAATTGCTATAGAGACATACACAAACAAAAAAAAAAATATAGTATATAAGGATTCCTGTGATATAAAATAAAATGTGGTTTTAATTATGAGTTCTTACTGACAGACAATAAAATAGCGGCTAATGGCGGCATGTGCGGAGGAGGAGGAGGAAGTGAGGGAAGAGCGAGGGTAGACACTTGATTCCGTACCATACCTTACACATACACTATGTAACTTACATAAAGTTACGTAGAATTAACTTAGCTTAAGTATTTTTTTTTTTTACTTTTCTATTTTTATTTTTTTTTTTGTTTTTTTTTTTTTTCGATTTGTATTCTTTACTTCATTTACTACATTTGTATACTTTACTTCACTTAACTTCTCTTTCTCCTGACTATCCTCACTTTCACTTGGCGCAGGCCTTTTAACGAAATACCCATCGAGGGAGATTTGTTTCTGTCTCCCTTTCAAAATGTAACAGAAATGAGTAAGGCAATACTTAGGAGATGCGCACGGAAGTCGATGAACACGTGAAGTGAACGAGTTAGGCCACCTAGCGTCGTCGTCTATAAGCATGCTCGTATCCCAAATCTTTACTCATATCTCAAAGCAAAAATTTGCTCGTATGTCGGGATGCTCGTATCTCAAGCTATTACTGTATATACAATATATTTTAGTGATGTAAAAGAAGTAGATAGAGATTTGATTTTTCCCCCTTGATAGTTTTTTGTAGAATAGTGTTGCAGAAAGTCTCATCCTTAGTCTCTCACAGAGGGTAGTTACATGCTTAGTCAGATAACCAAGTTCAATAAGCTTGTTTAGTTTATTTAAGGGAGTTTAGCTGCTGCTAGTTTTGTGACTGCAGTAATTGATTCTCAATTGGCAAATCATAATTGATCTTTGTCATTAGATTTGAATTATGAATCTTCTTCAATAATAATAATAACAAAAATCTCTTCATACGATTTATCTTTGCAGCTCTTTCTTTTTTTTCTTCTGGAAATCATGTTTAGCTGTAAAGAAACTTAATTAAATTGCTCAGTTGAAACTAAAGCTAACGACTTTCCAATCAAAAGACATTCACTGAATAATTGGTGATTTGAGGACCAGCTTTTGCCTCAGGTCTGAAGATTGATACTATTGAGCCAATTGTTTTACTAAAAGAAAATGGTTTCTTTTGAGTGCCATTCAGATCGAGTGTATAAGGAGTGATCAGAAAGACTTAAGTTTCTCCAATTTCATCTAAATCTCTTGTATGATTTTCCAGATCTCTCTGTGTCTAATGCATTTCCTCTGTGTTTGGAAAATAATTTTAATTTCCTGTGAAAAATAGAAATAATTTTTACGATGAAACGTCTGTGACAGGAATCGAACCTGCAACCTTCTAATCCAAAGTCTTATCCATTAGGCCATGGGGACTACATTGAAATTAGTGTTGTTTAATATCTCTTATCACTCCCTCTGTGTGTGTGATGCAGTCAGAGAAGAGCCAGAGAAAAAAAAAATTAAGCCTACTAGATTAAAATTTAAATTTCAATGTTCATTTTTTTAGCCTACCACAAGCGCAGGCCAGAGGAGCATTAGAAGCTCCCCCTCAGCGATGAACTTGAAGAGTCATTGAAGACATTTCTCGACATGAAGGAAGAAATTAAAAATAATATTTAAACCTAGAGTATTTTAAGTAGAAGTTTTTTTTTTTTCTATCTCAATTAAAAGCAGTTTCATTGTTTGCCCGTCATTGTTGACAGGGCGTATTCACTAGTTTAGACACGGTTTTGTTGCACTACAAGTTAGGTTATCTTCACAATCTAATTAAACCTATAACTATTGAAACTAAAATTTGTAATTTCTATTTTAATTATTGTGAATTTGGGCTCATAACTGTAATTGCAGTTATGGAAAAAACTGTTATAGGAAAAAAGAAGTTGCAGATATTTAATTAATATTTTAAGAGAAAGTGATATTTTATTTAATAAGCAACTTGCCTAAGTAAAGCAGCCGAAACTCAGAAAATAGCACATTATTGTTATAAAAATAAGCTCAACTTTGCTTAAAAATTGAGAAAATTTGCCATCTGTAAACTAAAAATTACTTTTGTAGTCAAACAAAAACTTTTTTTTTTTTTTTGTGCAAAATGAGATGTGAATGAATTAAGTAATTTGTTGTGGAAATGGAATGGGAAATATATATATATGCTTTCTTCCAACTCTTTTGTTTTAAAAAGTAGTAGTTTTTTTTCATAAATTTTGACTCAGAAATGCTACTATTGCACTTAGTATAAATTAAGTAAGATAGGTTGCCTTAATATGGCCATGTTAAGGAGTTTTGATTTTTTGTATATACTTAATAGACAATATCAAAAGAATTAAATACATATTTTAATACTTTGTCAAGTTGGAATCTTAAATCTGCATTTAATCTGTTAAAGTGACTCATGATTTAAGAAATATTTAAATCCTACGTAATCTTTACAATTGGCCAGATTAGGAACAACATACTCCTAATATGGTCATATTAGGAGAACTAATTGTGAAGAGTAATTGAAAGAAAACCATTGCTATAAAGTTCAAACTTATATTATTGATGGTTGTTTACTACTCTTACTACTCAATAGTGCTTGCAAAAGTTATTTCTGACAATCATAGCATTCAAAAAGTTAATCATCGTGTGCTCAAAATGAATAAAACACCTAAAAATAACGTAAAATGAACTTTAATCATTCATTCATTCATTCATAGTTCTCTGCCAAGGGCAGATCCTTCACTGCAAACCCAGCATTCTCCAATCTTTCCTATTTTCTGCCTTCCTCTTCGTCTCCACCTAAGATCCATTTACCGTAATGTTGTCGATCATCTGAAATCTTCTTCTGCCTCGAACTTTTTTACCGTTCACCATTCCTTCCAGTGCATCCTACATTAGGGAGTTTCTTCTCAGCCAGTGACCCAACCAGTTTCTTTTTCTCTTTCTGATCAGTTTCAGCATTATTCTATCTTCACCCACTCTTTCTAGCACAGCTTCATTTCTTATTATGTCTGTCCACTTCACATGCTCCATTCTTCTCCATATCCACATTTCAAATGCTTCTAGTCGTTTCTCTTCACTGCGTCGTAATGTCCATGTTTCTGCCCCATACAATGCCACGCTCCACACAAAGCACTTCACTAGTCTCTTCCTTGGCTAATAAAAATTAACTTATTATTTGGAAGGTAAACTTAGTCATTCGACTGTCACAAATGGCATGTTCCTAATATGGCCAAGTGTCCATATTAGTAACAAGCTAGATTGCCATATTAGGAACACATGACTGTGCAGACAAATGTGGGGAGATAAGCCTAACTTGATGCAACAGAAATAATCTTTATCCACATTTCAAAAGAACAATGATCCGTCTCATAAATGACATCGTGGATGGATCGTAGTTCTTATTAATTTTACAATTAATAAATATTACTCACTCACCTCATCTAATAAACACACCCAGTGAAAACAAACTTTTGGCGACTGCTCTCTGTTGTCCATATTTTAATGGTTTCTGCTGATGGGATATGTACCGCATAAACGTATTCTCCAATCAGGTGCAGTCATCTGGTGACACTAATTGAAATCTTATTGAAAAATACCACATGGCCATATTAGGGCAACCTACCTTATATTTTATTATATAAATAAATAGTAACACTGCTTTATAAATGAACTAATTAACTAATATTCAAAACTTCTAACCATTATGCATTATGAATGTAAGGAATTTTGTTTTCAGATATAGAAAATGAAAGCTTTAATTTTAAGATTATTAATTTAGGAACTCTGCAAGCTTTGTATTGAGAGCATAGCAAATAAATAAATAAACTGAAATCGCCATCTATTTTGATTTTGTTCTGATAAGTCCTTTTTCTACAGAATTTGAATGATATTTGGGCAAATACTAGCAACTAGAACAAATTTGGACAATTCTTGAACAGATTTAGCTTGACTTGATGAATAACCAATTTATTTTAAAGAAATGCACATTTTGCACTCAAAAAAACCATATATATTTAAACTACGATGGATCTGGTAGTCCAGTTGTTTAGGGTAGGGTTCAATTCCTGGTGGTGGTCAGGGATTTGTCCATATTTGTTTTTTTTTTCCCCTCCAGACAGACCATAGGGTTCACCAGCCCTCTGTCAAATGAGAACTGGGTTTCTTATTTGGGGGCTTCACAACAGGCAGGTGTCATGCTGACTATTTGACCTCAACTAGTCGCATTGGCCAAGAATCGCTGGGAGCCTAAAACTACGGCATACCAAAGGTCCTGCATGGCCTGTAGCTCTACAGCTTTAGCTTTTTAGTTAAACTATGAGGTTGTAAGAAGCATATATGCTTTGTGCTGTTTGTGTACACATTTTTCAAAGTGTTCATCAGATGATTTCTTTTGAAAACGTTAAATTGTTGTCAGAGCAGATAATCAATTAGTCAATGCATTCAACACTCTTTCTATAGCATTTTAGTAACTCAATGACATTTCGATCTTTATTTTGTCTCGCATTGATGCATTTAGACTTTTCATGTTTCTCAATTTTGAACAAGTTCAAATTGACTACAGCAGATCATTGTAATTTAAAGACAAGACTGCCTAGAATTGGAAATGAGCTTAGCCTAGCCCCTGAATGTCGAGAGGAGATTCTAAAAATTTTATACTTTATTTTGTCAGTGCTCTATTGTAGTGAAACATTCCACATCCCATGCAATAATAGGGCATGTTCGAACGTCAGGGTGTATTTGACTATAAACTAAATAGTAACTGGTATTAGGTTTTGAATCAGTTGAGGCCATAATGAGCATTGAAGAAAAGGTATTTTCAATCGAGTATTACAACTGTTCATATGGTCTAGGGTGAAAAGACGGACCCAGCCTTGTACATGTGAAGGAACGGTTTGATCTTATGTTTTGGAAGCACTCCCCAAGTGACAGTGTGATTCTTGGCATCATCTAAAAATTCCGATGGACAGGTAGTGTGCTGAATTAACGTAAATGGTTCACGGAATGGTCACAAACTGACACAAGAATCATGGCCATCTCTTGGAACAGGTGCTTACATGTTATACAGTTGTAGCATGCAGGCAGTTTCTTCATGAAAACTTTCATGGCTGTGTCATCTCAAGGTTCACAGAATTTCCGTATCCTTCCCATTCCCCCGATCTTACGCCACCTGATATAAGTATCTTTGAGGGATGTTGAAGTAGTGGGTGTTCCACACTAACCCATAGAACACAATTGAGTAACTGAAGGAGAGGGTTACAAATTACTGCCATTCAATGAGACATCTGTTATTCTGGAATGTGTTCGAAAATTTGCAGGATCGGTATGAATTGTGTGTGTGTTGTAATGATGAACATTTAGAACAAACCTTGGATGGATAATGGTAGGCCTAAGTTAGGATATTCCTGCACTACAATAATGATATTTCATTATATTTACTGCTCTTGCTACTGGTTTCTATCTTTCACTATTGTTTGTTTTGCCAAGTACTGCATATTTACATTGGAAATAATTAATGCAGAAGTCAAATTCCAGTTTGAAACCAATACTCTATTTACTGAGATTGAGTTACAGAAATTGTGATCAATTATAAGTATTACTTGTAATAAATTATTACTTATATTTACCACAATTAATTTCTGTAATTCAAATCAAAACAATCTTTCAAAATATCAAAGACGTAAAGTTTCAGAATATTTTTACAGTAAATTATTATTAGAATCTGGTTTTTACTTTCATTGTTAAAACTACACTTCCCCACAATTCAGGGATTTTTCTGAACTCCTTGTCCCAAACATAGGAAAGAAAAAAGATATCCTCTACAACTCTGCACTTGATCAAAGTTAAAAGAAAAAAAAAAAGGCAAAGAACCACATAAGTCATGAAAATATTTCCATTTAGCAACTTAACCAGTAAAAGATTTGAGCTCTAAATGCATTAATGATTATGTCTTAGAATCTTAAGAAAATTGTGCAAGTTCCTTTTAAATCTCTCTCTCAACATAATTTTTAAGTAAAAAAAGAAAAATGCTACTCAAAATAAAAAAAAAGTGAAAATAGTAACAAAATCGATGTTGGCAGTTAATAAGACACTGTAACATTTCTCTCTTATGTTTATGAGAATGTTGATACAATCATATTATGAAGAATAAATCCGGTGATAAAGAGAAACCTAATAAATGTGGAAATTACTGTACAGGACATAGTAAAAGCAATAGGGAAAACATTATGCATATCTTAATGATATAACAGAATGATTTTTTTTGATTAACACAACATAAATGAAATAATAATTTTTTTTTTTTTTTTTTTTTTTTTTTTCAATAAAAAAAGCAGATATATTGATACTATTTTCGTGGCGGGGTTTCTGACAAAAGTAGCTTAAGCCCTTTCTCTTCTATGCATTGTATCGCCTTCCGTGAAAACTTAAAAGTTGGATTTTCTCCCAGTTTTTAAAATGGAGGGGGCATTTGTTGGAAAAATTGATAAATAAAAAATGAAAAATTTTAATAAGTTATTTATGGATGGCCAAAATTAATTGAATTAAAATAGTAATATTGCAATACGATGATTAATAAGAATTAAGGATTAATTATATAAGGTTTTATATAATTATTTGCCCCTCCCCCCTCCAGCTACAATAATAATGTGTTCAATGCTACCTAAGGGTAAATAAGACTACTTAAAGTAGATACATAATCTCTAGACATGGATAAAGATATTTATTTATTATCATTAATAAAATGTTATTACTGAAATAAATACAGTATACTCTCAATATCTTGATGTCGAAGGGACGCCAAAAAAATTCAAGATAGCGAGTTTTCGAGATAACAAGGTCGAGATTACATGAATATATAATATCAAGGGGAAACATAATTTTTCGACATATCAAGATTTTCGAGATATCGAAGTTCGAGATATCGAGAGTACACTGGAACAATAACAAATGCAAAAAGTTGCTCTCTTAAGAACTTGGGAACCCAATTCATTATAAATCATAGAACACACATGACCTTCGTCTTGAGAAATAAAATTCTGATGAGAAATCATTTTCAAAACCATCAGTCAAAAAACTGAGCAAAAACAAATTTAACAATACTAAATTAGTTTTAATTTAGAAATATAATACAATGTGTATATATTGTAACACAAGTATGTCTCCTGTATAATTGCATATTAAGCAATTATTTCATTGTAACGTTAAAAATAGCATAAAATGAAATTTAGATTTTAGCTTAATGAAAAACGAAATCATGATTTTTACCTGAAATGAAAAAAGTAATGTTTTTTGTTTTGTTTGGTAGTTCTGAGTAAAAGCACGAAAATGAGAATTTTTTCTGGCATTGTCTCATTTTAATTTCAATCTTTTGTTATAATATTTCTGTACATTGAAAAGAAGGTAGAATTGTTAAACATTGATTCTGATTATTTCTAATTAATCTTCCTTAGGCAGTTTTCTGCAGTTGATGCAAATGTGATTCTTTTGTGAATAGTTTTTTTTTTATATTTTGGTTATTTTACTTACACCACCTGAATCTTGCCATCCCATTCTTCCTTAGGGTTTTGAAATTTGATTGTTGTATCATTAAAAAAATATTTGTTTGACAAGCTTATGTTTAACTCAGCTACATGGAGTAAATATGGTGTAGGTGTTGCAAACGTACAAAATAAGCAAAAAATTTAAAACATATTTAAAGAGCTTTTAAAGGATTTACTTTTTTAAAAAGTTTGGATGAGATTTGCAAAACTGTTTTGGGAAAATTATTTTCAGTTTTACATTCGAAAGTGAATCTTTTGTTGATATTTTCTACTCTGAAAATAGTAGATTGCTTTTATGCAGTTGTATCTTTATTCTGTCCTCCTCTTTATTTCATTTTAAAGTAATATCATTTAAATTGATGTTTCAGGATTTTTGTGGCCAATTCACATTTAAGTGAGAAAACACTATGAAAATGTAATTTTTATTTTTATGACAATTTTTAGCTATTTTGCTTTGATTAAAAAATACTATAAAAATTCAATTTTTTGTTCATAGTGTTTTTTTTTTTTATCCTTCAAGTACGGAACATTAGAATATTATTATTTAGAACAGAAGAAAAAAAGACTTTTTTTTTTTTTTTTTTGACATTCTGCATGTGATTTTTTTTTTTTTTAATTGGAAATAAGATTGATTTATGCAATATTTATTTAGAGCATTTAGGAAATCTCCAGCTTCTGAGACGAAGGTTGTTCCCAATTCACAGTGATGTTTTATCATTATCCAATGTAAATATTGATGGATGAAATGAAATATAATGGTTATAACAATAATTTTAGTTAATAACTTATAATCCTTGTTTCACATAAAAGAATCTTAAATCTTATTTTATTTATTTTATTTTTAAAAAGGGGGCAGTTTACATGTCTCAAATACGGAAAAGAATAAGAAACAACAAAATATTTTATTTTAAAATTTACTAAAATAAAGATCAGGCAACTGTTTATCTCTTCAGGGTGTCTACAGAATCAGGGAAACCGGGAATTATCAGGGAATTTTGTTATTCTGGAAAAAATCAGGGAATTTTGCAATTATTACTTAAAATCAGGGAATTTTTTGGTTGAACAGATCGGGTTTTTTTTTTGGTTGAACAGATTGGTTTTTTTTTTTTTTTTTTGGTTGAACAGATCAGGGAATTATCAGGGAATTTTAAAAGAAATTGTTCATGAAATCGGGGAAAAATCAGGGAATTTTTTTATTCAGATTTTGTAGACACCCTGCTCTTGGATGTAAGTTAATATTGAATTATTTCTAAACAAAATATACTTAAGAAAATACTGAAGTTTATTTTACTTTTTCCTTCCAAAACTATAATTTGCTATTGTTGCTTAATGTGATGATTTCTGGGAAGATTTGTGAAGTACTTTACTATCTAGTAATTAATTTCCAGTATTTCCCTTAAACAGTACTAATTTAAATCATTCCTATCTTCAGGTTATGTCTTGTAAATAAAAATTTCCTCTGAAACCTCCAACACTACATATTTTAGAAGTGATTCCTTTAAAAATAATATCTTTATTAACCAGAAGAAAGATTAGAAACCATGTTAAGTTTGAAGCAATCGTCAGTCTTAGTGTTGAGTCCGATCCGAGCCAAACCTTCCACCAGTTTGAAGCAGTATGTTTAAATAAAATTACTGCAACAATTTCGGATTTCTATTTATAACTTTACATCTCCTATATATTTCGGTATATCTATTTTGTTCTGAATTTATTGTTAATAATTATTTCCCAGAGGCTTCTAGATAATAATAATAATAATAATAATCTTTTAATTTCAAATCTTAGTTATTCCAAACTGCTTACTTATAGTACTTGTAATGTTTGTTATTTCTTATCTCTGATTATCTTATAGATTTTACATTCTCCTGATATTTTTAGTTGATAACGTAATGTTTATTAGTTTTCAACATAATTGATATTGAAATTTCAATATTGCTTCTACTATAGCTTTTAAACTTAGCTTGTTCACTATTAACAAAGATTCCTATTTGGAATGTTAATTCAGAATTCTAAGGATTCGGAAGGTAACAAAATAGGAAGCATGATTTTAAATATAAGTGATGAAAAATATAGTTAAATATTATCTGTCTTTACAATCTTGCTCTATATTTTTTTTTTCTAAAATTTCTTCAAAATAAAACTGTTTTCCATCCTACTGCACATTAATATATGATTTGGTGATCATATGTGTCCTCCGTGTGGTGGCCGGAGTAAGAATAGCCCCAACGTAGTTCATGCGTGTCGTAAAAGGCGACTTAAATGATCACCCAGTGCCTGGGGGTATAGCCGGGCCACCCTGACTCCGGGGTTTTAAATAGGAGTCCTGGTCCTCCAGGTTGGGGGTTGGACGTAGGACTAGCTATTCTACTCTGTAAAACCTTCTTGCTACGAGACCTGACAATATTAATAGCCGAATTGATTTTTGTGGAACTAGACCTAGGAACGATAAAAGAAGAAATGATTTTTGGGATGATGTGGAACGCGATTTGAAAAAGCTCCAGGTACGAGGATGGAGGAGAAAGGCGCAAGATAGAAAAGAGTGGGCTCATATTGTTAAGGAGGCCAAGGCCCTACATGGGCTGTAGTGCCATGGAGTTAGTTAGTTAGATCATATGTGATCAAAGCGGGCAGTGCTGAGAGTATTCGGTCTCTGGACCACCAGGAGCCTCACAAAAAGTGGCTTTGAGCTCTTAAATTTGTGCAAAATATCAAATTGCAGCATAACTTGAATTTGATATCGATGGAAAAATGTTAAAAACAGGAGTTTTGCCATCTACAAAGGAAATCTATAATTATTTAGGTAAAATTAAATTTGATAATGAATTATGAATGTTAGGGAATGTCGTTTTTTGCTGTTTCTTCAAAAGAACTGAAAATTAACTGTCCATTGGCTAGGACATCCAAATCATTCATAGTTTCAGTTGATTCTTCATTTATATCACTTGAAGCATAAACTGATATAAGAATCAGTTGCTTAATTACAAATTTAATTACAGATTGATGAAAAATTAAGGAAATATACTTGTTTAGATATTTTTTAGTAGTTAATTTTAATTTTGGATTGCTTTCCGGTTTTACCCTTGTAAAAGTGAGTTTGATATGGTAGTTCCTCGAAAGTAATTGCATACTACAAAAGTTATGTCTATTGCATTGTAGTCTTTGTTAATACTTTAGCTTAGGTTATGGCAAATAATTCAAAAGCTGATATGTTGTAGCTATATCAGTTCTTATTATGCTGCTTATTAGTTCTTTTTATTATTGACTTTCATGTAATATTAGAATTGTGTTTGACTTGTTGGTTTCTAATCTATGGCATTGTTAAATTTTAAGATGGTGGAGAGGATGAGCCTGAACCGGAGCCAGAAGAGGAGGGGGAAGCTGAAGGAGAAGAGTTAGCGGAAGAACCTGTGGAAGAAGAGCCTCCACCCCCAGAAAAAATTGACTCCCCACCTCCACCCGAAACCAAAAAGAAAGGAAAGAAACGTAAGGCTAAAGGAGAACCTGGTGAGAAGAAGAAGACTAGTAAGAAAAAGAAGAAAAGAAAATCTGCAGACAGTGCAGGAGAGGTAAGGAATTATTAACAATAGTTGAATATACCTTGAATGACATCGGACGGCTTCGTTAGTTTAAAGGGTGGTGGCACACGACAGATATGACAAAACAGTACAATAAGGCAACGTAAAATGTATAAATGAAATTAAGGGTTATGATAATGGAAGATGATTAGAAAGAGTAACAGCAATCTGCATGAATGTTACTCAATGTGCTGTAGTTAATGTCATTGTACACATTGTAGTTAATGTTCTTCTGGTGAGCAAGAAAGGAAAATATGGAAGAAAATGCCACATGAATATAATGAAAAGTTTGATCTATCAGTTATTACAGATCAATTTATCTTTGAAAATATCGTTGAAACAAATTGATAATTTTGATCTGAAGGATGAGTGGGCCATGACTCAATATTTAAATATAATAATCGTTTATGATGGTTTATATTATTTAAGTATCCAGCAAATGATAAGTTCTACATATATTGATGGTGTATGAGATTGGCCTAGCTAGTTAGTACCACATCATTGAAAGCTTAACTTGCTTAGTTTTAGTTTAATTAAACCTTACATTTCTTTCAGGAAACTTTATTTTATTTAATAATACTAATGCTAATAAAAAGTTCTCTGCAACTTTTTAAATTTTCGTCTTGAAGTGTCTTTATTTTTTTATTTTATTTTTTTTTTTTTT
>JAFIDM010000005.1:43244363-43260682 GCA_023159025.1 Thereuonema tuberculata | reverse complement strand
CCCCCCCCCCCCCCCCCGAAAATATATTCTATATACGCCACTGTAATCAGTGCATTCACTATTGAAGTTATTAAAATTCAGTTGATGTATCAAAAGGCTTTCTAAACTTAAGCCAAACTTTACTGCTCAGGAGAGTGGATACAAATTTACGATGAAATCAGTATTCAAATCCAATAGGTGAAATTCTATGGAATGAGAACTAAGTTCTCTACATTTCAGTAAAAAATTAAACTTCATGTGAAAGTAGAAAACTGAGTTGAAATAGTTTTAAAAATTATTATTATTTGATAAATTTTGATCCATGATTTTCAAAATGTTCGCAAAGATATGATGTTCATTGAACTACTACTACCAAATCAATATCATCCAATTTTCAGTTTTATTTACTTTAAGGGCCTCAAGAGTTTCTGAACAATTTACCAATAACTTCATAAGTAGTTGCGCTCTTCATCAGTAATTAGCTCTTTCCAAGATGCTAATTCCCCTTTAATAGAACAATTAATTTTTTTTCATGACCATACTATAATCGTTTTGAACTTAATTACTACTTTAGTAGGTTACATACTTGCCATAATAATAATAAATAAATTGTCTAATCGTCAACTAATAGAAGGTCAAGAAATTGAAACAATTTGAACAATTATTCCTGCCATTATTTTAATCTTTATTGCTCTTCCATCACTTCACTTATTGTGACGAAAGAACATCAAGGGGAGGAGGGGAATCAAGAGTTGAACTGGGATTGAACCCACATCCTATTTAATTGTGGATGTGGCCTAATGGTTACTGAGAAATTTGAATAAATTTCCATGGAATTCTACTATACTGGGTAGAATGCCACTCATTATCAGGAACCACGGGCGGATCCAGGATTTTTCAAAGGGGGGGGGCTAACTTTTCTGAAGGGCTGACTACACCGCGTGTCTGAAACGCACGCTAGTCGCCAGCTTTTTATTAGCAATTGAAATTGTTATCATGGCATATTAATGTCTATCAGGCAGCAGCCTTAGGATACCACAATTTATCCAATCTATATTCTCAGCTAAAGGGAGGGGCTATAGCCCCCACTAGCCCCCCCCCCCCTGGTTCCGCCTATGTCAGGAACTCATGTGACATTTTTTTAGAGTGCTGTGCCGGCGTGGCCGTGTGGTCTAGACGGCGGTCTGCCGTTGCGGCCAGTGTGCCAGTACCTGGGTTCGAATCCCAGTCGTGGCGTGGATGTTTCTTTCTTCTTCTGTTTCTCCTTCTGTCCGTTCCAGCGGGTATCAATTGATGCTGCCTCCCTTGATGAACCTTGGGCAACGATTCGTCAGTTAAAGACATCATATCGCGCCCCTATTGTGGCCTAAAGAAAGCTAATCAAGCTACAAGCCCAAGCATTTGTAAAAAAAAAACAAAAAAAAACCCACATTTTTTTAAAAGTAAGGAGAAAAAAAATACATTTTAATTACAGGAAAATTTAGAATTACAACTAGATTATGTAAGACCTGAGAAATACTATGTATAAGATGTTTCATTTTTAGACTCCATCATTCCAGGCTGCTGGATGTTTTTAATGGTTATTATTCTTTCTGTTTATTGCTTGTTAATGATCTCAGAGCAACAGAACATAGTCCTACAATGTCAGATCTCAAAAACAAAAAAGTTTTTGATAAGAGACGCAGATAGATGAGATTCCACTGTGAGATAATTTCCCTCTATTTAAATATTATTTAAAAAATGTAAAAATTATGAAATTGCAAACAAATGCACCAAGGAGTTTCAGCATAGTATGGCTGCAGGAATGAAATGGGAATCTTTCAGTTAAGAAATTTGTATAAATACTACTTCTACTCTCATAGAAAAGCTTTTCTTAGTAGAAAAGCAGCTGTGGCTTACTTCAGGTCTTGCCATCGGACATGACTAGCTGCAAAGACATCTGTTCAAGATGGGTGTTGCTACACACCCTTCTGTCCCTTGTGTCATGGAGAGGATATGGATGTCCAGCATTGACAACTGTTGCAGATAATGCTGACCGGATTGATAATTTTAAGTTATTGGCAAAGTTATATTGGGGCTGTGAGAAGTCAAATGAAAATATTGTCGACAACATAGACATTAAAAAAAAATTGCTAACAAAATAAGCACAAATGGACAATCAATCAAATTATTTACTTTGCTTACATAAAATAAAAATTATAAAAATAGTTGAAACTATTAATTTTTAAGTTTTACTTTTAAATAATTAAGACTGAATGATTAGTAGCCGTGCTGGCGTGGCCATGCGGTCTAGACGGCGGTCTGCCATTATGGCCAGTACTCGGGTTCGAATCCCAGTAGTGGCATGGATGTTTCTTTCTTCTTCTGTTTCTCTTTCTGTGCGTTTCCGCCTGTTCCCCTGGCAGTTAGGGTTAAAATGCATCTCCCAACCCACAATTGAAAGTCAGCGTGGGAGATTAAAACTTTCACCCCCCCACCCCCCCGACAGTGAGCTGTCTGGAGGAGGCCTTCGTCCTATAGTGGGCTGTTAAAAGGCTATTAGATAGATAGATAGTACATTGTTTTGAATTTTAAGCCCTACTGATAGATTATGGTCTCATTAGCCCTGTATAAATAATCCTTGGTTAAAAAAGACAAGAGACAATCTGATTTTAGGAGTGTACTTAGGTGATTTTAATTCAGATATCCATATCTCAAATTTTGTTTTTCAATGCAATTTGTATTGTAATGTACAGCCTGGACTGATCTCCAAATTTGTTTAGAAATTTCAAAATGTTTTCAACTACTTAACTGTGTCAGATGAATAAAATATTTTTGTGTAGGGATAATAATTAAACTGAAGGGAGCACAACCACTATGGTTGAGTTGATACTGGACCAGATCAACTATACTAGTATCAGAACAAAAGACTGTATGAAAAAGTTAGCTACAGGAAATGCTGTGTAACCTCTGCTTAATTAGTTTATAATTGCAGCAGAAATGTCGTCTTCCATTTTTTTTATTAAAAATGAAACATTTAAAAAAAAAAGTATGACTAGTCAAGATCAGTGGGAAAAGATGCAGGATATAGAAATGGAGCAGAATATCCAGCAGGCATTTAAGAAATTTTCTTTTGTCAATAACAGACAAATTTGTTACAAAAAAAGCAATATTTGTAAACTGTCTTTTTAGCTTTCTTGGTTATTTGCCATAATGCTAATGTGAATAGTCTTTCGTTGCAACTTGAGTTTATTAACATCAAGAGTTTAAATCCTGTTAGTTTCCCAAAATCCTTATCCTAAAAATCTTAAAAATGATTTATGCAGCAGAAAACTATGTATACAAAAAATTACAACATTTTGGAAGTTTTTGGACTTGCAAACATGTTATTTCAAAAATTGTTAAGTTTTGAAGTGTTACTAAAAAAATCAAGAGTGAATGGAGTTTTTTCTTAAAACCTCCATAATTAGTATTTGGTTTTGAATGTAATTTTTTTTTAGTTTAACTGATGGAAATTACTTTGGTCTCATCTTTCCATTTTGAAAAAGGATATTTTAAGCATTCATATTTACATAATGAATAATAGATAACTCTTTAAATTTTAATGCTTGGAAATTTTCAAGTATAGTTTAAATATAATTTGGGCTTTTAAACTTTTTTTTTTTTTTACACTTTTTCCTACAGATAAGTGGCCTGGCCATCTGTTTCAGAAGGTGTTTTAGTTTTTTTAATGGAGTGTGGATGGTTTGCTGGTGAACATTGAACCAAAAATAATAGCTTCTAGCTGGTTTAAATGTAGTTCTCCTAAATGTTTTACTTGTTGGAGTTTTTGATAAACTTCTGGTCCGTATTTAATTTCAATTGTGAATGACTTAAGAGAAAAGTTTCTGATCGATCATCAAACTACTCTTGGGTATCGTTTGTAATAAAAACATGGTGATTGGTAACTGTCCTGTCTGCTTTGGATAAATGATGACTTACTATACATTTAAGCCAAGTGATATATTTATTAGACATATTTGCAGTGCTGGCGTGGTCGTGCGGTCTCGGCGGCGGCCAGCCGTGGCGTCCAATGCGCCAGTTCCTGGGTTCGAATCCCGGTAGTGGCATGGGTGTTTCACTTTCCTTTCTTCTGTGTTGTCCGTTTCTTCCCTTGGGGTTGGCGCCCCCTTGCGGTATCTAGCCTAAACTCCTCTGGTAGGAGAGCGTCCATACCCAGTATTGGGTGTTACGGGCGATTAAAAAAAAAAAAAAAAAAATTAGACATATTTAAATAATTATTTTGAATTGTTTAAAAATTGAGTATGCTGAGTAAATGTCTCCAGGTTTCCTGATTGTATAAAATACGCTTAATTTTTTTTTTTTTTTTTCTTTAAAGTACAAAGTACCCTGTGAGATATTCTGATACATAGGATAAGTAACATTTGGGAAATACAATTTTTTTTTTAAAAATATATCGAGCATTTAATTAAGAAATCGAGCCTTTTTTGGTAACAAATTTTACCTATGTGGTATTTATTGAGGTATTTTACTGATTCAATTAGAGCTTTATTTATTTATTTTCCTTCCTTTCATCGACTTTGGCCAACTATGGACCTCGGGCTAGCCCTATGTGACAACATCAGGGTGAGGCTAGGAAATTTTATTTATTTATTTTTTTTTTGATGAAGAGAGCTGTGTAAAGACGTAACTGGAAAGTTGGTGCCCCATTGCCTTTTCATCAGTTCCCCATACAAAATCTGCACAGAACTATCCAAATTTCACCCATGAAAACGCTTCCTTTACAATAAGAGTTTAGAAAGAACAGAAATCTTTTGGCTCATGATACATAACTAACAATGCAATGATCATCTATAATTATTTTCTTTTCTGGCCAGCAGTTATCCTGCTGCTATGGTTGGGATGGTGGTGGAAATCACAATGATTGAAGAAACAAAAAAAATTGCAATTAGAAATTTTAGAAAACTATTTTAATTTTTATTATATCATCTAGTCTTCACTTTGTTCACTTGCATTTAATTTCAAATTACTTCAATGTTAAGTAATTTGCCTAACACTTGTTTTCCTTTCGAGTTTATCTTTTGCATAGAAAGGACTTATCGGCATTTGCTTTATTTCAATATTGACTGATCTTTTTCATTCATTTCCTTGAACAATTCTACTAATTTTAAATTTTTCACTTCAATAATATTGCGATTATTCTTGATAATAAATGTTGTATGTTAAAATTCTAGAAAATAAAATTGATAGGCCTTTATTTTCTAAATCTAAACCTTTTAATCAAGATACTCTATGTAAACTTTGCTATTCTGATTTTCAGATCACTGGAGCCCCTTAAATCCTGAAGGCAGGCGACAATATGACAGAGCTTTCCTTCTGTATTTGCAGTTAAAACCCATGTCCTTAAAGAAACCTGAAGGGTTGCCTGACTTGGAGGTTATAAAAGAAACTGTAAGTATAATCAAAACTTTTAGTTTATTTCTTTGAGATGTAATCAAAAACTTTCATTTAAAGTAAATCTCTAAAAACCATTGTGACAATAAGTATTCATTTTTCATGCATTTCATTACCACAGTAAGGCTCGCTTGACAAAGTTACTGATATTGATTCATACTTGTTATTAGTAAAGGAGATATACTATCCTCATATTTCAGTTTTTGAAGGTAAATTGTGAGCATATAATTTCAGTATTTTTGGTTTCCAATTTTTCTGTTGGGTATTTTCAATTCAAAATTACTCGCCAATAGAATTGTTCTTAGATTTCTCTGCAGTAGTAGAGTACAGCTTTGACAAATAATTTTGACAATAGAATTCTGCTGTTACACCTATTTCGCCTCATATTTCGTTATCCTCCTTTTTTCAGACAACGAAAACAAAAGTTCTGATTATTATAATCAATCTATGTTTATTATATTGTTTATCAAATTTTGAAATATATTAGATTTATTTTGGTTAAGTAGTCTATACAAAGTTCTGCATTTTCTTTTGGTAATGTACATTGTGTGATAGATTGCTTCTCTTCAGAAAGATATCAAATCGGCTGACAATATATTATTGTTCCTGCAACAAAAGCAGAACTTTTGTGTAAGATTAATTGGTGATGGAATGCCACTTCCAGGAAACCTCAGTGACATTTATTGCAAAGCATCTTAACTACTTTCCAACTGAAATTGTAAAGGTAGGCCTAGGCTGTTACAAAGAAAATCCTATTGCTTTTTTTTGGGGGGGGGGGGTATTCAGCCAATAATGAATAAATTTAGTTTTACATAACTATTTTTATGTAAAAAAAAAAAGAAAAGTACCTAATATTAACGTACGCACTTTTACCTTACCAAAATTGTATGCCAACCAAACCTTGTCAATTGCACATCTTGTTTGTATTTATGTGCAACTGTATAAACAGTAGCAAGAACTCGGTTACTAGAGGTAAGCAGCAGCAATTGCTTTCTTTTATCTTGGGGTACCAGTGGCTAAAGGAAGAGCGATTTCCATGACCTCTGTTCTTTTGACTTGATTAACAGGGTAATTCTGGCTGAGTGCTAATAAGTTCATGATGTATCTTTTTAGCACTAGTTTAGTTAACTTCATTAGCTTTAAAGTCAAAAGCGCTTAAAATGTTAAGTAAAAGTTCTAATAATTCTAAACGAATTCCACCTATAGGTAATAAGTTGAATGATTTGGTTACATAATTAATGTAAATGGTTAGAATAACATCTTAAAAGTTGTTGTATTACAGTATGAGTCATGTGTTTACCTTTTTTTTCTTGCTTTCCTTCCAAGCTAACAGAGTAAAGCCTTTTGAAAATCGAGAACCTGGAATGGAAATATCTAGAAGCATTAGTACTGTTCCTGACTCCACACTTGGTTTTGTAAAACCTAATACAACTGGTACTAGAGGGGTAAGTTGTTTTCTCCTTAATCCACTTGTAGTTAAGTTTTAATCTTAACAGAAGTATCCAGACAATAAATAAAAAAATAAAATAAAATAAAAAGTATAGAAACAAATTTAGACATTTTCAGAATTTGTAAAATTTCATCAATCCTTTTCAACCAGTTGCTTTCTGGAAGTGAGGATGTGAAACTTCACAAATCAGAGAATGCCTGGAAGCCTACTCATAAAGGACGAAAAGATGTAGATCCTGAAATAGGCGAAACAGAGGTAATTCTCAGATATGTTCTTTTACCTATGCTAGTGCTCTAGTGATGTTTTCATAGATCTAGGCACATGTTTTACCAAAATTTGTGTACATATTTTGTGCAATCAGTAAAATGCAGTAAATGTTATGTATCATTTTTCCAGTTTTGAATAAACTTAACATATTTTGTAATTTTTAGGATCTGTTGAAAAAAGTACGAGGAATTCTGAACAAACTTACTCCTCAAAAATTTCAAACTTTGGTGACACAATTGAATTATTTAAATATTGATACAGAAGAGAGATTGAAAGGAGTTATTGATTTAGTATTTGAAACGGTACTTATTCCTTTTTTTTATAAGATTTCTGTAATTTTTTTACTAATTTCTAATGATAATTGTTTAAAAAAAAATCATGGTTTAAATGTATTATTAACTTTTTATTTAATTCCTTTTATAAAAATAACTAAATAGATTTAATTTGAAGATATTCAAACTGAATATAAGCCATCTACCAAAAAAAAATTCTTTTTTATTTTTAGGCTATTAACCAGCTAAAGTTTAGTGTTGTTTATGCTAAAATGTGTAAATGTTTGGCAATGATGAAAGTGCCAATAGGTGGCAAAGACACTGAATATGTTAATTTTCGCAAAGTATTGCTCAATAAATGTCAAAAAAAGTTTGAAAAAGACATTAGTGATAATCTTGACAGAGAGAGAAGAATTAAAGAAATTGAAAAGGCAGAATCTGTAAGTATCTCAAATTGTTTTGATTTTTTAACAATTATCTTTAAATTTTGTCAGTTTTGTCTTTTTTCAATTGTAATTGTAAATCCCATGTCAATGTTTTTATTTGCTACTTAAGTCTTTCCCTCCCACCATTCCATTTCTTTGAAAGGTTTTTTTTTTAATTAAAGAAATAACTATTAATTTCAGGATGAGAAAAAAAAGGTTCTTATTGAAGAACTAAATGAAGCTGAAAGGAAAGCTAAATGAAGATCTTTAGGAAACATAATGTAAGGAAACATTAAATCTTTTATCATTATTGTGATGTACTTGAATTACAATAGCGTTAATTTTATAGATAGTTTTGTTTGTTTTTTTTTCTCATAGTCTTTGTAAGACGGGAGGGTGAAAGCTGTGCTGCTTAAACTGCACAAATGTGTTTTTGATTGAAATGCTTATTCCTGACCCTTAAATTAGATTAATTTCTACAATTATAGTCCTCCTGGCATAACGTTGTGTGTGGTTGGTATCATGGTAGAATTAGGATCATTTTATAGTCCATTCTTCGATGAAGGAAAGTTTTAATTTAGGGGAATTTGTTTAAAAAATTTTCATTTATTTATGAATAAATATCGTTTATAGTGATATGATTTGAAATATTTATTTCTATTTTTCTATTGTATGCTGACGATATGAAAACTATTGAAAAAATATTACTGCAAGCACAGCAAATAGACCGCGCACCGATGCTAATCCTTTCGTGTCCCAGTGGAGATTAGGACGGGAGGTCAATGAGGGCCATGGTGTAATTACAGTGAAACTCGGATAATTCGAAGCTGAAGGGACCAGAGATAAAGTTCGAATTATCCAAAAATTCGAATTACATATATTCTCTCAAACAGAAGAGATAAATAAAAAAGATTAATTCTCGATCAAAGATTTAACACACAAACTTTATCTAAGAATACTGCTACATTTGTTTTCATTAAATCAAGTATTTTACTAGCTTAATTATTCATCACTTTAAAAAAAAAGGCAGATATTTTTAATTGCTTCATTGAATGCAGTCTTTGTGTCCTACCATATGATTCCAACCTCTGGGTTGACAGGTCCTCTCATTCTTTTTCTATTTTTTCCATTGCCATTTTTGCTGCTCAAGATTTTATCTTTGTTCAAATATGTCGATAATGTGTTGGGTGGAATTCCAAATTCCTTGGCGATTTCCGATTTCTTTTTAAGGCCTTTTTCCACTTCGTTAATCACCGCTACCTTTTCAGCTAATGTTAATGACTTATAAGGAGCTTTAGCTTTTGACAATGGCATAGTAACAGCATATAAACAATACTTAAAGCACAAGCACAAAAACTAAAAATGTATATAACGCATTAAATCATTCACAGGAAATGCATGTGACTCTAAGACCGAAGGGGTGGGGGGGGGGGTGGACAGAAAAATCCTCGGAAATCATAACATAGTGACATTCCAACCCTCCCTTTTGTTTTCCTTAGAAAGACCGTTAAAATAAATAATGCACCTTAGCTGAGAAAAGTCTCAGGAACAATTTTTACCATAATATTTAAGAACAATCGTACGAAAAATTCGAATTATCCAAAATAAAATTCGTATTATCCACGATTTTTAACATTATTTTAATACAGAATTCTAGGGACTGAGCAAAAAATTCGAATTATCCCGAATTTCGAATTAAACAAGTTCGAATTATCCAAGTTTCACTGTATTAAAATTAATTGCCGTTATATTCATGAAAATTAATGATCATATATGTTTTGCCATCTGAGGTCTGAAGGAATCATAAATTTTTTAAAGGCATATTATATAGTAATACTTTGTCGTTTTAATGTTTTATGGAAAAATTTGAAGATATCAATAAAAATAAATGTTTTTATTCAGAATTTTTTTTTTTGGCACTTACTACGAGCTTAGCTTTTTACATTTTATGTACCAAGATATTTGAATGAATATAAATTTAACCTTCTATATCAATTAATAATTTCTTAGTTCATTATCCAAAACTATACTGAATAAAATAGCCATTTGGTCAAAAGTCATTTATCATGTGCAAGTTTACTTCTAATAGAATTAGTACTTTTACTAAGAACAATGCAGACATGAGGATCAAAGTTGCAAAGTTCAATGCTAGATGAATCAGAAGATCTCGCGAAAACTGGAGAGAAATAAGTTGATGAAAGTTTTGGAAGTATTCATAAATATCAATGAGATGTATTTATGATAAAAGCTGGGTCCAATATAAGAGTAGCTATAGTATCATCTCGAAGTTGAGGTACATACCCAATTGAATTCATTGCTGTGAATGTTACTATTCTGAGTTCATTTCTGAAGAACTGTCAAACTTTGCAACCCATCAAAACTATTGTAGGAGCCAGACATAAATAAAGTGCTATTGACCAACAGTGAAAAAGAATACGGACCTGATATTCAGACACTGTACTGAGCATGCTGTTAAACAGCATCTAATTTGAAGATAGTGGTGTTTGATGACAATGCAGGAATGGATATAAATATTTTTGCTTATGAAAGTGTGGCATCAAGCAAATATGGTTAAAAAAGGGGGAGCGGGAACAATTTGAAAAATCTTTAGGAAAGGGATTTTGTTTGAAATTTAAGGGTAAATTGAGGTAAAAGTATAAAAATAAAAATGTGAAAGATTTTACTTACAAATTATTTTTTAAGTAAAGGAAACACATTTAATTTAGTTCATGGATAATTAATTAATTTTTTTTATTTACTTACTTCTCTTTAGCAGAAATTAAACATTTTCAGATTTATCAGATCGGAAAGAAAGTTATTGCGGTTTTTGGAAATGTTGATATTCAATGCTCTAATTTCAATTAAGTTTGTGTTCAATTGCATTGACTTTATATATAATTTTAAAGTGCGCTTTTCGCTCTGTGTAAATGTGATATTAATTTTATTTTCAAATATGTTTTCTAGGTTTCGCAGGGTGTTGAATACAACATGGACAAAAAGCAAATTCGAACACTTTTCCTATTCCAGTTCAGATTAGCTCGAAAAGCTGCCGAAACAGCTCGCGATATTAACGAGGCGTTTGGCCCTGGGACCACTAACGAACGTACTGCTCAATGGTGGTTTAAAAAATTTCGAAGCGGAGACGCGAGTCTTGAAGATGATGCGCGTAGTGGTCGTCCATCAGAGGTTGACAACGATGCCCTGAGGGCCATAGTTGAAGCCAATCCTCGCATAACCGTTCGGGAGATTGCTTCTGAATTGGCCTTAATGCATACAACAATCTGTAACCATCTACAGCAAATTGGAAAAAAAAAAAAGCTTGATCAATGGGTGCCGCACGAATTGAACGAACGTCAAAAAAATCGTCGTTTTGAAGTGTCGTATGCCCTTCTCTTGCGCAATAAAAATGAACCATTTCTCAGACGAATTGTAACGTGCGATGAAAAATGGATTCTTTATGACAATCGGCGTCGATCGGCTCAGTGGCTAGACTACGACGAAGCTCTACAACACTTCCCAAAGCCAAAGGTTCACCAAAAGAAGGTTATGGTGACAGTTTGGTGGTCTGTGGTCGGTTTGATTCATCACAGCTTCCTGAATCCTGGTGAAACCATTACAGCTGAAACATACTGCCACCAAATCGACATCATGCATAAAAAACTTCAACATTTGTGTCCAGCACTGGTCAACAGAAATGGTCCTATCCCTCTGCACGACAACGCCCGACCACATGTCACCCAAGTGACCCTTCAAAATTTGAACGAATTGGGCTACGAAACTCTTCCTCATCCACCATACTCGCCAGACCTCTCGCCCACCGATTACAACTTTTTCAAACATCTCGACCACTTCTTGCGTGAGAAATGCTTCAAATCCCAGAGAGATGCAGAAACGGCATTCAACGAGTTTCTCGCCTCCAGGACCCCCGAATTTTATTCAACCGGAATAACAAACCTTGTTTCTCGTTGGCAAAAGCGCATTGATTGCAATGGTCTTTATTTTGATTAATAAAATTTTGTTTGAGCCGAGATATGTGTATTTGAATTTGATAGTTCAAAACCGCAAGAACTTTCTTTCCAACCTGATATAATGGGGATGAGCAGAACTTCCCTATTTTTGAAGCAAGTATGTTTCTATGGTGTCTTCAAAAAGTGAGCAACCAGGAGCATACCTCAAGAAACGTGCTCATGATTGAAACTGGGAATTGGCAAAAGTGGCAGAAATGACTGCAATTCAACGTTTGTCAACTGTTTTTAACTTCAGTAATATAAATAAAAAACAAAATAAACATCCATATTTCAGAAAAATAGCCAGAAGGATCATTTGTTTCAGGTGATAAAGCTTACACGCCTTGATACCTCTATCCTTTTATGCTATCTACTTATCTATGAATATCAGTTAATTTAATATGTGACTGCCGTTTTGCTTGCTGCTTCCTAGCATTGGGAACGGTGACATTTTTTGCTCAGCTTGTAAGATGGTGCTACGGGCGTTGGTTCATTTCTGCTCCAATATGGATATCCAGGGAGCAACTTGAGCGATGATGTCATTACTCACTTTTTGAAGATGCCGATATATGTATACATTGTTTCTAACTTCTGTATATTCAGGCATGAACTTTGACTTAAATTAATTATTTTATGGTATAGCATTATTTCTATTATATAAACATTTTTTTCTTTTGAAGATTTATAGGAGAATTGTTCAAATTAAATATGCTTACTGCCAACATTATGCACGATTGCCTTAAGGAGCTTTTAAATCAAGGTGATGAACATTCCTTAGAATGTCTTTGCCGACTATTAACTACAATAGGAAAAGACATGGAAACTGAGAAAGGGAAAGGAGCTAATAAAGTGGTATGAAATATTAAATGAAGTTATAGTTTTAAGAATTAGAAAATGCTTGCTTTATTTGGGGAGTGGATGGAAGAATGCATGAGACTTGTTTCAAAAATAATTTCACTGTTTACTTAAAAAGCATTTCATTGTTTACATAAGTTTTAAATGAGTGTAATGTTTTTTAAAGTGTACGCTCTTTTTAAACCAGGTTTTGAATTAGTTCAAAAGATTTTAAATATTTTAATTAACTAAATTATCTTTTAGGATAAAAATGTCTTTTGATTTAGAATTAGTAGTTTTAATAATAATTCCCAAAGTTAGACAACACAAATGTGTTCAGATATCACATTAAGAGCTTGTAACAGTGATGCATTTTTATTTATATATATTCTATATATTAATATTTTAACATGTGACAATAAAAATTCAGTTTATGAAATAAAAATAATGCAAACACACATTTGAATTTAAAAGATATATATAAAATAAAAACCCGGTCGTGGACAGTTTCCGGCTTGTTGTGTAACACAAAGCCATCTTCAGCTGAATGTACTTAAAATCAGACTGAAATAGAATTAACACAATTTCTACAAGTTTTTATCAATCAGAAAGAGTCTTTCAAATATACATATGAAGGACTTTTAGTCATTGATGAGAGCCTTTGGTCAATGACTAAATTCCTTCATTTACGTATTTGAAAGATTGTTCAATTGATAAAAATTTGTATAGAAATTGTATAAATTCTGTTTGATTTTATGTACATTCAGCTGAAGATGGCTTTGTGTTACACAACAAGCCAAAACTGTCCTTGCCCAGATGTTTATTTTATATATATTATAACCTTCAAACCCAAACTTCTATGAAATACAGTAAAACCTCGTTAAGTCGTCACTCAAGGGACTGAACATTTTTGACGACTTAAGCGGAGTAACAACTTAAGCGGAGTGGGCATTTTTGAAAAAAAAAAAAAAACACTGAAATACAATATTTTTATGAATTGCTATAGAATTCGGTGAGAAAAACAAGATTTTCAGAAATCAATATATGCAAATGAATGAGTGGAAAATAAAAAAAAAAAACACATTTTACACTTACCACATTTTATTTTCTTTTACTGGCATTAAAATAATACAACAGTGTTGATTGATGAAGGTGCTGATTACTGGTAACAATTCGAAACACTTTGTAATGAAATGGAACTCCAACTATTGTGCACATAGTTAATCGTATCTAAAACCGAAACTTCTAGCTTTTCGTTCCTATCCAAGGCTTTTATCATGTCCTTTACAAGCATTTTTTTGTACTTTCGTTTAAAGTCAAGAATTATCCCTTGATCTAAAGGCTGAAGAAGTGTAGTTACATTTGGAGGAAGAAAAACAATTTCGATCGCTTTTAAATTTTCGGGGCTTACTCGCTATGAAATAAAATCACACTCAGTAGCGGTCAAGAAAAATGTCTACTCTTGACAAGAGTCGCAGCGAGAAGTGTGTAATTTCCCAAGTGAATTTCCCACATGAAAATTCTCCATAAAGGCTAGGCTTTCTTAGAGTGAAGGGGCGGGGCTGAAAAGATAGCATGCAAAATTGAGAATAAAGATGCTTTTCGCCATTTTTGAGGGTGACGAGTTATCCGGAGTAGAATTAAATTTGGCGATGAGTAAAAGAGGGTTATTTTACATCATTGTCTATGAGCCCTTGTCGGGAACAAAGGAAAACGACGACTTAAGCGGAGTGACGACTTATCCGGGTGACGACTTAACGAGGTTTTACTGTATATTAAAAATGAAAATTCCTGTTGGGCTCTGAGGTTACTTTTTAATAAATTTGTAGTATCGTAATGTTTTTTTAAAATTCGTGTTGTGGTATTTCTATAAGCCGGAAACACATACGGATTTAGTGGTCAGCAGATGGCTGAATAATCTTATAATTACGCTAAAAATAGAACTTTTTGGAATTTCCCAGAATCAAGGGGATTAACCCATACCTGTTTAGAAAAGGTATAAATAGAGGGGTTTTGGAGATCAACGCTCTCTTGGTCAACGGATGAGAAAGGAGAACTCGACATGGCCAAGGTGGCGTTGACATGGCTCGCAACAGTTCCTGACTTAGCTGTTAGCCTGCAGGTGATATGATTCCGTCGAATACTAGAGGAACACATCTAGAATTTCTCGACACTGTAAAGTATTTCTCGATCACTGGAAGGAAACAGTTTTAAGTGCAGGGAGACGTGATGCCATGGGAGCAAATACATGTTTCTATGAACTAAGGTAAAAAGGAACTGGACAAAGGAAGTATGGTTTATTTTTTTGTAAATTTAATTGCAAATAGATAGTAACTGATTTTTAATTAAAGTTTCTTTTAATAGTAATCTTTATTGTAGTAGTCTCATTTATTTCTTTAACTGTTTTTTTATTGTCCATGTGCCCTAGTTTATTACAAAATTATTTATCTAAGCCTTCCCATATTTAAACAAAACACATCAAGAAGTTACAATATATATTTATATATATGTATTCTGTAGAATTTTGAAAGAAAAAAAAAGTTTCAAATTTTTAATATGTCAGCAGATACCAACTTGTAGCGATACATTAAATGAATTTGAAGCTAAATTGTTGATTATTGCAGTCTTTCTGCATCTTTAAAGTTGTATACATACATAAATAAATCATTCTGGCAAGATATCTAAAATCTTTGAAATAACAAAAAGAAACATTGAGCAATCAACTTTTTGATTTCATTTTTTATTAACATATAGAAGAATACAATGTAAAGTTTCCATACTTTTTTAGTAGATCTTTCCTTCTAAAGCCTCTACTATTAAATATTCTAAATTGCGAAAATTTGCTTTCTAATATTAAATGTAGTTTTTTTACATTTAAATTTGGTGAGATGTTTAGAATACAATGTAGCCCACAAAACAGAAAATTAATGAATAAATCTAATTTTCACTTAACTAAAAATATCAGCATAATCAATAAATTCAGCATTAGTCTTGTTATTTGAATTGGATATTGATTGATGCTGCATACCCAGTCACTAAGCAATAGCTAAGCATCTCGACCATGCTATTGTTCCGTGGTTAAAGAAAAGTAACTAACAGTTGATATTGTCATCATTAATTGCAAAGCACTTTGCAAATTGAGCAGGCATTTATTAACAGGAACTATATTCTAAAACAGTTTTAATTTTCTCCCCATCACCCCATCCACTACATTGATTAGGTTGGATACATTGGATACAATTATAGTTATAATTTCCAATCATTGGACCAAACTTTTTATTGAATATAACATTATTTTAAAAGTTCATTTGTTTCCAATTTTATTGCTTTCTGAAAAAAGTATTAAGAATTTCTTTTTCTTTTTTTTTTCTTTTTTCCAGGATAATAGGATGGATGGATATTTTAAACAAATGCAAGAAACTGTTAATAAAAAGCCAACTTCTTTCAGGGTTAGATTCATATTGCAAGATGTACTGGAGTTGAGAATGGTAGGTTTGAGTTTTTCTATCCAATTGTTTTTATTATAATTTTTTTGGTAATTTTATAAAAATAATAACACTTTATTTTTATTGTAGAGTAATTGGGTTCCACGAAGAGATGATAATAATCCAAAGACAATTGACCAGATTCATCAGGAAGCCCAAAAAGAAGC
>JAFIDM010000005.1:43231457-43244263 GCA_023159025.1 Thereuonema tuberculata | reverse complement strand
AAAAAAAAATTCATCTTGAATTTTGAAAACATTTTCATTCAGCCATTAACATTCCCAAAATATCACAATAATAGAAATACTGTTAACTACTCAAGAAACATTAACAACATAAGTGAGCATAAAAATATACAAATGTAAAAAAAATTGCAATATAAAACAAAACTACAAACTATAAAATATACTCGTAGATTATATAAGATATGTATCTGCATTCAAGTTCATTTGGAAATATATATATGACAAGATGCTTTAATGCTTCACATTTAATATTTTTTTGTATGAGGACCACTTTTCTTCCACCAATCTAGAAGACTTTTGTTTAGAGAATAAGTATGGCCTGTTGCTGTGGTGATTTCAACTTCAAATAGAATATGTGAGAATGGGACATCACAAACATCATTATCAGGCCAATAGAAGGACGGGGATGGTCCATGAGGATGCATTAACCTTACTGTAACATCTCCTTCTACACCATTCACTTTCTCAACAATCCCCAGATACCAAGAAGAGTCATATACAAATGCAACATAGCAGTTGGGCTGCACAGAGCATAATGGCATCAGTGGCGGAAGTGCAGAGAAATCATGAATGATACTAAAATCAGTATCATAGCTTAGCCTTTTTGCTCCAATCTTGATTGGTGATAGTGGTATAATGTGATGCATAGATCGTGTTCCAGGAACAGTTTTTGCACTTTCAAAGCGTGGGAAAGAAAATTTCTGACTTGAACCATTTCATCTTTTGAAACAGAGAACTGAAATGCCTTGTAGGTTTTCCCGACAGAATTCAAATACCTGCGATGCAGTAAGTATTTGATCTTTATATAGTCTTTGCAAACTTGATTTTGTGACAAGTCTTTTGACAGTGCCACCAATACCATCGCAGGGAGATTTGCCATGGCTGGTTGCAAAAAAAATACCAGCTGCACTTTATATTGAAATCGTGTTCATGGTAGCAGATATTTCTGAAATTCTTACAATTTTTATATTGTGCAGCACATCCGTCAGAGAAATATTCAGCATAAGCAAGTGGAATTTCAGGAAATTCAAACTTCAAAAAATTCAATACAGTCTTCTGAGTCTGATACACAAGGGCCACATCATGTTCTAGATCATCAGAAATGATACAAAAATTTTTTGCTTGCAACTGTTGATCTTTTTTGTAATATATAACAACAGTGTGAAGAGTGCAGCTACCATTGTTCCAATGGTACCCCTGTACTTCATCTTGAACAACAAAATGGAGATTTTCACTGAAATCCATTAAAATTAACACTGATCCTTCATCAAGTGTTTCTTTCTTCATTTTCAGATAATCAGACTGTGATTGAGCAATAAAAGAGTATGGAGTAAGTGTTTCAATTTTCTTAATTAGTGTGTCGCAGAATTCTGAAGAGAATGGTGATTTGAACATTTAAAGTCATTCTATCAGTTGATACCCATTGACTGTACTGAACCATCACATCAGGATCATAGTCTTCTATTTCATTTTTTAAGTGTGTTTGAAGTAAAGAACTGGGAAGGGGGGGGGGGGGCATTATTTGCACAGAAGGAGCATACAGGCTCGGTTATTTATATCATGTTACTGTTTTCATTAGATCATGGTATGTTACTTTAATAGAAATAGAATTTAGAAGCAATTAACATTTTGACTGTAAGTGGTGACACATACGGTAGGTGTTCCTGATGATCCTACGAGTATACACTGTTCTGGTCGAAAAGATTCAAATTTTGAAAATCCTACTTTGTCTTCAGGATACTTCTTTTTATAGAGAGAATACATTTCAGCTAAATTACTTAAAACAAGACGCTTCTGTTCATATGTATTTTTTATGGGGCTCATTTTACAGGTGACATGATAGTCAGAAATTATCAATTTAATTTTTTTTTTAATATAGCGTTTTTTCTACACTTCCCATCATTTCTACAAACTGATTTTTTTTGTGTGACATAAAGAAGGATTTATAATAATATTGTAAAATTTTCAAAGGAATCTATGATGGAGCAATACCTTAAAAAAAATACAATGCCCAGGTATCGAATTTATTTGAAAAAAATTATTTACATTTTTTTTCTAAAAAACAACTTATGATTATTCAATAAAAGAAGCATGAACATAAAAATATAAACATTCCTCTTTAATTTAAAAAAAAAATCAAGGTTCTACTGCAAAAACTGTAGGAACTATTGCATTTTTAAATTATCAAGGAGCTCGTCCATGGAACACCTGAGTTCCTGGATCCATGTAACTTCTGGAGACCATTACTGAAAAATTACTTAACCTGCAACATTTAAATTTTGGAAATGTTCATATATCTAGGTAAACTTCAATTATACAAAATTTCAAAGTTTTCTGTGAGGGTGGGTGACATTTCCTAAAATTTCTGGATGATTTGATATGGAATGACCCCGATGGAATTTACATCACTGTTAGAACCATATTAAAACTTAAAAAAAAAAAGCTAATTAAAAACGTCAGAAAAATCCAACGCAAAAAAAAAATAAAGAATATTTCTTAAGTGAATCCGTGCTTTCGTACTTGAATTTCTTCGCAAAAAATAAAGGATATTTTATATGTAATAACAATATAACTGAGAAAGTAGAGTACCGCACTTCTTTATTATATTCATATATATATATCAGTCAAACGGGGTAACCGATTTAGGGCTAACACTTAGGGCTACTGATGATTACACTTGTAAAACTTATTACCGTTTAAAAATTGTTTGTGGAACTTCAAAGATTTGCGATATAACATGAAATTATTCATTTTTAAAAATCGTTCTTAATTAAATGCACTCTCCTTCTCTTCCTCCTCCTCCTTTCTATGGTAAAAGAATTTGATCGAATGCCTTAGCCAAGTATCTCAATCTTGCGAAACCCAAAGGATCCAAACTTTCCTTGAGGATCGGCTATGTTCGGAATGTTGCAAATGTTAAGTATTTTTATCTTCAATCTTTTACTCATACAAAAAGAATGTCTCAGTATCAGATGTGCTTCGGTGGAGATCTGCCAATACCAGTCGCTTATTGGAATTGGGAAGACTAAAAAAAAAAAAGATGAAAACAGATCCAGAGAATAGATTTCTGAGGATATTTTAATTTTGAATCAGAAAAAAGAAGATATAGAAAAAGATTTCATAGAAAATGTCCATTTCTTAAATGACTTTTCAGACTCCAAAGAAGTTTTTAAAAGAAATTTCTAGAAAGGAAAAAGATTGATTTAAGTTTGACTTTCATTACAACTTAAAATTATATTTTTAGAATTAGATTGTACAACTGCCTACATCGAATGTCTTTATCTTTAACTGTTAGAAGTTAAACTAGTGTAACTAGATATCACTATTCTTTTAAATCTCATTGTTTCAAATATAAGAGCATTGTTTGAGTATTTATCGATTTTATTCATTCTACAATGTATGAAAGATTTTTTTTGAAGATAATTTATTAAAGTGTATAAAGTATATAATAACTTACTAAGTTATTTTTTTATGTGTTAATGTTTTCTAAGTTTTAAATGTGTCACTTAGAATATCAACGTCCAGTGATTCATTTTTATTCCAAAGAAAATAATAAACAAGAAGTCAGAATAGCAACGTAAATAGAAGAAAATAATTGAGAAATTAGAATTAAAGGGATATATTTATAAATGGGATAAAGGTATGTTTAAATATCAAATTGCTTTTTGGAAAAATAACTTAAATTAAATAATTGTCTAATTCTACTGCTTTATTAAAAATTATTCGAGACTACAAGGGCTACTTAACTTTAATGGTTTACTTATCCAAATATCAGTTTTTGCATCCATTTATTTTGAGAAACCTGAATTGATAATTGATAAATTCTATTTTTCTAAATCATAAGCTAATTTTGTAAAATAATTTAAGGTGCTTACCATAGTAGCAAGTAAATAAATTCAGGCCACCACACATTCAATAAAAAATGATTCATACAATTAAAATTCACAAACTTTTCAGAACGTCCAGCGTTCAGAACGTCCAGCGTTGCAAGTAATAAAATTACAATTCAATTCGGGAACAATAAGCCAAAACAGGAACATGTGATCATTTGTAGTCGAGTTCATTCCAGAGACAGATAGGGCACCAACGGGACTGCACATCAGTGATCCGGAATGTCGTGTATGTAATGTTTTTGAGTTTTTCTCAGTTTTTCTCAATTACATACGCCACATTCCCTACCAATAAGGTGCTGTCCCGTTGGCACCATACCTATCTCTGGAATGAACTCATCTACAAATGATCACATGTTCTTGTTTTGACTTTTTGTTCCCGACTTGAATTGTAATTTTATCACTTGTAAACGGAACGCTGGACGTTCTGAAAACGTTTGTGAATTTTAATTGTATGAATCATTTTAGATTGAATGTGCGGTGGCCTGAATTTATTTACTTAAACTAATTTTAGTAGACAAAGAAATATTAAAGCAAAGTATTGTGGGGAAAAATATCTTAGCATTAGTTGCTATATTTCTGACACGTTAATAATATAAAATTCTAGGAATCATTCAAGCCAAATGCCAGGAGCTTCAACCCATGGTCAAGAATCAATCGAAATAACTCGACAATTTTAACAAAACTTGGAATTTGTTGATGAAAGTTTGTAAAACTCTTTGATTTTGATGATTTTTTATGTAAACAGTGAATAAAAAGCAGTTTCACAAACAGGAAAGACTTGAATATAAAATAGTCATTCGATTAAGCGAACACTCTAGTAACTGACTTATGTCACTGTGGAAGGATTATGTAGAACGGTTAACATCAGCATTATGATTAACCTCATCATCAGAAATCCCTACAAAATTAGGGAAAAATTTCCCTGATTTCCTAACTATAATGAAAGTAAAACCATTATTGGTATTTGTCAGGGGATTTTGAATCTCTTTTCAATAATTCGATCAGAGGTTTCCTTGTGAGTCACTGAGTGAGTTGCAGTAGTGGATGAAATGACCCTATCTGTGCTTGGCTTTGTTCTCTGGGGAATGAGTGGCAGCCTCAGCAAATAGTCTCCTCTTTGTTTACAACAAAGCACCAAAGCGATTACACCCTGCGGCAGCGAGATGATGTCTACCCTCGTAACTGTCTTTTTTGGTTTCTCTGGATATTTCTTTTCTTTTTCTTTTTTATTTTACCAGCGAAAGGAAGTTATATCATTCCGTGAACTTTCCATAAATTTTTCCAGCAATACAGTAATTTCGCCTAAAGGTGTTTTTCTCAACAGGTTTGATGAAGAGTAAAACATACTACGATTTAATAGAACTGAGAATAAAATTAGTAAAGATAAATCAGTAAAAATTTTAAAAATGTTGAAGGTAAACAGCAAGTATTTTAACAAAATAACGAAACAATTCACTACTCCTTATTTTCTTCATAACTTCCAATTCTATATTTCAACCCAATTAAGGGACGTCTTCAGGAAAATATAAATAAAAATACATAAATAAGAGAAAGAAAAAACATCCTCTTTCTCTTTAAAATCATAATCGAATAGATACAAAGCAATAATCAAAAATATACAAAGCAAAATATAATAATTAAACCTTATAACATCTAACATCCAATAATCATTGATAACAAATGAATTGTAACCAAAACATAATAACAATCAATAACAATTAAAACAATTGACAGTAAATGATCAAGATATGCGCTCATTTTAAAGTCAAGAAATCTCTAATCCTCTTGTTATGTAATACAGATTTCTTAAAAATACTTAAAGAAACCGCATTTACTTTAAGTGATTTATCTTTGTTTATGCATATACAACTATTAATAAGACAGGATTCTAATTTGAAGCCCTTAACTTCATCTATTCGATTATGATTTTAAAGAGAAAGAGGATGTTTTTTCTTTCTCTTATTTATGTATTTTTATTTATATTTTCCTGAAGAAGTCCCTTAATTGGGTTGAAATATAGAATTGGAAGTTATGAAGAAAATAAGGAGTAGTGAATTGTTTCGTTATTTTGTTATTTTCGAAGACATATGAAAGTTATTATGATGAAGCAAATATTTTACATTTCTTAAATAAAGCAGATAATTGTTTTTGTGTAAAAATATATTCTATTTAGTAAAAACGTAAATTATAATAGGCTTGCTAAATGAAGATGTCGTATGTTCGATCATCAGGATTTTTAGTCGGGAGGAATCTCACATCAAAAGACAACATTAAATTGCCATTAAAGTGTAAGGCTTTTAATTTAAGTTTTTCTTATCATAATACAGATGAAATGGGGGAGCAATTGTGTGTGTGTGTGTGTGTGTGTCTTTTCCCTTGATCCATCTTAGATCATTAGTGATAGATATTACACTCCATAATGGGTCAAGGATAGTGCTGTTTAAATATCTCGGAGGCACCGCTAAGTGACAGTCAGACTTTGCCGCTCTTATTTATTATGTAGGGAAGAGAAACAGACAGAGAGAATGGAGAAGAAAGAATGGTAGATGTAGTGCAGGGAAAACGGGAGAACCCCGAGAAAACCTATCCAGTTTATTTTTGGTAAACGATACCACAAGAGATCGACACTCAGAGATGATAGACCAAAAACTGAGCAATACATCAACCGAGAGGCCTATGAAATGTTTCATGGAAACAATGTATTTCTATGAAGTTAGTGGCAACATTTTTCGTGTGCAAAATATGGTGTTACAATCATTCACCAAACATGATCGATTGGCCAAATCAAAATTCAAATAAAAACTCCTATCAATCCGCAAGAAAAATAAAAATTATAACATCTTGTTATAAAATATGCTACGAATTAATTTAATTATTTAATCTATTTAATATTATCACATTAATTACAAATTACGAATACTGATTACAAACCTTAACAATACAACAAGAAATGTGGGTTTTTAATCTGTAATAGCCTAACCTTCAAAAAGCAAATTATTGGGGAAATGGTTTGAAACGTTTGGTAGGAAAAAACAAAATACCCTTTGCTGCAGTAATTTATATTGTAAGGGTATATTGTATTGTATTGTATTAGCAGTAATTTGCTGTTTCAGGGTTAGGCTAGTATGGCTTAAAACCCCTCAAATATGAACAATAATTAAAAAAAATACGGTACAACAATTCAGTCGATAGTTCATATATAATTAATGTATTTATTTTTCAGAGAAATTAATTATGTTTTAATATACGAAAGACACAATTCTTAACATTAAAATATTAGTTACTAGAAAAAAAGTTTAAAGTGATAAAAAAATTATAAATAAATTTGGTGATCCGATGTGGAAATGACCGAGATTCCGAAGCGAAGACGATTTCGCTGTAGTTCGAAAAAAACAAGTATTTAAAATTTTACTGCCAAATGGAATTGAGTGAAAGAAGAAGTCACGGGTGTGCGGGTGTGTCGGTGGAAGAACTTTTCTGTGCGCGCGCTCTGTTCGGTATTAGATTTATACACGAGACTTGGACTATCTCCCCGGCACCACTCCCGTAACACTCGTGCATAATGCATTAGTTTGATGTTTTCTCCCTGCAGGCAGCAACAGGGTCTCAGGAATCTCAAGACTTAATGGTCCACCACTTCCCCAATTCTGGAACCTCCGTTTCCCGAGAGAGACCTGGCGGTCCACCATTGCCTCGCCAAATTATTAGAAGCATAAGAAATCGCGATATAAACACGTCAGAAGGCTCAAGCTTATGTCAGAGGAACAGCCACAGGACCAACACCACTGGCGCCACTTAGTAATGGTTGTTGGAAATTGCTGGGTAACTGTTTTTTTTTTCCTCTTCTTGTTCCGTCTTATGTGTGTAAATCTTGAAAAGTGGTAACTGTAGGTATGGTTTCTTTGCAACCTATAAAAATTCCTGTCAGGCGTTAGTAAGAAGTTTCGGACCCATGAGAATAATGCAAGTCCTACAATAATTCTAGGTCTTTATGGAAATTAATATTCCTAGAAAAGAAATACTGGCGCATTTAGGAAGAAACAAAAATGAATGAATATGCAAAGAAGAAGTATTAAATATCTCAGCTTCAGTAAAAGCTTGTTTTAAATCAAAAGGCAGTTACATTAAATTTTTAGTAAACTTTTTAAGTTAGACAAGAAAGTTACAGTTCGAATGTGAATGTGAAAAGTGCCTGTGTTCAATAGCTAGTCTGTTTAGAGTATATTTACCTTAACCTTAATTACATTTCCAAAATGCTAAGTTATGCCATCGTATTACCATTATTTACATAACTTATATAACATTAAAACCTCAGTGTCGTGAAATAAAGTAACTTCAAATACTGTAATTACGTGTAAATGTGGAAAAACCGTTGAACTTCTATTTGTAAATTTTTAGCAGGCCAGGCTTCTTTTGACCCTTTGCCCTCCCAATATACGCCCATTTTCCTTCTCAGTATTGAATTTAATCTAAATTTAATGTTTAATTTATAGTTAGTTAATTTTGGCTTACCACTTATATCTTATAGTAAAAATTCTTAAAAATCTGTGCATGGAAAAGATAGGACATGTCAATTGCTGAAAGCCACTCAAATAAGACCAAAAAAATTACTTGTTCCAATAAAAAATCATTTGTTTTAGGATATACCGGAAACCTTGCTGTAATCTTTCAATTTTTATTGTTTGTTTATATATCACTAGCTGTGTTCCTCGGTGGATAGGAGACAAAGAAATAACAACAACAGACATATAAACATAGATTTGCGCTTTTTGTAAATATATTACTATTATTATTATATAACGTATGACACAGTATAAAGACGACATCTTTGACTGGATTAATTGAGCAAATCAAGTCTCACCCAGAGACCTAAGAATTGGCCAAGTATCTTCGCAAAATATGAGCAATGCCTAGTAATGATGTTTTTTGCAGATCTGTTATTGAAATCTCATGAAGTTCCAAGCAATTAAAGTGTTTTACAAATTCCTTAGATAAAGCACCGAGGGTACCAATAACTATAGGTGTTACAGTGGCACGTTTGTTCCACAAACGAGAAATTTCAATTGTCAGGTCCCTATATTTTGTGATCTTTCCCAGTTCTTTCTCAACAATTCGTGCATCTCCAGATATTGCCACATCTATTAGAAAAACATCTTTCCTCTCTACCATTGTTATGTCAGGAGTGTTGTGTTCCAAATGACGGTCGGTTTGAATTCTGAAGTCCAGAGGATTTTGACCTCATCATTTTCTAGCACCTTTTCAATAGAATGTTGTTATTATTATTATTATTATTGTTGTTGTTGTTGTTGTTGTTTATACATAACTAATTAACTAACAATTATTTACTTAAAATTTACGAAATTACATGAAGCAAAAGAGAAGAAAACTTTTTAATAGCAAAATATTCAAGAAATATCGCCAAAACATACGACTTCAAAACCGTCCGTCGTAGGTTTCCGTTGACGAGAGGAAAAAAAATGTCTTAGCATCCCTATGCTCTGGGGGGTTTAGAAATGATTTACATTTTTAAAGAAACACAATTTAACTCTCTACAAAATTCAGGAAACAAACGATACATTCTCAGATGTTTGAGAGCCTCAAGACATGGACAAATGTTACAGACACATTACTCTGTAATCCTTGCTGATCCTAATTTTTTTAATCCCTCACTCAAATCAAGTATTAAAATTGGATCTAAATTCTTAAATATATTTACTCACCATCAACATTAAACTTACGTTTTAATCTAGTGAATTTTAAACTGAGAACACTTGGTACATAATTATAAAGCTTGAAAATTTTATTTATCTTTTATTTTAATTGTGATGCAACAAGGAGCTCAGCACGATATTTCCGAGAGCCACGAATTATATGTCAAAGAGCCGCATGTGGCTCGCGAGTCGCGTTTTGGCCACCCCTGGTATATAGAATCTTTAATTAATTAATCGAGATTTAAAGTTACTTTATCATGATTTAACTAATTTACTTAACCATAAGATCTCAGTTTCATGAGATGGAAATCTCTTCAACAAATGTAATAAATAATATATAATTAGGGAAAATAGATTCAACTCCTATTAACAAATACTAGGAAGCAATGATTCCCTTGACCTGTCCATTCTAATATATTACGTTCAGGTTCCTTATCAGTAGTAAACTCTAGCTGGTATTAACTTTATTTCACTATGGGTTTCCTGATAGTAAAATAGAAAGTAGAGAAAAAAGTACGGAACGATGCCTTTAACTGACCTGCAACAGTTAAAATTTGGAATATTAAAGGCAAGTCCATTAAACTTGGGAAAATCAGAGTATTGGAACAATAAATTTCTGTGGGGCTAGCATTTTTTTTTTTAATTATTTTTACGACGGTTTCTCGATTGGAACAAATTTCCTGAATATTGCTCCAAGAATGGATCAGATTAGACGAGTGGATTCCATAAGCACGTGACGGACGTGCAGCAGCTGCAACTGTACACAAGGATAAGGAGTTCTATAAACTTCATAAAACAAAACGAATTGCCTACGCGAATGGGACTCAGCGCGGACTTTTTTTCTTAGCCGGTGCCTGCCTTCATTTCCGGCGACAGACGCTGCCTGAGCATAATAATGGGTTTGCCTGTGGATAATGAGCATTTTTATGGGTTCAATATAATCGCAGTGGTGATTTATATCCAGGATTAATACCAAATCTGTACTCTCACAACGAATAGTAACGCTTTCCCATAATTTCATCATTGCAAATAAATCTCCGTCCATTTTTCCATCGGATTTGAGGCGTTCTCTGATGGGGCTTTTTTTTTTACCTCTTTTATCCCGTCCCCAACATAGATTTAAAGGATTTTTGCTAAGAAGTCTTCGTCTAGAACTCGAGTACTTACATTATCTGAAGCTATTCAAGAAAGAGAATATCAGGAGCCATTTTTCTTAAGATTTGCCATTTAATTTGCAAATTTAGTAAAAATTGTAATTTAATTTAAAATACGACCAAACAAAATCTATCAAACGTTTTATTTACTTTTATCATTTGTTCTAGCAATTGTAACAAAATACCCATTTATTAAATCTTTCGTCGTTTAATATTAAATTTTGATTAAACCTCATCTTAAATTTGTATTGCAGTTTATTACTTATTAAAGTTTACTTTATTACTGAAAATTCATTAAATGATATTTGAGAAATTTTTTATTTAGTTATGAAGTGTTTGTTTAACTTAAATCAATTGTTTATTGAATAAATAAAACGTTAAAGAAACATAATTACATTAAATTTTCATTTAATTCATTTAAAAAATACAATTCAACTTAAATATTTTTTGCAATGATGTTTGCTATTTTTGTAATTATTAAAAATTTTACTCATTTATTTTTAATTATTTCTGTAAGTTCTAAATTTAATTTAATTTAATTAATAATTAAAGAATTTTTTTGAATACAATATAAAAGGAGTAATTTTTTTACATTAAAAATAATTTATTCAGATAATAAGTATTAGGAAATTTTAAAATTTTTATATAAATAAAAAATTAACACACTCATTTTTTTATTTTAATAAATTTATTAAAAAGAAGAATATTTTAGGTTGTAGATACTAGCATCAGTGTAAATAGTATGAATTTCAGTACAAAAGAATTGCTTAAAAAATCAGAATAGTAACAAAAAACGAAAACGATATTTATATATTTAAGAAAATATTTATTGCAGAGTAAAAATTAATGGTAAACGCTTTAATATCTAAATTACTATAAAATAAAATCTGAAATAAGCATCAACTTACAACTTAATTTCAAGTTGCATATAAATATATATTTTAAAAAATTCATATTTATATAAATATTTTAAACATTTTTTAAAAATCTTTATAACTATATTAATATGCAACTTGTAAAAAAAATGAAAACTAAAATATGCTTAAGTAACGTTATCGTTTAATTAAATTTGTATGAAATCGATGATAAGTAGCAGTCAACACGAAGAGATTGTTTGCAAATGAAATAAATTTATAGGTAACATGATAATGATTCATCTCCGAAAGATCTGCTTTTAATTATTCACTGGAAAAGCTGATTGTCTACAGCATTTGACAGTGAGATTTCAGATACAATTTTGGAATCAAAGGCTGCATTGAAAGGACATGTTAATGGTTGTCAGAGATCTGGTTTCAAAGATCAAATACCTTAATTGTTATACAAGAATAATACACGAACGAAGTAGGATAGGAATTCAGACAAACGTACAAGAGCATCTAAAAAATGAAATGGTCTCTCTTTTATTAATATATTGGTTAGGTACATAGAAGTAACTTCCATTCTTTTTTTTATTTAGAATCTTGGTTAAATAAGATTTTTAGTAAACTTAAATGAAGCATAATAAAAAAAAGTAATATATTTCTTGATTGATAGTTGTATTCTGTTAAGGCCTTATTCTCTTACCTTATAACCTATACAAGATGTACAGTATATTCAGGTACTTCATGAGGAATAGTAAACTCTAAGTATTGTTTTGTATTCATACATTTTTGTAATTTCTTATTCATTGCTGTTAAAACATAAATGTTTTCCAAATGTTTAATGTTGAAACTTAATAAATAACTTAAATTGCTTCATTAAATCACATAGTTAATTAAATGGATTATAATTTTAGACTTTCCCACTCTAATTAAATGGAGTTTACTCTATATATATATAAAAGGAAAGTTGATTTTTTCTGGCCCTATCTCCTCCTAAACCATAAGACACAGAAATACAAATAAGATGGCAAATGTTAGGCCTACGTATAGTATTGAGGATGCTCATATTTTCAATTTTTTTTCTATGTGGGTCAACCGCACGTTTCGGGACGTCCCGAGACATCCCGGATCTCCAAAATGCTCACCTTTTCGTTGTTATCCACGTGGATC
>JAFIDM010000005.1:43193651-43209670 GCA_023159025.1 Thereuonema tuberculata | reverse complement strand
ATAAACCAAGGCCATGGCTCTGGTGGTTGTGATGTTGCACAGATACCATAAGGGCCAAAAATGCCAAATATTTCCAGTAAACAAACCAAAAACCCAAGCGCTGCTGCTAAATATGTTGAATGCAGCACTTTTTGAATTTGGCTGCTTCTGGCTGCTTTACATTTCCTCGACGTGAGTTTGAAGTCATCCATTGCTTGGTCCACATATGCGATATGATTCAGGATGGAAGTCATGTTGATCTTCTCACTTTTTGTATTCTTCTCTTCAGTTATGCCTGACAGCAAACTCATCTCCACCTGAAGTAAAAAAAACAAAAATGTATTTAACGTGTGTGAAGTTTTTGATAATGACAGTGGCTTTCCACTGCATTTGACTAAGATGAGTAATAGTAGTATTGTTTTATTACAATAAAACCTATTACTGGCATCCATTGTGCAAACGGGACATCGGAAGGAGAAATTTTATTGTAAATATTACTAATCTTTTTAGTCAAGTGCAATGGGTTTTTACAGTCATTATTAAAAAAAATAACTGAATATAACGTTACACATTTGCTTTTCACCTATTGTAAGATAAAGAATCCTATGTATTAATTTCTGCATCTGCCTATAATTGATTGTATAAGTCATAAACACAGATTAAAACATACTTCAAGTATTATCTTTTAATCTATCTTTCTCTTAAGATTACTGCAGGGTTATTATTCTTGTTAAGATGTAATAATTGATAAGCATGAATCCTATGACTTCAGCTTGTAATTCAGACATAAGTTATCCTTCAACATTCCTTAATTCAGACTACCCTTCCCGTTTCTTCTTGTTTGTCTATTATGATTTTTCTCCACTTTCAAAACCTAGATCCTCTATTTGTCTGACCAATGTCAAAAATACTTTTCTCACAATAGTTAAAATGGCTAAAATAATGAATTTTAGTATATCTTGTTTATTCAGCTAAACTTCCTACAACTGGATTTGTACCCTCGGCTTGAATTAATCTTTACAGGATCTCTTGTAAAAGCAAAGGTCCTTAATGGAAGAAGGCAAAATAATTGGGAATGCCACCCACAGTACCTTAAGTAAAAGTAAAAAATCTCCAATGTCACATTGCTATGAGACTTTGCGAAGTGGAGCTTTCCTTAAACGAGAGCTTCAGGCATGCGGGGAAGCATCGGGCAGCTAATGTGACATTGGGAATGCCACCCACGGTACATATGTGAAAAAGGGAACTTAAAACAGGAAATACAACAAAAGCCAGTGTAACACTTCAATTGAAGTGCAGGAAATATTAGTAATAAATTTGTTGTATAGCTAAAAGTTTATTTTCATTATTCTATTAAAAATAATATTAAACTAAGCATGGTCCACTATTAATATAATTATTAAAAAGCATTGATTGGCATAAAGAAACAAAATCTGAAATCATAGTTAAGCAGCTTAGATTTTTGAAAATATGGTATCACTGATACTAAACTACTACTTAAATTTCAGTGGAATTACTGTACGTGGTAGATATTATTTAATGTATATTGTTAATTGATGTTAGCTATGATCTGATTTGTTCTTTCTTTCAGCCTGTTTATACAACCTCCCCCAGGGGTGGGGAGAGTTCAAAAAGTTTAAAATCTCCCACACTGACCAGATGGATTGGGAAATACATTTATAGACCTTCTGCCAGGTGTTACAAACAGATACAGAGGGTTTTCGAGACCTTTTCTCAGGAAGACATTATTGAATGGCTTCAGACAGGAAGAGAAAGAAGTGAAGATGCCAACAAACACAGGAAAGGAAATCAAAGTCCATGCCAGCACAGAGATTTGAACCCAGATTCCAACACTTCTGCCTCATGCGTGGCCACTGCCTTATGCACTAGAGCACGCTGGACCTGCTCAGATTTATTAACATTAGCAAATCATGTTGTAATTGCAATTAATGAGGTTCCTGCAGTGCGAAATTTATGAAATCTGACTAACTTCTGCAGTAGAAAATTATCAAAATTTTACAATGTTTTCATCAAAATAAACTTGAAACAATTAGTAACTTTAAAATATAACATATTAAGGTGTTAACGACAATATAACTTTTCATCACTTACTTTTAAATATTAGACAACTAGAATATCTGAAGAAAAGGTAGAGCGCTTTTTTGTGCTTTTTAAGTACAAGTTAATTAAACTTGGCCTATTCAGAGCACTATACAAATTTTGAGTAGTCTGGTGTCAATCTCCTTATTGGTTACAGTTACAAAGGATGCAGGAAAAGGTTATGCAAAAATTTCCTGGGGGGGGGGGGGTACGCTTTACAGCAAATAAATGAAAAAAAACAACTCAAACAATAATCAACAAATACAATCAAAAGGCATTTATTCGTTCCATGCAGGATATGTCTACTGCACAGACTTGGAGCAATATTCTTTACATCACTAATGTGTTTCCCATTGTGATGTTGTAAAATTTGCAATTGATGAAGAGTTTCTTCAATGGCTAACCGCCATTTATCCCCATGATACTTCGCACATGTAGAAATGTTGCAAATTTGCCAGATTGAAAGGATTGTATTATTCTACATTTAACCACATTCGTTAAACAGTCCCACATGGATTCAGATCTGGAAAATGTGATGGCCAAGCTAAAAGATAGAAAAAGACTGCATCAACATTTCACAGATCACCAAATGATTAAACTATCAATGTTGTATGCAGAGTTCAATATGTTGAGGTGCACCATCTTGCATAAAAGTTGTAGACAAAGGCATTGTTATTGAAGTTGTGTATGACAATTCTAGAGCATGTAATGATACCTCAGTCTTGTGATGACCGCATTAGGAGCAACTTCTTTGAAGAAGAATGGTGTGAATTCACTTTCCTAAAGTGACCGTTCGGTCTGATGATAAATATGAGTGCAGGGGAAGTTCCTGGAAAACATGTGGATTTCCCTTGGCCCAAATTTAATAATCCTGGGCATTAACAACAGTAAGGTAAAAATGTGCCTTATTGCTCCACAGCCGCAACACCCCTTTCTACTGACTTCTCTTACCAGAATGGAAGTTGGCGAGTCGATGGTCTTTGTTGGCAGCAAGCGGACAGTGTCTGATCTTGTATGAAAAAAATGCACTATCTGTCGCAGTACCTTCCACACTATGCCATACAATATGTCTAACTGACATGTTTCTGGCACAAGTAGTGCATGTGCAGTGTCATGAGTCGTTGACTGTTTGAAGAACTTGTTCACAATATCTTTATATTGTGATGGCTGTTGTCAATGACAGCCTTGCAGCTTCTGCCAGTTTGATCTCTTCGAGAAAACTGGATCGTTTATAGACATATCATGTTCCTCAGTTTGTGCAGACATTGGTCCTCAGCATAAGTTCTTACAATGGCAAAATTCACAACAGCAACCACTGCATTACTATGGTTTTTGTAAAAAAAAGCTTCACAATTAAAGCACGTTCTGTTAAAGTGATAGCCATCATAGCCGATATGAATGGTATTCGTTAATATAATCATTTTTTATACCCAGAATTCTGCTGCAATGAAGGTGCACTGCCAAACGTACTGCACTGCCAAACGTACCATTATTTTCACTACAAATAAATTTAATGTTGATATATGCAAAATTAAAAGTTTAAAATGTCATTTTAGGTTGGTCTTACTTCCTTTTCATGCATTTTGCTGTAAATAACTATGGTAAATACCCCCCCCCCAGGGGAATTTTTTTTGAACTTTTTTTTTTTTATATAATCCTCTTCCACGTCCTTTGACACCAAAATTTTATACGAACTATTCAATCTGCTTATTAGTTAGAGCTATCGAGTGTTCTAAATAAGCCAAGTTTAATTATGATCATCTTGTCTTTTAGCTGCTAGTTAATTTAAGTACCATGTTAAAAGTATGAATCAAATAATTCTTATTAACTGATAGTAACACTGAAAAAGTAAATAACTACTCAACCATGAAATCGTTCTGATACCAGCTGGTTTCAGTCTTATTTTTCTGTGGTTACGCTGTACCAGTTACAATTAAAAAAAATATCAAAAATACAAATTAAAATTTATACACAGTCATATGAACTGTTATGATATCAAACCGAGTCCGACCAAAATAAAAAAACCATTAATGGAAAATTGAATTTCTTAACCTTTTTCCTACAACAAAACTATTGAATTGATTTCGGAGCAATTTGTTTCTGTACCTGGTTGGTCCTATTAGGATTGGCTCTTTTTTTCCCTGTTAATCCATTTGGTAATGGTTTGGAAGAAGAGCCTTTGTAAATGGTTGCAGGAGACCGAGTTATTTCCTTCGACTCCTGGTACTGTTCTAACATCCACGTCTGCTCTTTGCTTCCGTCCTCTGCTTCTTCTTCAGCACTGATAGCATTCTGTGTCTTCTTCTGTGCTCGCAGTGGAGAAGCAACATCGGGCTTTGCTGCTAAGAATGAGGAAATTAAAACCAAATTCATCAAAATGCTATTTTTTTTTCTTTTTTTGAACTTTACAAAGCTACTTTGAGATTGCTGATAGGCTATGTTGAGTTTGTTGATTGATCTAGCTAATTAAGGGTCAATTATATACAAAAAATACTTTCAAAGCATGAAAACAATATTTCGTCATTGTTGATAAACTTTCAAGTTGAAATATTCTCTGCATTAGAAATAAGTTTTTTACTTAAGCTTAAGACTGGAAAATATATGATAAAATGATTTATATACTTCCAAAGAAATGTTTGAAAACTATTCGGGCATCTTCTGAAACTGAAGATGGTTAATTAAAAATTATAAACAAGGAATTTATAATAAATAACCCGATCTATGAAAATGATTAAACGAAGCTATACATTTTAGAATCACGATTATCCTTCACTATTTTAATGTAGACAGTTGAAAAAAAAACTAAAAGGATTAGATTTCAACAAAAAATATCATATTTCAAAAACTCAAGGATTGAGATGGAAAGAATAATTGTGGTTCTATTGCAGTCAAAACAATGAAGAAATAAAATTTATTTTAAACTTTACTATTTGCATTTTTTTTTAAAATTGTTTTGCTTATTCTTACAAATGTACTTCTGTTTTACAATCTTAAATTCAATTTTGTTGCTAACAAAAGTGGAACCCTACTTTACCCCGGATTATTGGGAGCAGAATGTCAAAGGGAACGGAAATGACAGAGGGGAAGAAGTTGGTGAAATAAGATTGCCCAGGAAAGTGATTTATTTCCATGTCAAAAAAATATGGATGGCATTATATTCGCCTGCTGAATATAAATATTAAAATATATATATTTGAAAACTGAGTATTTCCCATTTTTTTAGTTTTAATTTCAGCTGAAAATTTAAAAATTCAAGAATGTTATCTTTAAACATTTAATAAACTACAATTTTAAATTTGGTAAGGAATAAAAGGTACTAAAGAAAACCAAAATTCCTTCTGTATTTTGTTCAGTTATTCATATTGATTGAATGTTTTTTTTTTTTTTTAACTTTGAATAGATATATGATAAGATTGTTTTTAAAAGGAAGAATTGACATTAATCTTTGCGATCAGAAATGAAAAACTATGGATAATTTTAAAATGCCGCTTCTTTTTTTTTTAAACAAAATGTGAGATTAATTAGCCTAGAATTTAATCTGAAAGGAATAGAAGAATTTCTGCAAATTTAAAAATGACTGGAAGACAGAAGAACATCAACTTATTAGGGCTGGAAATTAAAAAAAAATATTTATTAGTGATTTTTTTTTCTCCAACAATTAACTTAAATCTACTGGAATGAAATAAAGTTTACCTTGGTCCTCTACATTTTGATTATTTGGATGAATTGTGTCACTCACGTAACTATAAGTCTGATCATTTTCATCTGTTATTCGAATTTTAGGAGGAAGTAGGAAAGCAGGAGCAGCCGCAGTCGCTGCCAGAGAAGCAAGGTTATTACATTTGGCAAGAATTCCTAACTGCTTCATCCCTAAAATATTAGGTTTTAAATAGAAGATGAGAATTCAGTTGGTTTCAGCAATTTATTAAATAATTTATTAAGCTTTACAATGAATATATTTATCTATGATTTTCTTGATGTAAAAACTTTGGATTACATCAAACAAATGTTCGTAATAATTTACTGCGCTTTCCCTGTTTGTGTTTTCCTCTGAAAGATGCAACTTTACTGAATTTCAAATCCCCCTTCTTTCTAGGAAATGCAATGAGAGAATGAGAGGAATGTATTGTTTGATTGGCAACTTAAATTTCTCCACGTGACAGTTTGCTAATAATCTCGATTTACTTCGTGTTAAAAGTTTACTGAAAGAAAAAAATAATGTGCGTGGTTTTTCTCAGTCGACCTCTGAAGGTTTTCGTAACTTAAGTCTATTTATGGTTTTTGATAGAAACAGTAAAATCTATAGCATTAAACAACTTAAGCAGAACTTCCAGAAACCCATATTCTAAGTGCTTATGGAAATGCTTTTCTTCAGGTGGAAACTTTTGATTACGAGATGTAGGCTAAACTATCATTTGATTACGTTTCAAGTTCAATTTATCTTTATCTGAACTGACAGTACAGTTGACTCGCGATAATCCGATAGTTACGGGACCGAGGGGTTGTCGGATTATCAAAGGTTGATTTTTTTTTAAAACTGAATTTTAACTTCTAAGGCAAGAAAATTTCAGTTATGTATATACAGTACTGTACGTACTACAGTATGTATATTGTTACAATACATATTGAGTACATATTTTACGGCCATTGAGGATATAAAAAAAAAACTCATTAGGCATAGTTTTACACAAATACAGTAATAAATTAGTATTACATACATACGTATTAATTTATGTCTTAAAATTATATTTTACATTATATACTGTAATTTTATTTTTTTATGTCTTAAAATAAAAAATAAAAACACGTACATATGTATTTAAGGCTTAAAAAAAATCTGTAATCGTTTTTTGTTTCTTCTTACCTAGTCTGTCATGGCTTTTTTCTTGAATATCTTAACATTTAAATGTTCTCGTAGTCGAGTTCACTCTCCTCACACCAACGTATCAAAGTGTTTGCAGCCGACATAACTTCATCGCAAGTTATTGTGCATTTCACCTCCGTGACCGCCGCAATCGGGTCGGTTTTCGAACCAACCTGCGTCGGACTATCGAGCGTGTCGTACTGTCAAATGTCGGATTATCGCGAGTCAACTGTATTTTAGTTTTAGAAGGGCTTTGAGGTGAACTTTGGCCTTCTAGAACACAAGACAAGAGTTTTTTAAAATCACTGTACGCCATGAAACAAAACTTTTATGAAACGTCAGTTTTAAACAAAGACAAAGCAAAAACAAAATAGTTCCTGAAGACTTAAAACTTAACTTTCCATGACTTATTTAAAACCGAAGTCCCTGCATTCGACAGATTTGTTCGTTTCCACTTCCTAAAGAGGTAAATTAAAATGTAGAGGATTGTTATAGTGCAATAGATAAAAACAACTACATGTTTAACTGTTCGCACTTTTAAGTATTTGCGAAGATAGAGCATAAGTTGACAACTTTAAATTTATTTATAGATTATTTTTTTTTTTCACTGGTTAACACAAAAATGGCCTGCATATTTATGGACAGCAGATAATTCGACTTGTGATTGACAAGTTTCAAGAACATATCCCATGAACCTTCTTAAACTAAGACTTGAAACTAGTTAAACTGACCAAAATGATTTTTCGCCAATTTTGTTTTATTTTCAAAACCTATTTTCCTTGGAAAGTGAGACTCAAATTCATCAAAACATACTTTCAGGCTACTTAAATATTTTTTTTATCCATTCCTGTTTAGGTTTAAACCCATTTCCATTAACAGGACAACTTCAAATAGAAGCTTAAGTTTTTTAACTAAATACATTAAAATATTACATAGTAGAATATGATTAATAACCACATTTTCAGAAAGATCGACATGGTTTGGTAGTAAAAGTCGACTTCTTATAAATGGAGAAAATCTTAAAATCGTATCATTAATCATTTGTAATCCGAGTATGGACACTCAGAAAGAATATTTTGCTTAATAAACTTCTAAGATACAACATGAACATCAACTGTCTGAACATCTGACAGTTCAGATGGGTTTTCTTTGACTTTCGATTTATTGAGAAATTCCTAATTTCTTTTCCTTGAAATCTGGCAAATCGTTTTAATACGTATTAGTTCGTGAGCAGTTTAATACTGTTGCAAAATAATTATCCATTTTTTATGAACTAAATATAGCAAGACTTAATTGGAGAGAACAGAACGATACGTAATGCTAAAAGTTAATCTTTCCCCATCATATCATCTTTTTTAAAAGTTGTTTGAAACAGTCTCCACAAACTATGAGGGTTTTTTTTTTTTTTTAAATTAACAGTAACATTAGTATCCCACTACAGGCTTTGTAGGCCCTTGGGGTCGTGGAGGTAAGGCTCCCGGCGTTTCGTAACCAACAGGACTAACAAGTGAAGTTCACTGTTGTCGGGTCACCGATTTCACTCAAACTTGTGGGGGTCGATCGACATCAAAAATAAAAACAGACACGTGCCCGTGGGTTTGTGCCAATCGGTCTTGAAAGTTCAAAGCCGATACTAGCAGCGTTTCTAAATTCTACCGAGATATGTGTGGTGTAATGGTTAACAGTACAGACTTCCATACGAGAGAGTTCTGGGTTCAAGGCCCCCCGAGCTCTGTTTATATTTCGCTTTTTTTTTTTAATGATTACGTATGAGCTGTGGCGTTACTGTATAATAACAAACGTATTTATTAAAGGTAAACTGACTCGAGAAGAGCGTATATTGTTAAACATTATAGGATACGATCTTCACTTCGTTGGAAATAATACTAATAAGCAAGTAGTAGTCGTACTACGATAATGTGAAATAATAGTAATACTACTAATAATAATATTTTATCATTCCACCTTGAGTACTGAGGTTGCTTTTATACAGTTAATCTCACTAGCAAGAATCATAGATCCGAAATCATATTACTAGTTGCCTGTTAAATTTTGAAACTAGTGACGTTAAGATTATTTGCTGTTACAAAGATTCATCAAGTCATGACCTGGGCAGGATTTCAAGCAACTAACCAGTTTTACAAACAGTAGTTTCTATTGATACTCAAGTCTTGCAATAAAATGGTTGAATTTTTCTCGACACAGAAACTTTGTCTAGGTTTAATAGAAGTAACCTGGATACCCCCCCAAACGTGTGTCTGGTTGATTTCCGAAGACGAGGATGCACTTAGCGAGGAATGAATTCAATTATCCTTACAATACAAGTGATCTCTGTTGTAGCTCCAATTTCTAGTTTTGTTTTTTTTTTGTTTTGTTAAAAATGTGTTTAGTACTCAGGATTCCATGTCTCAAGCATCTGATTGTAGCATTACTGGAAGAAAAGGTCAATATGATATAATGAAGATCAGAGTTACGAAAATAACTATTTATTATAGAAACTAATTTTTTTGTATTACATATTGAAATAAATAAATAATAAATTAAATCAAGAGTCTTCTGTTGTGAATTTTCATGAATCGAGGGATTATTAAAACTGTATGTGGGATATAATTGCTTCAGTATTAGTATACGAAATATATTTCATTGCCCGAGCAAATATACTCTTATATTTGGAGTCCAAATAAAAACACCTCGAACAATCGATAAAGATTTCACTGACGTGGTATTTAAAAATGGTAAATATTAAGAATTAATAAAATTTAATTTTTTTTTTTTTTGACAGTTCACTAAAACATCGTCAGAACAGTTTGCTTGTGGTTTTTTTTTGCCAGAACGTTCGAGTCCCTGAAGTCAAAAGCAATTTTGTTTCAATGGCATCATTTCCTAAATTCTACCTGTACGTTTTGTGAAGTTTAATATTTGTCCTCTGGAAAAAAATAAGGATTTCCAAGATTATGAAATTCATTTGTCTTGGCTGTTCTAATGGCTTCCATTAAACTTTCTGCAGAAATTTGGAAGCTTTAAGCACAAACCTCTTCCTTCCGCAGGATCAATAGGTAAAGGAGATACCGCTTTGACGTTAGTCTTAATTTAAAGGTGTAATATTTCGGGTAAAATATCAAAACATCTAATAATTAAAAAAAAAATTACAATCCGGCTTATCAATCTTTTGAATAATTCGAAATTAAAATACTTCTCAAAATTAAATATTTTAAAAGAAACTGACTTATTATGAAAACAAAATACTTTTTCGACAATTTTAAACAGTTTCAAGAATTTATTGTTAAGCCATCCATCCTCGTTCTAATTTCTTATCTTTTACAAAAAAATTATGGGCCAAAATAAAAATAAAACATGTGGAGGAAGGAAGGAGGATGGAGATAAAAGGAAGAAGAAATAGTTAAGATTCCTTCCTTATTTATAAGGAAAACTGCCGCTTACCTGAAATAAAAGCAATTTTATGAAGTGGTAATATTACAAAACAAGTATTTTTAATACACAAGTTATTTTTAAAAAACGATGGCAAAATTCTTAATTTCCAAACTTTTTAATCCCCATTTCTTTTCTTTGTTTCCATTCTTTGCAATCGATAGAGACTGGTAAGTAGCGGAGGGAAGAAAAACTTAATCTTTAAGATCTAATGAACAGCTCTGATTGCAAGAGCGATAATAGATCATCTACTATTATGTCAAGTGATCCAATAAAATACCTCTTAATTAAAAAGACCCTGTTTTTCGAGAGTCTCAAGAGCTATTGGTTTTGGCAAAGGCTGTTGTTAAGCTCCTGAGAATAATCTTCCCGAGGCAACGTTTTTACACAACGCAAATCAATAATAAAGTTCAAAGACTGACTGCGACAAAACCAAACCAGAAATAAAGAGCTTTCAACCCACCCTCAATGAATTGATCTTGAAATCATTAAGGATCTCAGATTTATCAATTTCTTTATTAACATAATTTTCTCCTTAATTGGTAAAATCTTTAATTGCTTGAAAAACGTTCCTGTATCTTGAACAAAGCTTTGAGTAATTAATTCAGCAAATTAGTATTATTTTTTTAATCCTTTAGATAAATTTGATTCCTATGGCAGAAATTTTAAAGAATAGACTAAGGTACACAAAAATCAATGCAATGTTATGTTTAAGAAGTATTCCTTAGATTTTCTGTCATAATAAACAATTACTGTATTTTCAAGACTTATTTCAAATTTTAACGTGTGTTAAAAACTATGACTTTAATATTTACATTCATATAAAAATACAAACAATTAAAAAATTAAAACCGTAACATGTTACGATTTCGGCAATCGTCCTTAGACGCACTGGAGAATCCAAGCTAAATCACCCTTTATAAGGGTGTTGTCCCCACGCCTAAACCAATCAAAATAGAATTTATGCAGACTGACAATTATTGGCTAATCATTAATCAATCATTCATTGTTTTTTTTCCCCATCCAATTGCCACATGTGTTTTGAATGGTTTTTGCCAATGATTAACTTTTAACTGTAAGTTATAAGCGTACATATTTTCTATTGAAACTGGATTTATATAAAAAGGCTCTTTTATACCCAACAGGATTCTACAAATTTCCTTATACTTGATATTGATGGCATAAGGTTATAGGACGTCAAGAGGATGGATATTTATGTCCCGTATCTCTTACATGCAACACCCAAGATTAATCTTGTCGACACAGATAAAAGTGCAAACAATTAAAAATTGTTTGAGCACAGACTGTGTTTAAATGTAAATATTCAATTGATTTTTTATCTTTTAAAATTTCTCAATAATTTCCTCAGGAAATTCACAATTTTCTGCGCTCAAGAAAGATTCAGTAAAATAGGCACTTTGAATTTCATTTGCACACAAACACTTGAATATAGTGTTCTTTTTTTTTTTTCTTTCCCTGAAGGGGGGGGGGGGAGAATTCTAAGAGCCTACTCTCGTGACAGATTTTAGCATTAAGATCATTTTTATTGAGTTTCTGCCTTCTTTAAATGAAAATTTACATTTATAAGATTTAATGTAATGTTGCGAATTTTGCCGTGCATCTTAATGGGTTCTTGGGTAAACTTTTTTTCTCAGAATTACTAAAGCACTGTAGTGGAGTTAAAACTGAACTGTGGAAACTAACTTTTAAATTTTCTTGAGTTTGGAACGGAAACAGTATTTAAGAACAGGCTAAAAACAACTTTAAACTTGTTTCGATTTTAAATTGGAAAGCCAAATTAATCTGTTTAAAATTGCAAAGTAAAAATCTTAAGTAGGGGAGAATACATTTAACTTTAAAACACTTTTCTCGACCATTCGTAGGCTAATTTTTCCAAATGGATCTCTTAAATCGATTGGGAAATGTAATTGGATTCGTTGTAACGGTTGATTTAATTTTCCTTCTAGTGGTTCGAACTACAACAAGACGATTCTATCATTAAAAAAAAAAAAAAAAAAAAAATCCAAGATTCTAACAAGATCTAAAAATATAGTACTTTTTCCTTCAACCACATATTATAGCGAATTTTCGAGGCCTATATCCCTTTTTTTCAAGCCTTTGTTTTACTTCCATTAAATACAAAATAATATAAGAATTACATAATCATGAATATACATTTATTGAAATGGAAAAATCGATCTTTCCGTAACTGTTATTGTCAAGAAGAGACGGTAGACGTATAGTAAAGCCGTCCACTGTTTTTCCGTTACAACATTCTGTATTGTTTTTCAACAATGCTTCTTTTATTATTGTTCTGTTCAATATCTAGTATTTTTTTTATTATTTATGATAAGAAAGTACTATCTTCTTGTTATGGAATCGAAAATGGAGAAAGTAATAACTGAAGTTAACAAGTCCAAACAGAACTACTTTTAATTTTTTTATAAAATAATAAAAATTCTTATGATGAATCAAAAGACCTTGTTTGCATCTTGTAAAATTGTTAGCGTCTAATGAATAAAAGAAGGAATCTGTAATGAGTTTTAATGAAGAAAACAAAAATAAATATAAATATCAGGTTTTTTTTTTTCGTTTTCTTCTTTGCCTCATATTAACTAACTGATTTTCCAGTCTGTTGAAAATGTTACTAAAAAATTAATTTTAAGTAAATAAAACCAGTTTGACGTTTAATGGTTAGTTTCGTTAAAAATTAATTCAAATTTCAGTGTTCCTATGGACTTCTGTCGAGACAGAATTTCGCTAAATTTTCGGTTTATTTTGACAAGAAGTTAACCACCATAAATCACAACGAACCTTCACAACTATTTTCAATTTGTAATAAGAATTGACACGATATCAAAACATAATGGCATTGGTTCTTCCACGACTGTCGTTTAGAAATAGTTCTAATAAGTAAAACTCAAATATTCCCATAATTCTAGTGACTTTATTCCTGCTTTCTCTACAAGAAATTTGGTAGCATTGATAATATCTAAAAATTCTATTTAATGAGAAACAAATTATAATCTTCAAATTAAAATTGTAATCAAAGGGTTTTTTTTATCATTTAGAACTATCTTATATGAAGTTATTTTCTTTCTATAATAAATTAAACACTATTAGTTTGTAAAAAGGTCGGTTTCTCCCTCCCCTTCATTTAGCATTGCTTTGATATCAATTGTCAGAGGGAACCAGCTATAACGGGACTATCAAAGAACTATTTGTTTTCTGTGTCGATTTGTTAAATTATAAACATGTTTAAGACTCTGGTATTCTTTCTTCAAAAACTAGAATACGGAATGTTTTTATCATCGGTAGAGCGTATAAAAATGTTAAACTGGCGAGAGGAACAGGTGTCTCGGAACTAGTCCTGTTGGACAGTCGATTGCTTGTTCCGGCTAAGGGGAGAGAGGATTGAATGCCGGCTGGCCGAGTCCAAATCTATAGGCGCTGAGGGAATTGTATAAGTAGAAGATACATAGGGACTAGCATCCTACTAGACCATTGACGGCACGTCATTGTTTATATATATATGTGTGTGTGTGATCTACTTCTCGAAGGCATTTGTAAAAAAATGATTCTTTGCACTTAAAATGGAAGGAAAAAAAAAAGTTAAATTCGTAAATTTTGTGACTGGAAGAATTCAATTGACAGAAAAAAAAAAAAAAAAAAAAAAAATGCTTTTATGAAATTAATCCGAAATTAATTTTGAGAAAGACTTTACACCATTTCCAGTATGGTAATATTCTCCCGTTTTAATCAATGAGTTTGTCGTAAATCTGAATGAACATTTCATGAATTAATGTCTAAATATGTTCCGTTACAGCCAATTAATTAGCTTTTAATTTGGGCACCAATTCAACTAGATTATCGTTTAGGAAGTTCATTTGTCACCATAGTGATGTATTCTCCAAATTTAAATTGATTAACGTTCGAAATAAACCAATGCTCTGATAAGGAAGCACTTTTCAATTTACGGCAACTGAATTTAGTAGCAACAATAGAGAATCACAAGGATTTTGGTCATTTGTTTTGTAAGGATTCGGTTATTCAGTTTGTCCATATATCAAATACGAATTTTCGATCAACAGTAGGGAAAAATGATTTAATTTATCTAATGCAGTGTTTCACTTTTGCTTTACGGCACATTAGACGTTCTTCCTCATATCCTCCAAACTTACTCGTTGTTTTATTCGATCCCGTATTAAACCATTGTGTAAAAGTAAACGAACCCACATTTCTCTTTGAATTATAAAAAAATCATGTCATTATCGACTCAATCCTGTTAAAGTTATGTGTTAATACACGAGGAACAAGTCAATTTGTAAGTAATACAAACTAGAATGGTTAAAATTAATAAGTGTGACACCTCCAGAAAACAAAATACATATTAAAAAGAAATACATTTCCTATCTTGAATTTCCTTTTAAGCTAAGATAGCTTAAATGTGTGTTCTCCGAAAACCTCAACGAATTTTCCATGCGCAATTAAAATAATATATATATATTTTTTTGGTACGGTTCGCACCGAAGTGCGAGCTTCGAGCGAAGCATCCGTGTTCCAGGGAGTGCTAGTGTCCCCAATATGGCAAACCCCTAGCAGACTCCCGAGAATTTCTAGGGAAAGATAATTAGGTGGTTTCCCGTTGCCTTCCTCAGGACGTCGTTATGGAATGACGTCAGACCCGAAGAGAAAGTGAAGAAGAGGCTTGCAAACACAGGAAAGGAAATTTGAAACATCCATGCTCTCGACCGGGATTTGAACCCGGGTACCGGCACACCGGCCACACGGCAGACCGCCGCCTGAGACCGCACGACCACGCCGGCACGGCAAAATAATATTTATATATATATATATATATATATACTGTATATATAAAAAAAAGTCTCAGCCTAAAAAAAAAAAAAAAAATGCATTAACACATTAAAAAGGGTTGTGTTTACAAGTGACTTCCCAAAACAATTTAGCAAGAAACAGCCGTTTTGGGATGTCACTTGTAAACACCGTCTCACCCCCTTTTTAATATTTTAATTCATAACATTGGAAAATAAGAGAAAATACTGTATAAAATGGGTAATAAATATTTCAACAGTTTTAATAAATTTTAATTGTCAACTGTTGTTTTTCTCGCGGTACACTCTTTGAGAATCGCTGCTATAATGTTATGGACGTCAAGAAACAAATTACATCGATTTTATTGAAAAGTAACATCGATTAGAGAAAGTTCCAGAAATGGAGGAATCAGGTGAGGAATCGTTGAAGTGGAAGAGTTTTCTATGAAGATCAATCGAGAAAGAACAGAATAAGTTGAGAAAAATTGAGACAATTCGCCCTTCTATTTAGAACATTTTAAAATTATCGAAATGTAATGAAAACACGACTGGGTATAACATTCCTATGACATTTAAATAAGTCCCGTTAACTTTATGCAAATGTGCAAACAACATCCGAGCGAATTCCTTGGAACTTGCCAAACTAATCTACAGTTGTGAAAATAAATGAATGAACTAACGTACACTACTATAGGAGAAAAAGAAATAAACTTCCGAGTCAACAACCTCGTCAATTGCCGATTCCCGGGAAGCAAACAGAAGGAACCGATTTTTTACCCTTTCTGCCTCGGGCTGCACAATTGCAAATAACCTTC
>JAFIDM010000005.1:43151074-43163038 GCA_023159025.1 Thereuonema tuberculata | reverse complement strand
ATATGAAATCAGAGAAATAAAAATGTAGACGTATGTGATATTTATCAAAATGCTATCCAATGACACGTGAATTAACCCCGCACCCCCACGCTGCGAGAGTGGGAGAGGCAATTATTTCATAACTTGTAATGGGAAATCCCATTCTCAACGCTGTATTCCTCCGACAAAACGAAAAGGGGACTGCTCTATCATGAAAGGCAGTGCAGTGCGATCACTTATCTTTCAGAATTAGAACTGAAAGCATCTCTAAAACTTTCATTATACGTGAGTAGGTTTTATTGCCTGCACATCTACCCTTCATTTCTACAGTAGAACAGAATTTCAAGTGGACAATGAATCGTGCAACCGTAGAAGAAAAAAATTGAAATGATTCTGATTTATGGTGAATGTAGGAGAAATGTTGACGATGCTGTTGCCTTGTATGCTGAGCGGTTTCCAGATAATGTTCGCTCTCGTTCTTTTTTTTACAAAATTGTGAATGCCTTTATCTCTGATGGCAGCGTACAAACCAAGAAAAGGAAACGAAGAACAACTGTTACAGGAGAAGCTAATGAAATAGCTGTACTAGCAGCTGTTCACCAAAACCCACAGATAAGCACTCGGCAATTACAACGCAATTCTGGAATGTCTCTAGATAGTATTGTGAAGATATTGCATCGTTGTCGGTATCATCCATATCACATTTCACTGCATCAAGAACTTCATGGCGAAGACTTTCATAATCGAATAGTATTTTGGGAATGGGCTCTTAAACAACTGCAAAGTAATCCCAATTTCTTTGCTAATGTACTATTTTCAGATGAGGCTACATTCACAAACCATGGTAGCATTAATCGGCATAACATGCATTACTGGAGTATAGAAAATCTCCACTGGTTACGACAAGTTCAACATCAACGTCCTTGGTCAGTTAACGTTTGGTGTGGAATCATAGGGAACAAACTCATCGGTCCTTATTTTATTGAAGGTACTTTGAACGGAATCGGATATCGAAATTTTTCGGAACAGGAACCACCAATACTACTTGAGGATGTTGCCTTGGACGTTCGACAAAGTATGTGGTATCAGCATGACGGTTGCCCAGCGCATTACTCACGTCAAGCACGGGAAGTATTAGACCGTGATTACAATGGTCGGTGGATTGGCAGAGGTGCTACTATTAATTGGCCTGCTAGATCGCCTGATTTGACATCGCCGTCTTTCTGTGGGGTTATTTAAAAGATAAGGTTTATCAACAAGTGCCAACAGTCCGTGAAAACATGGTAGAACGCATAAGAAACACCTGTGCTGAAATTCCCGCAGATATGCTTCTGTCCTGTGTACAGTCATTTGAAGACAGGATCAATAAGTGTACTGAAGTTGAAGGTCGTATTTTTGAACACTTACTGTAAATGGACAAAACACTCCGATATGTGAGACAAGAAAAAGAAGAGACACATCGGAATACATTACAAGCTATGAAGTAATTGCCTCTCCCACTCTCGCAGCGTGGGGATGGGGGTTAATTCACGTGTCACTGGATAGCATTTTGATAAATATCACATACGTCTATATTTTTTATTTCTCTGATTTCATATGATTTTTTATTTCTTGAGATATCCCCAATTTTCAACGATATTTTACCCATTTTTATTTTTGTCGATTACAGCGCCATCTGCGAGCAACCCCGACGTACAGTACATCAAATCAATGTGAAATTTTCTGGAGAATCCGAATTTGCAATAAAAAATGGGGGTTCCTATTTACGTTTTTCTTCCCAACCCCACACCTCTTAGGGATGTCTCCCTCCGAGATGTACAAATTTTAATTATAAAGTTTTTTTGATCTGCTTTGTAGTTTTCGGGATATTTCAATGTCTTCAGATAAAATGAACACCCTGTATATTTGAAGAACTTGACATGTACTTTCATCTCACAAAAGGACATCAAAATCCGTGATATCCAGGATATGTCGTCTCCTTATAAGTGACAATAAGGTAGGTGACCCAAAGGTGACCAGAGTGCACAAGGTGGCCATCTGCTTATATAATATAATAATACACAAAATAGTCGGTATATGGCACCTGCTATTTGACAGCTGTCGCACTCTAGCGCTGGCTACTGAAAACTAAACCATTTCGATGAGACGTCGGCCATTACTGAGAAGACATTTGTTTTTGAGCATCGTTGTTCTTACTCTCCAGTAAGTAATAAATTAAATTTAAGCGTGTAAAGTTTTGGTAAATGCAAGTTGTTGTATATTTTATTAAAGTTCGATCACTACTCATTCAGGACGTATTGTCACAGTTTAAGAATTTCAAGGTAATGACATTGTTTATTTGTGAAAACAATGTGCTGAGATGTGTACACAAGGTGGCCAGCCAACCTGGCCACCTTGGGAACATAAATACGTGCATTCATTTATCTCTTATTTTATTATTACTTTTGCGTAATACGCAATTTTGGAGTATTATATGTTCATTAATATGTTTAACTTTTATTTAATGATCTATATAAAGGGTAGGCCTATTGGTATAAAACTTTTGAAAACAGCCTGACCCGTGCTTCAATTTGAGGTGGACATCAATACTTTTTGCAAAAGAAAACCACTTTAGGCATGTAAAACTAGCAGCTTATAAAATACTGAATTTAGTCATAAAGTGTTCAGTGTCCTTTCAACCCCTGGAAAATATAATTTTTAACAAAATAAATATGTGGGCCACCTTAGGTTCATCTGCTCCGAAGGTGGCCCGGAAGTAACTTTTTAATAAAATAACTGTAATACAAACAAAATATGTTTTAAGAAAAACAATATCAATATATCTTGTTTAGAGAAGGTTCAGGGTGATTACCCCTAGATTTTTTTTTATATTCCCGCAACCGTTAAATTATAAAAAATCAGCAAAGCTTAACCCAAAGCTACCTTTGGGTCACCCACCTTATTCATTTACATCTTCCAAGAAATGAAGAAACGTTCAAATGAATTAAAAATACTCTTTAAGAAAGAAATTATTAATGAATAATTTGGAACAGAGGCAGAAACAATTATTATTAAAAGAGATATCGATTTTTACTCTTTTCGATCATTTTTAACATTGCGGCAGTCAAAATATTGCTAAAAGCCCTAATAATACAGAACTGAAATTTTATTATTATAATAAGTTACGTAGCATCATAGTGTGTTGATAATCAATCAATAATTACAGGGGGCTATAGGACTTCAAATCATGTTGAATAAAATAAATGACAAAAGAAAAGAATATTGCTTAAGATTAAAAAAATCATAAATATGAAGGAAATTGATATCTTGAAAGATCTGTAAATACCATTTCAATAATTGGAATAGTTGATTTAAAAAAATCGTAGCAGAAAAGAAATAAAAGCAAGAATTACACTACCAAAAAGAACTTTCAAAAAATATATACTTCACTGGCTGGTATGACCAGTTGCGCATGCTCTTCAGAGACATGGACCCTAATAAAACATCAACTGGAATGTTTTGAAACCCGACTGATCTGGACAGAAAGCAACGACAGAACCTCTTGGGGAATTAGTAAAAGAAAAATGCTAACTCCAGACAAAACAAGAACATCTACGAAAACAATTTCCTCAAGACAATTACCGAGGAAACGATCTTGATGAAATGGCAAACCAAGAAGATCATTTCATTTAGAAATTAAGTGAAGAATAGGGATCGTGAAGTTGCAGTGAAATGAAGAACTTAAATATGCTGGAAGTATGCTACAGCTAACCAGTCTTATGAACTATGGACTAAACTATTACTTTAAAAAAAAATGGCTTAAATCACAGACATTTTAATAGACAAATAAGTATCTGATTAAAGTAATAAATAAGTATCTTTATTAAAAATGAAAAAGTGATCTCTTTCCTGCTCCCGGAAGTGAGACTCTACAAAAACAATAAAAAAAATCCACTGTAATAAATACAGCTTTAAACATGTGTACTATAGCTTTAAATTTGCGCATTTCTGAGCCTATCATTGATGGTAAATATGGCTGATGAGTCCTAACAAGAACGAAACAGCTGTACCACATTCCCATCGATGATGGCTCAAGACGCCAAAGCGTATTTATGTGCATTCTCTATTTTCTTCATTTTTAATACTTTATCGTATGCACGTTAAAGCTTTTCTTATTTTAAATAAGTATCTAATTTTTCTACAGTTCAGAAAATTGCCAACTTGAATTGTGCTACTGAATATTATCGTTTAGTGTGGAATTCCTTTAAAATTTCTGCTACAGAAACTGCTTTATCAATAAGAAATTTAATATTCTTTCAATTTTGAAATGTGTCACTGAAATGGTATCGAACTTTCTTCCTTTGGATGTGAAAAAACATTCAACACTGTACGAAAAGGGGGGAAAATGTTATGGGGAAATTACGTACGATTTGCAAACAACTAACTAATGCTTCTAAGCCAGTGTTTTTTTAAGAGAAGAAAAGAGAGAAGTGTCGAAGTGATTTGTTTATCAGTTCGAAAGAACTCTTGTTCAAATTGTCATCAATCTTTCAAACTTTCTCGAGCCAGTCAACATTAACGAAGTAACCCACAGGTCAAGTGACTGATAAGAACCGAAAAGAATTTTCTGCTTTTAATCTCTCAAACTAAAGTGCACTTAACAAGCTGCATAATAAGAACGGCATTCGAGAGGTAGCACCAACTTTTTGATGTTGTTTCACTTTAAGAACCTTATTACGAGGCACGTATAGCACTAATACTATTCAAAATATTCGTCTGTATCGATTCTTCATCACATCGTCGAGGTATGATATTTGGTAATTTAACCGTACTGCAGTTGATGTAAATTCCGAAGGTGATATGGAAGTCACGCTGTGATGTAGAATTGGGAGAGGGGAACGTTTGATTTCCCCAACCCCCCAACGACAAAGAAAATACTTTCAAAGCGCTGGCTATTCTCATTAAGAAAAAGTAATGTTTAATATTCCGCAACGATGAGGACATCTACATCTTAATGGGACTATTATAGAATAGGGTTGTAGAATCACTTATCGCAGCAGACCAATCAAGCCAGCTCAAAATGGTACATTAAAAAATCTTGGAATACGTTCATTGGCAAGACTTGTCAATCAAATTGTTTTTATAGAAAAATATGTGACAAAGGTTACTGTCTTCAGAAAAAAAAAAGAAATTCAAGCAAATAGATAAAAAGTTAAACAAATCAGACTATTTCAAAAACAAAACTATTTTTAAATTGATCTTCTTGAACCTGGAGGCTACCTTTCTTTCTTTATGGAGTTCGTAGCTATTGCCTTGAATCGATCTGCCTTGCGTTTGAAATTCGTTTTCATTTCTGCGATGGCGATCAATGGCCACCCACCACCACACGGGAGACTAAGTATACGCAGGGAACTTAAAAAATCAATTTTAACACCGAACTGTAATTCTGTTCAGCAGACGGTGCTTCTCCAAAAGAAGATGAAATACTTGCAAATACAGCCTTATATCTGGATTCGATCCAGTTAAGTGGATAGTTAGAAAAGGTGCATTAAAAGTAATGATTATATCAGATAATTTTAAATATATATCATAAATTCTAAATACCATTTGTTCTATTTTGTTTTTAACTACAAACATGATTATTTAAATTAAAAATCTCACAAGATCAGAATCGTTTTTATTCGAAGTTATTATCTGCTTAACATTCAGATAAGAACTTATTTTCCATCTAGAGAAATGGAAATTATAAGTAAATTGTTGAATAAAATTAATGAAAATAAATTTAACGTGCCTGTTTGCAATTAGAACATTAACATCAACGCACATTATTTAAAAAAAAATATATATATATATACAATTAAAATAATGATCCACTCGGTTTCGCCAGCGAACTGTAACTGTCTGGCATCAACAAGGTAAAAAAATAATACACCTAATCCGAGAGACTTATGGCTACTTTACACTCGAAAATTGCCTCTAACCGGCAAGTGGCTCGAAAAACTCCACTTGCTCAAAAGTTGCAATCTGCCAGTTGCTCTAAATAAAACAAGTTCTAAATTCAGGTAAATATTAAAAGCAAGTCGACATCAGCGCTCTTGGCGGCGAAAAAATTTATTTAAAAACTATGACAGTTTACTTTACGCTGAAATCTGAATATTCTTTGCAATCCATGGCTTCATTCACCACATTCTCTTCCTCCGGGATATTTTTTTTCTTTTTCTTTATCTCTGTTGCGAAATGAGTTTAGAATTAATAGCAAAACAAAGCTGCAAAAACAACTTGTTTGTCGCGTCGGCGACCGGCAGTTGTAATCGCGATCGAAACGAGAGCAAGACGCAGTTCCACTCGCATGTGGAAATTGTCGGCATTTTCCCCAAGCTGCAACTGGCAAACGCCAAGTTTTGCGGCTCGTTTGAGACAAGTTTCTCAGAGCGTGTAAATCAGCCATTAGGTGTTTTATTTTTTATCTTGTTGATGCCACACAGTTCGCTGGTGAAACCGGTCGGATCAATATTTTCATTGTACATTTTTTTTTTTTAAATTGTGCGATGGTGTTAATGTTCTATTGAATAAAATATTTTAATAAAAAAAATACTTTTTAAATATGTAAAGTTAATAATTGCATAAGTAAGAATCAAACGATTGCATTTTAGGTCTAAACTAACGTTATTTTTATTTCAAACTAGCGGAAAGACCCGTTCTTCGCTCGGGTTACAAAAAACAAATGTCCAAATGTGGATGATAAAGAAATTGCAATTGCGAGATCATTTCGAAACTTTCCCGGTTGATACAAAAACAAAACAAAAAAAACAACAACAACTCAAAAGGTCTGATCTCATTACAAATCTGTATCTATCCCGAATCCCTCGTAGAAGTATCTTTGAACCATGTTTGCCCATCCACTCACCGTCCTCCCAGTATACACCCATTGTTCAAGGTTATTTGAATTTTGTAAGTCGACATTCATAGATATGAAAATAATATAGAGATCGGAAAAATATAAGATTTCCCACCCCTTTCTCTGTCCCGTTTATACCCCTAGTTCGAGATTATTCGAATTTTGTAACATCATAATCCTATCACGTCAGACCTTTTCTAGTTCGCAAAAATTCATCTGATTATTATTATTATTATTGTTTATGTCGCTATTATGCACAACCATAGTTTAGGTCCAATTGCTGCACAACAATAGTTTCGTGCCAATTGTTGCACAACACTATGGGTATAGTTGTCATTGTCGCCGAGCTCCAATTGTTGCATAACAATATTTGTGTGGAATTCACTCCTTTTCAACCCCTGGGGATGGTGTTTCCAGGTGCTAAGGTAGCCTATCTTTTCCGCAGGGTCCTACAGAGTAATTCTGCAAAGTTTGGTTCAGATAGGTCAAAGGGCCTAGGAGTGTATAAAGGACAGACAAAGAAAGAAAGAAAGAAAGAAAGAAAGAAAGAAAGATACATCCATTTTTATATATAAAGATTACTTCACTTTCTAAAACAAATTTTCAAGTTATCTTAGGATTATGTTTTAGATTTTCGTAAGTTTCAGAAATCAGTAAAAATTAAGAAATCGTGAAGTAAAATTTGTTTTTCAATTTACTTTTAAGGAAGTCATTTATTAACAGCCTTATTTTTGCCTTATTTAGTGTTCATTTTCAAAAATAACATTAAACGTAGACATTATGAAGATATTGATAACTGATAATGATTTATTCAAAACTATAACTTTATTTATTTATATTAAAATGGTCAAATACAATAAAAGCAAAGGATCATATTAATTTACGAAGCAACGTAAGCATAATTGATTTTATTTGGTGTTGGTTATTGGATGTATTATTGATTGATATTAAAAAAGGCGGAGGCGGACAAGTAAAGCTCTGATTATTATAAGTAGAGGGAAGGGAGATCCCACTATCGCCTCAGGGGGCTGATCTAGCAATTTCCGAAGGATAAAGGAAAAGTGACAGTCCTGGTTTCAAATTTGAAGAAAGGGTTATCGGAGAACAGAGTCGATCAGAAGAAAGAAAGCTTAAAAATCAAGCAAATTTAAAATTCGAAAGGGAAAGATTAAATTTTCGAAAAAGAACCTTTGCCATCTAAAGAGCTCGATATCAACTCAACTCACAAATTCCATAAGAATACCTTCATAAGTAGCCGTACTTGTAGAGATCTTGGGTAAACCAAAAGAAAAAAAAGCAACAACAACAAGATCTCTACTCTTATTGTGCCATTTTTCTTTATTCTCAGACAACTTAATACACTCATGGACAAAAAAATTAGCGCACCAAGAAGGAGTCGTCAAAATGAAACGAAAATTTACATACGTAACGACTACTTTGATATAAGTAAATGATTAGAAAATCAAAGAAAAAGGATTAATTATTTCAGAGAAAAAGGCAAAAGAACGGAGGAGTTAATACTCCGTTGGACCCCCTCTAGCGCGAATGCACGATGCGATACGATCGGGCATTGAGTCATACAAGTTCTGTATGATGTCTTGAGACATTTCGTTCCATATTTGCTGTAACCTTGCCTCTAGTTCGTTCAAACTCGTGGGATGCCCAACTCGTCGTCCCAAATGATCCCAGATATGCTCGATTGGAGACAAATCTGGGGATCGGGCAGGCCAAGGAAGGGTAGTAATAGTGCGGAGACAGTCTTGTGACACCCTTGCCGTATGAGGCCGAGCATTGTCTTGTTGAAAAATGGCTCCTGGGAGCCGTTGCATGAGTGGCAACACATGTGGTTGCAGGATTTCTTGAACATACCGCTGGGCTATCATAGTGCCACGGAACAATACTAGGGGTGACCGTGTATTGTCGGCAATGGCACCCCATACCATCACACCAGCTGTGGGAGCGGTGTGTCGCTGTTTAGCAAAGGCAGGATTGAAGCGTTCACCACGAGCTCTCCACACACGAACACGATTGTCATCACTGCCGAGATTGAATCTGGATTCGTCGCTAAAGACGACCTGGTTCCATTCCGCTGCAGTCCAGTTTCCTCGTGCGCGGCAAAACTCCAAACGGAGGCGTCGATGGGTGGGCGTCAAGGGCAGCACACGTAATGGGCGCCGCGATACAGCTGTCCTTCAGCCAGGCGCCTTCGTATGGTTCGAGAAGACACAGCGGCCCCTAGTGAAGGTGCTACCTGTGCCTGGATGGCGGTCGATGAAGCAGTTGGCTGTACGCGTGCATTTCTGACTATGTGGCGGTCTTCTCGACGACTGGTCTGTCGAGGGCGTCCTGAGCCTGGTCTTCGTGTACATGACATCTCTCGGGTCCACTGGTCCCAAAACCTCCTCACAACGCAATCAGAGCGGCCTAATTGACGAGCTACTCGCCTAGCTGACCACCCAGCTTCCATCATCCCGACGATTCTCCCTCTCTCAAACTGCGACAACTGCGTATACTGTCTTCGAACACGGCGTAATGGCATGTCTATCTCAGCTCTTCCTTTGTAAATTATTCAGCACACTCAAACAAGCTTTGGTTACCTGTTTTATACTCCACAGAGTACGATGTTCAACGCCCTCTACCGGCTATACGTAATGCGCAATCATGCTGCATTTCTAATCATTTGCATATCTCCTCGACATGTACCTTCATTGCAAGTTTCGTTACGATCCCGCAATTATTTCTTGGTGCGCTAATTTTTTTGTCCCTGAGTATACATTGAAAATAATGAATTGATGCAGTATGAACTAAATGAATAGTAGGCCTATAAACATTAATAAATTTTGAAGGTCTCAGGAAGATCTGTCACCACGAATGAGTTTGATGAAAACGTATACTAACAAGGGAAGTGCGTTACCTCGAACGCTGAGAGCCGCACGAAAATGTGCTTAGAATATAAATCGTTCATCCCATAAACAGTGGTACGAGTCATTCCCATACAAAACTGCACGTCTTACCATGAGAGACTTTTGAATGATCACCTATTGAAGGTCCAAGAGGGGAACTTTGGTAACGCGAAGAAACAAAATATCGATATAATAGGACCAAAAACACACATATTTCAATGTCGTGACTATATTGCTATATTTCCCTTTGCTTAAAATAATTACGCTATCAGAACAACAAACGTTTCCTACTGACCTGATAGTGTTGCACAGCTATTCAGTCTTCAAAGTGCGCTAGCAGACAATAGCTGAGTTTTGCATGGGAATGACTCATACCATTGTTTTTAGGATGAGCGATTTATATTCTAGCGGTTCTCAGTGTTCGAGGTCACGCGCTTTCCTTGTGAGTTGCTTATCATTAGACGCATCTGTTATATCAGTTTATAATTTGTTAGCACCTCCTTACATAATTTTTTGAACTTAATTTCTCAAGGGAATTTATTGTAAATAAATCACTCTGCATGTAAATATATACAGTCGTGTATTTGTCCCCGTACCAATAACTACTGAACCACCGAATTACTCTTCTTGCAACTTGATATTCTGTACAAAAAAAAATAAAAAAATAAAGACCTTTTGAAGGTGGGTGTTTTAATTTAATGTTTTAAGAATGTTTCGTTCTTCCCAAATCTATAAAGACCAAAACCTGAAACTGTAGAACAAAGTCAAAAAATATCCTTTGCTTGATTTCCTGTCAAGAAATGGCGTCAACTGCATAAATATATTTAATTCCTAAATGCATATTTATTTCTGTATTTCATCTATAAATAAAATATAGACAGGAGAGGCACTGAAATATTTCGAAGTAGTTTGTACATTTTGAATGTCTTAGGAAGATTTGTCAATTAGTATCAATATTTTTCAATTCATACATTAGAGATACGGTATGCTTCAATAATAACCATTAACAATTTCGGAAATGATAAATTATGGTTTACTTTGGAGCTGCAATTTATTATTAAAAAGCCAATAAAATCCGGTTGCCTGTACTTCAGGTAATAAAGCTGATTTTCATACGATACCTAAATAGGTTAAAAATACCTGCCATCAATTGAACGTATAACGATTTAAGAATTTCAGACACGCAAACAAAAAACAAGTATCGGTAACTACGGACGAATTCTTGAGCCATGATCAGTGCTAAGAATAGGTCCGATTTCGATTCTTATTGGAAAGCCAAATGGAGGCTGCCTCGTGTTGGATTTCCTTTTTTTTTCAGAATACAAATATTAAGTAACAATTTCAACTTTATACTACACTGTATTAAAATCGAGTAATTGTAAGTAGTTGAGAATGTGAAAAAATGGACTTATCTAATCTGTTAAACAATTCAACAAAACCGTGATTATTACATCCCTCATATTTATTTCTGGGCTTTTCAGGAGAAACACTGACTCTTTACATTAGGGGATATAAGATGACTTTTGACAGAAAATAAGTTTGGGAAGTTTGTCACTGACCCTCTAGCGGGAAAATCCCAAATCTGGGGAAAATAAAGCATTTCTGTGAAACAATTTCTTTTTTCTGTTTCTAATTGATTTTTTTTTCCAATGGTTAATTTTATTACTTCTTCTTTCGATGGACCAATGCTCAATCAATTCGAATTACACGAAAAATGTTAATTTTTGTAATCAGAAGACTATCCGGACATTCCGTACAAGACCAAATATTCTCCCAAAAATCTGTGTAAAACAAAAAGAACAGAAGATCCTAAATTCACATCCAGGATATGAAGAAACCGGAACTATTCGCAAATCTTAAACTTTTTTTTTTTAATTTTCACTTATTTCATTTATTAGCGACCCATATGGGTGCTATTGCGTTTGTCCTGTCCGTCCGTCCGTGTCTCTCCCTCCCCTAACAACTCCCGAACGGAAGGTAGGATCGGCAAACGGACTTCACCATCGTGTTCAGAGGCCCAAACAACGTTGGATGGGGTATTTTTTTACCATTGGCAATGTCTGAGCAGGGAGCCTGGCGAAAATTTTATTTGTGAACATTGTTTACAACAAGTTTCTATACTTGCGATTGACGCTATTGAGTACTTATTATAAATATGATGTAACTTTGCCTTAACTTTTTGGAAATTTGTAATAAATGTTTATG
>JAFIDM010000005.1:43105581-43141074 GCA_023159025.1 Thereuonema tuberculata | reverse complement strand
AAATGTTTTTTATAGTTTTTCTTTGAAGTTTTAACATTGTAAGCACGTGAATTTTGATTTCAAAACAAAACAATGAACAAGACAAGTGAATTTCAAACGGAAATCAAATTTAGATTGGTCAAAAAATTTGAATGAAAAGTAAAATGTTGCATCTTTTCTCAAACTCATGATTTTTGTAATAATGATAATAAAAATTAATAATAATAATATACTTAATAAGAAAGTTTTCAAATCATTAACAGTTCGTCTCAAGGCACTTCAAACTTTGGTGCGTTGATGGAAAGTGCTAGGTTCTATCTGCCAATAACGGGATTTGATACAAACACGCCAATACGTCTGATGGTCCAACTTAATTCGGTTTTATTTGATCCATTTCAGCTTTTTAATTGGAAAGATCAGCGAAATCAATAATAGAGTCCTATCAGAGTCCATTCGAAGCCCTTAGATCTGGAACAGGAAATCCGTCAAAATTAAATACGAATCACTATGGTTTGTGCTGAAGAGCTTAATAAAAGTAGAATTTAATCTTAATGTTTACAGTTCCTTCTATAATTCCTAATATCGTAATGTAACGGACGAATGCATCTATTTTTTCCCGAAATATGATCGTATCTGAAATCCTACGGCGACAGGAAGCTTAGCAACATCCACGGTTCTATTTGCACAAAGATCATTCGGGTCACGTAAAAAGGAGAAGAAATATTGGAACAACGTTTAAGAAGAAAAAAAGAAAAGAAGAAAGAAAATGACATTTTAAATTTCGGTTTCGAAAAATTCAAATGTTTCTATCTTAGCCAATAAGTTAGTAGCTTAACGACATTCAAGCACTACAGCGTGATATGATTAAAAATGTATTTTCTTTAAAATTCCCTTTCTAATAATGGATTAAAAAGATGTAAATTGTAAAATTACATCTACTCTTAAGTTCAGAAAGAAGGTTTCGAACTATCTGATATTACATTAGAGCAGCTAACAGGATTGTATCACTCTACTGTCTAACACATTTATGTTGACGATCCCGTATTTCCATGATTTCACGTAATTTAGGCGAGAATAGTCTCTATCCATGTCTTCTCACAAAATAATGAATTATAATACGGGGAAATGCATGAGACTTTTACTACATTTTAATACAGTTTTAATAACTTGAAATCAGTCAATAAACAAACAATAAATTCCTTATGTAGCATTTTCCTAGTGACAAGACATTAAAAATACTAAATTTCTTGAGACCTGCTGAAGAGGCTAATGGCGAGATCTCGAGAATTTCGTAATTCTCGCGCAAACGTGATCGTCAAAATAAATGTGTTAGACTATACTTTCCGTCAGTAATACATTAGAAGTCATAATAGCAGTGTTACTATTTATTTTCGTACCCTGCAGTACTAAAACACTGACACCGGTAACATTACCTGAAAAAAAAATCCAACAGAAATTTTATTACGTTATTTTGTTAAAACAAAAGATTTTTACTAAAATCCATAGAATATACATTAATATGACAGGTCATCTAGTGAGAGAAATATTAATTTCTAAATAATTTCTTTCTTAATCAAATAAAACTAAATTTGCCCAACGTGCAACTAATTCTGAAAAATTTGAATACAACAAAAATGAGTTATAGTCATTTATGAGTCCACAGTTGTATATGTCATTTTTTCATTGTCAAAATTTTAGAATATAAAACAATTACTTTTTTTACGTAAACAAGTAAAATCTATATTTTTAGAAGTAATAAAAGTCTCATATTATTACAGAAATAGCCTGGAGATCTGATCTCATGTAGAAAGCGGCAAATTTTCTTCATTTTGAATCATGCCCAGATTAGCAAACAATTACAAAAAATTGATGAAAAAAATTCACAATTTAACACAATATGAGCAAATGGTAAAACATTTCATTCTTCAAATTGTTGTCTAATTTCTGGTACATTAAAGATAAACGAAAAGAAAGAAAACGATCACAAGAAACAATTTATGTGGTTTTCTTTTAAAAAGCTGAGAATTTTGAGCAGTAACGCTAGTTACAATTTTGATAAGCTATTTATTAGCCCCCCCCCCCTCACACGTACATAAGAGATTACAATAAATCAATTCATAATTTATGACAAAATTTTGGTAATTCGGTTTTAACCACTGTTTATTGACATCTGTCATCAATTCATTTCCTCTTTTTTTGTTTATTTCAAATCTTTTTTGCTGGAATTTAAATGTGTTCTTGAAATGAAGCAATCACTTCCGCTATTCTGTTTACAAAACGCATTCCCATCTCTAAAGGTACTCGAACCCACTACAATGGAATCACTTTCTTTCATGAAGGAGGTCTGTATTCAGGCTCTAATTAACATGTTTTGTACAAAAGTACTTACATGAGTACACTTAAAAGAAACAAACTCTGACACTAATTGATATTTCTCACTTGAGACTAAAAAAAAAGAAGATGGGATTTAACACGTTGAAAGGGAGAATCCTCATTAGTCTCACTTTTAAACGCTTTAGAATTTATATAAAAGGAGTAATAGGAAAGACGTCGTCGTGTTTCCCGTTTTCATTTCAACATATCCCTTTAATGCTTCTTTAAAAAGTTTACCGACGGCATTAATTTCACGGAAGCACAAAAGATTATTAGTTTCCTCAATTTCGGTTCCAAAGGGACTGAAACCCAGCCGTGTTTGTTCTTTATTTCTATTTTCTTAATAATCTTTGAACAAACTAAAAATACGCATACATAAAAATTTACATTCCACATGTTTATCGTTTTACCGTTCATTTAATATTATGTAAATTAAATGAAAAGTGACGATAACAGCACCACTATTCTGCTCATTTCCATTTTAAATACAGTCGGACCTCTATTTAACGAAGTCGCTAAATCCCGAAAAAAAAGTTCGTTATATGGAAAATTCGCTAAATAGAGATTCACCTTTTAAAATTACTGTCCAAAATATCCGATTCAGTTAGTGTTTCCGAGGTCTCAACTTCAAATATAAGTGAAAGATAATCATCAATCAGCACATCATCGTTAACTTCTTCTTTTTCCCTCAGCTGTATCCACATTTCTTTCATTTCCTCTAAGGGAATATTATTAATAAAAACATTTCAAGGAAATAAAAAAAATAGATACCACGAAAAAGTTCGTTAAATAGAAAATGCACTTCGTTATTTGGAGGTTATTTTACGAAGAAATTAGCAAAATGTTCTTGGTTCCAAAGAAAAGTTCGCAAAATAGAGGTTCGTTAAATAGAGGTCCGACTGTATTAGCTCCAAGTAACCACCAATCTTATCTCTAAATAACCTATTTCTTTCTATATAACTTTCTTCTAAAAAATTAGTTATTTTTAAATTTCTGTCAACAGATCAGAGATGAGAATTTTCTGTGTCTTTATCATGAAACTGTTATCCTCTGACGTCTTGTTGTTGCAGTGGTTTAATTCTTTGAATTCTTCTTTTTTTTATGCTGAAAAGTAGTAATAGATTTTTGAATCGTAATCCAATATTATCGACCAGAGATTACAAACGTTTAGATCTAACTTTGATTTCCGAATGGTGTAGGAATTCTTTTATCATCCGCTTATTAGTCGTAAACCTCGCAAAGCTTGAGGCTCTTCTAACTTCTCTTCAATTATTGAACCTTTACTCACTGTCGAGGACAAAGAGTAAAATTAGAATACATATTTTAGTTGAGAAGAAATAAACAAGATAAATTAATGCTTTTAGACAGTGTCAACAGCAAAGCGGCCCCATAATATGCACAATTTTATAAACAAAATGTGTTCAGAAGGGTCAATATTGGGGGGACGTCTATCGCAGTTTTCATCTTTATCGGAAGCGACCACTTTTGACACCCCAACATCCAGTCAGGGAGTGGTCCTAGAGATCTGATTTTTTTTTGTACGTGGTCACCTACTTTTTGATGCTGAACACAATGGTGAAGGTTTCATTCTAATATCCGTTACCGTTTGCCTATTACAGTGTGTGACATCCAGCAAGCATAAAAGCAAGAGCGGTCCCCTATATTTTACAGGCAAGCTGTATAATCTAGGGGGCCGCTAAAAGTAAAGATCTTAACAAATTCTACGGCTGCGCAACTAACGCAGCCGTTAACGTCAATTTCTTATCCTTCTTCTAATCATTAATTTCGAACTGAATTAAATCAGGTACTTTCAGGCAGTTATAAATATCCTTAACTCCTTCTTATAACAATGCTTTGTATTAAAACAAGTTCATTATTCCTTGTTCGTTTCTTCTATATTTCTATATATCTATTGAAATACATTCAGAATTCCAAATATTTTTAATCAATAAATCAAGCAAATATCGTCAAGGATTAAAACAAAATCCGATGTCATTTATTAATTGAAATAATAATTTAGATGAACAAATTCAAGTAAACAAATTGTGAAGGATTTTTAATTATATCGTTTCTTCAAATGAAAGATCACAGAGAAGACATTTCGAAGAATAATCTTTCGTGACAGTGTCAATGAACGATAGGATGGGGGTGTGGATGAAAAAAAAAGATATCAGAAAGATTCCAAGATGGAGTCTAGAATCATGCAGCCTTTACATCCAGTTAACTATCTAGTGTTGCGGGAATAAAATTACTTAATTGTAAATTTTAAAATTTTTGATTTTTTTTTTTTGTAAGTGAATAAAGACTGCAGCATCTTTATCACTCAGATTTATAAAATCTTATCATATTATCATGTATTTTATTATGTATATCCAACAAAAGAACTTGATCCGGACAACTAGATTATCAACTTTATTTCATTTCCCATTTTGTTGTTCATGTGCATTGAGTAGTAATTACCATGGATTCGAAGGAAGGCTAAAGAACTGTCGTTCCTGGGAATTCTAAATTTACTTTTTACTTCGCAAATATTTAATTAATTTCTAGAATGTTGTTACTGTTTTTACAAAAAAAAAAAGAAAAGAAAACAAAACTCATAATTGAAGCAACTAATAAAATCCTTTCGAAAACGGTACAATAATATATCCCATTCCACAAAATCATTTTTTGAATAAATTATTCAAACCTTAAACTGATAGTTTTCTAAAAAAAAAAAAAAAAAAAACAACGACGGAATGAATTTATTCTGCCATTTAAATAAATATATTTATGAATTCACAGGCAAATTAAAGCTTATGGAATTTTATCAAAAATGCCAAGGCAATGAACATATTTGTTTTGGAATTTCAAAATATAACTTTCAAAATGTTCTAATGTTTTGTATTTGATTATTTAGCAAACTCCATTTGGTGTAAATGTAAGTGTAATATGTAAATTTCAGGAATACGGAAATGGCGAAGTATGCTATTGAAACCGAAACATCCAGTAAGACGCTTCTACGTTATGCTTTTTCAATGTATTGTGGTAGGAAGATTATTACATAATAATAATAATAATAATGTGATACCTATTGTCATTGGTGCCCTTGGTGACATTTCAAAGGAATTTGTCAAATTCTTTAATAGTTTGGAACTTTACAATATTTCAATAACAGACCTGCAAAAAACATCGTTACTAGGCACCGCTTATATTTTGCGAAGATACTTGGACAATTCTTAGGTCTCTGGGTGAGACTTGAATTGCTCAATTAATCCAGTCAAAGATGTGTTCTTTTTGTCTTTGTACTGTGTCAAATGTTGATAATAATAATAATAATAATAATAGCCATACCTGGTGATAGTAGAGTGGAAGAAAAAGAACTGGAAAAAATCACACGGTATCAAGACCTAAAAATCGAGGTTCAACGATTATGGCACAAGCCGGCAGTGGTGGTTCCAGTGGTTATCGGCACACTGGGTGCTATACCAAAAAACCTTGGTAAGCACTTACAAGATCTAAATATTGACAAAATCTCCATCGGTCAACTCCAAAAAGCCGCACTGCTTGGATCAGCACATATTTTGCGCCGATACATTACGACATCCTAGATTCTTGGGAAGAATTCGATGCGTTAGAAGGCCAACACCAGCTAAAGAACTGGCAGCTGTGATACACATTGTTTTGTAGTATAATAATAATAATAATAATAATAATAATTTAGGTAGCTTTATTTATAAAACTATCTCTTTCGTGAATAAGATAAAATTAGAAATAGGACAATTATGATTTTTTGAAAAATAATATTGAAACTTGCTAAAATTTAATGTAGTTTTAGAAAGGAGTAGATTAATATTATCTAAACGCAAATGGAGTTCAAATGCCTAAATAGTTTGAAATTCGAGATACGTCGAGAAGACTAGTGCAGTGAAATTGGGTAAAGCCTAAGAAAATTTCGTAATGGCCAAGGAACACTCAGGCTTCTTTTTCCTGTTATTTATACTATTATTTCATTTGTTACTCAATAATTAAGTATGTTAATTTATTTTTTCGTAAATTCTGTAAAAATCACTTGAAATGGATATTTGACAATGCATTTTATTCTTCTCCATAGAGGTTTGAAATGGAAGACAGCTCTATTCTATTCTTCATTCTCATCTTGGGTTGTCGCTGCACTTCCTCTTCAACACGGGTTGGCTTGGAAATGCCCCGAGATAAAACAGACATCTGGACATGAATTTCAAAAGAGCCCAGCGTGACTCTTGTGGGTCAACGGAATCACCTTACTCACATGTAATATTTAGAGATTAGACTAGGAGTTATTTCACTAAGAAAGACAGGTCTGCGCCTACTTATCTTCGTTGTTAGTGGAAACAAAAGCGGACAAAAAAGACTCTTCGTTCACAAAAATTATGAGGTCATCTTGAAAATCATCTGCAAGTTTGTGCTTTTTGCTCCTGAGTGCATTTAAGAGTTGTACACCGGGAATAAAGGTTTCCTTCTTTACGAAAGAACTATGTTTCATTTATCTACGATTTATGCTATTGACAGAATTCAACATATCTTCAGATTACAAGGTCTACTTCTGTACCTACATTCCCATTTCCTTTCATATTTAACTATTCTTGTTCATAAGTGAATTTCTTAGATGGAATTTAATTTACAGAATTTAATTTAAATATTGAAATATGAAATTTAAATATTCTTCTGTGCAGATTTTTTTTTGTTCTGTTTCGTTGAAGGCGAATCTCACGGAAGGACAGATTGATCGACAGCTATTATTTTCTGTTATCTTCACTGGAAGATGCGGGTCTTTTCTTACGTTGTTGACTTACTTAAGCCACGAAAATAGATCAACAACCGATAAAGAAGTTGCAGTGTAAAATATTCCTGATGCGGTTATTCACGCAAAAGACATAAATCAATTCCGTTCTTGCCAATCACAATCACTCGTCATCACTTTCAACTCAACATTATCCCCATCCTCCATCTTTCTCTGATTCCATTCACGTCTGTAAAAGTCATGACAATTCTTTCTCTTTGGTAAGCTGTTTTCACCTATACTTGATCACGACTTTGTGACAAAAGGCTTTCTAGGATAGATCCTATCTCTATCTACTGGTTTAATTACTCCATTTTGTTTGTTTTTTTATTCAGTAGTCATGCCATGGCTGGAAAATTTTAAAACTTCGGCATCAAAGAAAAACAAACGGAGATACTGCGTAATTGATTGTTTCTTTTAATTTTCTAAATAGAAAAACACAGCTACTTTATTTATATGATAAAGTACTTGTATACTTTAATGTCACATGTTTCCACCCTTTTTATTTTTACTATATTACAGATAGAACTCTGAGGACGTCCACGACAGAAAGCAATTGCTCAACAATTCAAATGTTTGTTCGAATGCAACCACATCATGTTCCTTATTAGGCAAACTTTAAGTGGCAACTCTTAAGAAATTCTTAATCCCTATTCGGCGTACACTGAACTCCAATAGTTCATCTACTCAAAATTCTAATCCATTAGTGGTAGTATTTGTATTGAACCACCTGTAAGTACTGATATTTCGTCTTTGTGTACAAATGACGTCATTGACCATCTAACGCTTCCCTCTTGTTCTTGGATTGAGTCTGTTACAGTAATGAAGAAAAAGTGAAAAGGAAGGAAAACCAGACGTTTCATGTCGTATCTCATTTCCTGTTGAAACCACTCTATCCCCGTTTCTCGTCTTTTTTCTCATTTCTTTTTGTGTCTGTGAAGAAGCTCTCTTTAGAATGACTACATTTCCTTCAATCTCTTATCTTTAAAGATTCTTCCCTCATTTTTTTTGTTTGTTCTTTTAATTCTGTTGAATTATTGCTTTTAACTCCCTTCGAATCTTAAAGGAACACAATTCTCAGTTTTCTTTCTTTTTCTTGTAAACGAACATTATATTTTCTAATTAGTTTTGATTAAAAGTATAGCTTATTTATTGAAGTTATAATTATTGGTATCTAAATAAAACAGTGCTTTAAAAGAAATCACAAACTGCTTCGTTGTTAAAGTAGAATTACAGAAAATACAAAAAAAATTCCAGAAATTATTCTTTGAGAATAACGGATTATCAGCATTAACAGTACACAAGACACTAACTCTTCATTGTTTTTTAGTAAATCTACACAAATTAACTAATAATTGCGAATGAATCTCTTTATTTTGATAAAAAGTTTTTAATTTGTTGTTGGCCTATAATTCTTTTTATAATTTAAAGGTCCTTTGTGGCCCAACAGACATACTTCCACCTCCCAGTCTTTAGTTGTCCCCAGTTGAGTTGCGAAATAGCATCTCTGGGATTCCAACGGCCGAAGGTGAATTAACCCTTTCCATCTTCATCCTTGAAAAGCTTTGATAACACCTCCCTCTCAGAGAATTTTTCCTTTCCTTTCTTCTTCTTAGGAACTTTTGTTATGTTATTTTCCTATACAGAATTACCTTTGAACAAATGCCCATCAACTTCATATTCATTCTTAATCAATATTCATATTCCTTTTTTTTTTTTAAGAATTCTTCTGGTTTTTGTAAATCAAATTCAACTCTTAGCTTATCCTTAAGGAAATAATTCTTTTTCTCTTTTAACCAATGTATGTTTTCTTTGGGTCAAGAAATATTAATCCCCAGACAATCAAAATATTAATTATGGGATTTTATTCTTAAAAGCGGATCCATCGATCGTAAAATAAATAAATAATAAATGATACTTTCCTCAGATACTTAATCCTGAATTTATCTTCAAGTTTAATAGCTCAAGAACCTTAAAATAATAACTCAAGCTAGGATTTTGTCATTAAACGCAAAGGGAAAAAAGGAAAAAAAAACAACAAGAAACACAATAGAATTCTTAATTGCTGCAGCCAATGACGAATTTATGAGGTTTTTTTTCAGGGTTTCTGCTTCAGTTTTTTTCCCTGACCCAATCTATCATCTACAATCTTCCTTGTTATTTAATTCCCTTCAATATTAAAGTACTTATTGTTAACTTATTTATAATAAATGTGTACTAATTCCTCAAATAACGATTTTCCCTGTATGAGTTTCACCAATCAATTACTAAAAATGCAAAGGTAACCTGGATAGACATTTGAATTGCCGGCAATTATTTTCGATTGTCACTTTTTCACTTAAGATTCAGAAAATATGTAATATTTAGGTGCAATAATTCTTTAAATAATCAAAACAAAAAAATATTTACACATAAACAATCAATTTCCAATATCTCCACATTTCTCTCACTAGAAGCACGAGAATATACTCTAATAAATTTTTGGAATGGAGGGAAATAAAATGAGGGAGGGATAAATATTCATTAGCTTATTCTGCTTCTGATACGTGTTTGGCTGCAGTTAAATAAAAACTTTTGTATTAAAACAATTGAAATGTGAATAATTTGAGTAACTAAAGTGCGATCTTTATGTTAATGTTGGGATTTTTTTTAAATTTCTCTATTAATCAAAATTCTGCTGAAATATGGTTAGTGACCGAAATGACACAAAATACATGAGTTCTTCGTAAGTCTCTCTCTCTCTCTCCTACTAACTTCATTCATTGGATCTGAACTGAAGAATAGGCAATAAACTATGACAAAGTCAGCACTTAATGTCTTTTTAAAGGTAAACAAATCCAGGAAGTGAGGAAAACCAGCTAAGGGAATTAATCGTGTAAAATTAATCCCAGGATTATCCAGTTAAACAAAACAAATAAAACATCTTCCTTTCAATAAAACAATTAAGTGGACAGACTCATCCCGAATAAATTGCAGATTATTTTAATTTAAATCAAAAGCTATCAAAGCTATAAAATTATAAGAAATTATATTATCAAAATGAATATTAAACTTTATTAATCGTATTCGGATTGATTATTTTGGTTAGTGATGTCTAAAACATATTATTAAAATTTTAATATTTCGAATTTTATGTTTTAATTTGATTATCAACTTTAAACTATCTAAGTTTAATGTAAACTTAAGACTTATCTATTACAATGAGAATTTGGGATTAATAAAGATTAACTTTTTTTTTTTTTAATTAAAAGCTGGTCTTCTATAATTAAAAAAAATGCTGTACGAATTAAATAAATTCAGAATCAAATTTGAATTCTTTCTGTATAGGCCTAGTAATTATTTTATTATCAGAATATATATACAATTTATTTTTTTCTTGATGTGTTTAAGAAGAGATAAAAAGATAAATTATTAAATTTCCTTAAAAATTGAAATACAGTACACTCTGATATCTCGAAGTCGAAGGTACGCTAAAAAAAATTCGAGATAGCGAGTTTTCGAGATAACAAGGTCGTAACCAAAACAAAAATTTCACCTAAAAACACAAGATACGGAATAATATTCTAAAAAACTAGTCGGCTACCCGTCGCTTCGCTCCGGAAGCCTCCCTTATGTAACGGGAAACAATTTTTTATTTATTAAAACACACACACACACACACACAAATTACATCAAGGAAACTAAAACTAACATTTTTTAAAAGCTTTTTTTTAAATTTAATTTTTGATGTCTATATTCTCTCAATCTACGACTGCTTTTAGAACCACCTTGTAAATCATATATCTATGATATATTTTTATTTTTTACAGAGATTAGAATGTAGGCCTAGTGGTCTAATGGCTAAGACGTCTAACTTCTGAGCAGTATACTACCTAATAGAAATAGTGCATCTTTCTTTCTTGACTATCTTTTTTTTTTATTCCTATTGATACTTTTCAGTGGTTTTCGAGTTAGAAATAGTGATGGTTTTTGAGTTACAAATAGTGATTTTTCAGTATTCTACCTAATGAAATACTGCTTCTTATTTCTTGACTCTTTTTTTTTTTTTTATTCCAAATGATACTTTTCAGTGGTTTCTGAGTTACGATAGTGTTCAGTATTCTATCTAATAGAAATACTGCTTCTTTCTTTTTTGAGTATCTTTTTTTATTCTAAGTGGCACTTTTCAGTGGCTTTTGTTTTCCAAAAATTGATGGTTTCTGAGTTACAGATAGTGATTTTTCAGTATTCTATCTAATAGAAGTATCGCTTCATTCTTTTTTGACTCTCATTTTAATTATAATTATCACTTTTCAGTGACGTTTGAGTTACATTTATTGATAGTTTTTGAGTTGCAAATAGTGATTTTTTCGGTATTCCACCTCAAAAAAAGAGTGCTTCTCTCTTTCTTGACTCTGTTTTCTTTACTCCAACATCTGGCGTGTACACCCACATATTTTTCAATATCACATAGGATTTGGTTAAGTAAGAATATTTAAAATATTGCAACGTTTCGGCAATTATCGTTCTAATTGTCAGTTTCGAATTACAAATAAACTGACTGATGTGAAATAAATAAACAATCTTGAGATTCAAAAAAAAAAAATACATTCCTTATTGATGGGGGAAAGGAAAGGAGATATAAGTAAAAAAACCATATGAATAGAGTTGTAGTCCCTATGGCCTAATGGATAAGGCATCTGACTTCGGATCAGAAGGTTGCAGGTTCGATTCCTGTCGCGGATGTTTCATTGTAAAAATTATTTCTATTTTCCATTCTCTCAGAAAATTGCGCCGGACAGACACACAGACAGACAGAAAGACAGACAGACAGAGAAATAAAAGATTTTAGTAATATAGATTAGTCTAATAGATGAGAATAAGTATAAATATGTAATGATAGTTGACAATAAGTCTAAATATAGCAATGATAATTTTAATTTTTAAAAGTAGACGAAAATAATTACATTAAATTAATAAGAATTAGTAAAATGCAATGACGCGAACTTACATAGGTAGAATTTCTTAAAAAAAGTGAGAGATTCTTGGAAAAATACTTCTGTTTGCTTCGACACAACTGAACGGCGATTTTTCCGGAAAAATTCATTTCTTACTTCGAAAAACATTCGACATAACAAGGTTTTGAGCGAAAAACTCTCGACATAAGAATTAAAATTAACATTAGAAGAATATGTAATATCAAGGGGAAAAATAATTGTTCGACATATCAAGGTTTTCGAGATATCGAAGTTCGAGATATCGAGAGTACACTGTATTTTTCTTTTTGTTGAAAAAATTAAACAATCACTCGCAATTACTGAGATCTTTTAACTACATTTTAACGAACAACCTAAAAATACCTGCAACTGAAATTGGATTCTCAATAAATAATCAACAATAAAAGATACCAAAGAGAATAAAGAGAAGAACAGGCTTATTGTAGTAATGTAAGTTATAAATTAAAAACATAAATTTTGAAATTGCTACATTATAATCACATATTTCTCTTTGGATCTCGTATCATCTGTGGTATCATCGGAAGCATCAAATAATAATAAACAACTTTCTCTATATATTTACACCTACACACTTGAAGATTGGAAATTAAACGAGGTAACCCTCAGAAAATTAATTGTAATTCAAACGTGCACTCAGCAGCTAGATTCTTTACGAAATAATGATCTCATACGTATTTCAAATATTAGTAAAACACATAAATTAAACGACAATTTGATGAGATCAATAAGAATCAAATCAACGTCAAAATTCTTAACTTATAATAATCCAATCTGTGAGTTACCCTAACCTTTCTATATCTGCACCCTAAGGGAATTAAAAAATATTTTCCCCATTGGTGCAGGACCTATGCAACATTTGCAGCAATGATAAATGCACTATGTTCATTATGTTCTATAGTAATGTTTAGAGAACTGCTAATATCATTTAATCTGTATTTTTGAAATTTATGAAAAATATATTATAACGAATGCTATCTAACGAAAGAAAGTAATTTCTTTAAATTTATTTAAAAGTATACGATTTAATGTAACAATACTTATAGAATAAAAATGCAACAATCGAAGTAATAATATGAACGCTGTAAACTGGAATACAGTAATTAAATCAGAAATTGCTCACTCCTTACATCAAAACATGTGATTTACCATTCATTTTGAAAAGTTACGAAAATAACTTCTTAAACAATTAAGTTTAAGACCACGAAGTAAACCATTATTCCTTTCGTTATTCGTTTCTTTTTGTTATTCTTGTAGTTTATTAGTGGTTAAGAAGGAGCTTAATATTCTAACAAATATTTATTTGAAGAACATCGTAATGTAATCGTAGATAATGGCTCAGTTTGGCCCCAGAAGGAGAAACTGTCAAAAGACTGGCAAAAGTCCAAATGGAATTCATTGCACAATTTCACTGGAAGTCACCCGGTTCAGAAATTAACGAATTTTCCCCAGGACTGGATCTGACTTTGGCTCTACTAACCTACATAGGCCACATTTGATCCACGGAATTCACTCAATAGGTTAAACTCAAGATTTCACTTAAAGCACGAGAGCTTCTTACAAAACCATGGACAAAAGATAGTGAGAATCTTAAGAATGACCAAGACAGGAAATCCATTTCAGATATTATGAAAGCATCTGTATTTCTCTCTATATAATAAGGTACTGTTTTGTAAACATCTGAATTCCAAAAACAACAACAAAATTCATACCTACTACGTCTTCAAGAACCCTGTCGGTTATCATTGCATGTGAAGAGAATCATATCAATAATCTTTAAAAATTATTTTAATATCTTTAATTTATGTAAAGGAAAGAAATTTAGGCTACACACACATCAAACAAATTTAAAATCAGTATTAAAAACAATAAAGACATAAAAAAAAAATTCCTTATAAATAAGGTAATATTATTAACTTCTTTAATTCCACAAAATCTTCGTTACTTACACAATATTTCGGAGGCCTACCCAGCCCTCCTTTTTCAAGCTTTACATCATAAATGAGAAAAGAAAACCATTCCTTCTAAAATATTGTGTAAGTAATGAAGATTTTGTGGAATTAAAGAAGTTTAACAATAAAGGATATATACTTAAATATCTTTATTTGTGTATTTGTTAAATATGTGTGTAGGCTAACTTCTTTCTTTTAATATCTTAAATTTGCATACGTTCAAGATTTTTTATCTTAAATATCTTTATTTATAACTTATTTCCGTGGTAAGAATGAAGCGTATCGCAAGTTTCCCTCAAGTTTTCATCGTATTCTCCAGATCTTTCTAGGTACATCTGCCCTATGTCGACTTCGCTCTAATTTTACATTCTTTAACTCAATTTCTTCGTAGTTCTGTTCCTATGGATTTTTTTCACAGTGAGTTTCTAACGCGGAAGATCCAATCTCCTGAATAAACCATACTTTTCTTCACATTTCAAAGTGGATCTGCAATCGGTAGATATTATCTCGTTGTTTTGTGAAGACACTAGCGAGTGCAAGCGAACATCGCCCGAATCCTAATCTTGATAAGTAGAGTGATCAAAACAGAATTATTTTCCGTTGCTCTTCGTTTCACTGACCATCCCGCGGGGGAAAAAAACAGCAGAAAATAGTGCATTTTGCTATTGCTTTGACGCTGGTCTCAACACAGAATGGCGCAGGCGACATTCCAAAGCCGCTGGTCTGGTCCAGTGGGAAGAGAGACCAGAGCTTTACGAAGAGTGCTAACTGTTTCAATTATTTCGTCAACAAAAGAAGGTATAGTGGTTGGCAAATTTCCAGACGCTAAAGTGGAAATGAGACTGCGCACGCCCTTCAGAAGACCTCAGTGAATTTAGAAGTTACAATGTTCAAAATAATCATCAAGGACCACCTAAGGAGATTAGAAATATAAGAGTATTCAGCATTCAGTAATATCTCTCTTCTTTTTACTTTCTGATAGATGTAGATGCAGCATTCCAGTAATTCGATCATTTTATTTTAATTATTTTTATTGCTGTGAAGCTAACCCATCTTGATTATTGAAATTTGTGGTGGATTTCTTTTAATACTGAACTTTTAAGTGAAAAGAAATGAAATTCAAAAGGTATAGCAGACCGATTCAAATTCAGTGCCGGATAACATGCAATTCGGGAGTCGAAGTTTGGAATCACTGACCTACATCTGAAAACTTGAATTTTGACTGATATGAGATTAAGATAGATATTCCATGAAATGTTTATATTAATTCTTATTAATGTGACTATTAAGCGAATTTTATAAACAAAGGCTTTTAAGATACACGGCTGAAACATTAAACAAGAATTTCCATGAAGAACTGAAAGACTACCTTACTGAAAAGTATTTTTTTCTTTTAATTTGAAAACATTTTATAATTTACTATAAAAGACAAATAAAGAAAAGATTAATCTTCAAGCGTTTCTGTTCAAATCCATTAGTATTTGAAAATATTCCGATCGCAGATCAACGAAGACATCTCCTACTTTCGAGGTAGAGCAAATCCTCCAAGGGCTTCAAGAATTGATAAAAAGGCCACCCAGTACGATCTTATTTCTCCTTCTCGACGGCATAAATGTAGCAAGTCCTGCATTTAGGCTTCGTACGACTCCCAGTGGGCGTCTGTGTCTCCAGAGCAGCTCGGTTTTTCCACACGAGATCCTTCTCTTGAGAATCAGTCATTGCCACCTTCTTCGTGGCTTCCCAAAACATTCCCATTTCCTTCTTGTTCTTGCGCCGTAGCTGAAACATACTGCGATGGATCAAAGACATAAGATATACTTCTGTGGCTGGACCGACAAGTTCTCTTCGCAGGGAAACTTTACGTCGATAGGAACACGATTGAAAATGACTTGTACTAATTTATTATCTCTAAATTTACGTTACCTTTCAGGTTAGGGGAAAGGAAGAAACTTTTGTTTTGTTTTTATTTCCAAAGGGTTCATCCATTTAATATCCATCTAATGGATATGAGACTATGTTCTTCGTGCTGACTGTCAGCCCAAATTCTTTTCAGTTTCATTTTATTTTACTGCAAAAATTAAAGGAACTTGAATAGAAGTTAAGTTTACACAACAATACTTAGAAAATAAACTATGGAAATACGGAGTTTTAGTTCGATTGTCAGTTACTTCATTAAGAGTGAGAATAAGAAATATTACAATCGATTCGCAGCCTGTTCATCTTACTGACTGGATGTAAACATAAAATTTTGATCAATGCTGACGACTGAAGTTGTAAATAAGCTGATTTAAGAGGATTAATTTCTATTACTACTAATCAAACAATCAGTATTTTTCTTGATAGTGATTTATTTTTGAACTGAAATACTCTTAGAATAGTTTCGAATTGAATAGATAAATCACTCATACACTCAATTATATATTTTTTTTCACAGCTTTAAATACATTAAGAAAAATACCTGGAATTTTACTATTCCTCAAAATTGCTACCAAACCTATTTAGATACAGACTAAGCATCTCTGGTATTAGCAGAAAATTGGCAGAATAAATATAAAAAGGAGTTCGATATTATACTGAGCAGGCGTCTGTCATTACCACAACCAATACTAATTTGTTACTCATTGCCCTTCTGCTATAATGAATGTATTTGTTTTATTATTTTGTTTTCGTGATTTAATATTCCGCTTCCGGCTGTTTTATTATATTAGCTTTAATAAGCATAAGTTTCTGATTAAAATTATATCGAATTAATGAAAATGTTTCCATTTCAAGATTCCTAATTGACCGGAATTTCTCAATTTTAACTCTCTGAAAAGAATAAATGATTCAAGTTTTCCACTCATAACGAATTGATACATCAGGAAAACTACGGTATATTGTATCACTTACACTCACAATTTGCAACGCAGGAAATTCGACCAATTCTTTAGATAACAATGATTAAACGAGAATTTAGATAAAATGTGTTTCAGGAAAAGAAAAAAAAAAAAAGAAGTCGATCACTTAAATTAGAACATTTTGATTCATCGCAGAATTTAGAAGTGAACTTTCTTGATCTCTAACTTAATCTAAAGCTAAGTTAAATCTTAAGTCTGGTCATTGGGATGCTAAGACTGACCAAAGGATCTATTTCTTAGAGATGAGAGTGATAAAGAAATGGAAATACATAAGGAATCTCAGATATCTAGGTTTTATTTCAACAAACAAATGCTGACTAAGTTTATCTGCCACCATGTTCATGAAAGAAGAGCTTTTGATGACGTAATTTCCTTCTAGATTGATGTTTCCAGGATGTAATAGCGCAGTTATTGCTAAAAATCCGTAACTGAATCTTATAAACATTACAAAAACATTCTGGTTTTGGGATTTTCTACAGTTAGGAATACATTTTTATGTTATTGTTATTATTATTATTGACATAATTAAAAACGTTCCACACTATTCCCCTTGCTTGGCTATGCAAAGTTTGTCCTTTCTTGGTCACTCTTATGCGATCACAAAACGACGCCATCTTGGACTGACTGTTCGGAGTTCAAGTTGATGACATCATGACTGGTGAGGTTTATTCCAGAAAAAAATCGATCGCTACGTAATGACCATATATGGCAAACCCTTCTTTTTTGAAAACTACGATAGTAAGGATAGAGGTCTTACGTTGGTGGATCTTTTGCTGCTGATTCTCAAATCATTTTTAGCTAGTTATGAAAACTGAACAGCTCTGGGTGAGGTCAAATTGTTTTCAAGTGACATCCTGGAACAGCTCTTTCACGCTTTTTGGCGATCATCAGCCAGGAGCAGTCACCAGTAAACAACGAGGTCTTAGTATTGAGGCCAGTAGGAACAATCTTCGGAATCGCAGTGGTGCCTCAAAAGCAAAAAGGCCGGCGGACTGCTGCCACATGAAATTCCTCACTAATATTTCATTAGTGAGTTTTTTTTATTGTTTATTTTTGCTTTGCAGGCCCCAATGCGATTCGTACGACTGAACAATTCTTTTCTAGGCTGTAGATGTTCGATTTCACTTCAAATATGTCTGAAATGATCAAATTATATTAATAGGCTTTCGATTGGCAACAGTGATGTTTCAATGCACATGATATTTCTTATTGGAAATCAATAGTTGTTTTTTTCTATCCCGTATTAGGTTGTTACGCCGCGAAAACTTCATTATTTCTTAAAGTTAAGCCAATTTACCAAACGTCAAACAATAGAACGCTTAGGATCATTCGATAATGTTTCCACGAAAACGGAATTCAAGTCTGAAAAGAAACAACAAACAAACAACTAAAACTTTTTGGAGATTCGCAAAAGGTGTTATTATTACTCAATGATAGGTAAAAGCAGTTTCATTCAATTGTTGAAAAAAATTACAGAAACATAAATTTTACGAAAATAGTGATAAGAATCAAATTTCTGAGATCAATGTTTCTTTTTCTTTCAAGTTATGTAGTAAAATCTTTCACACACAGCTTATTAAGTTAATAACAAAGACTTTTTATAAAGACTGAATGGAATAGAAAGAGTATATAGTGGGGTGGGAGAGTTGAAAATTATGCCTACATATTTCAAATCTGGCAACCAATGTGCCCCTTTGGAATCAGATAGTACATGGGTAGACGAGTCTAAAAAGCCCGGGACACAAATTTTTCTGGCCCTCTAGCAGATTTGGCAGCTCATGAACCGGAAGTAAAGTGTTTAGCACTAATTCGGAAAATGTATATATGATTCTGGTTAAACTAAGCCTCCTAGAGCAAAATATACATAAGTATGACCCCCAAATGTGGCTATAAAACCTTCATTTCAGTGTTAAAATCAGTGATTTGAGGCACACTTAAGGCTTAAATGTAACGTAAGTTTAAAACATAAATACAAGAATGAGAAAGAAACTAATTTACAATACAATATTATTCCAGTTTAATATCCAAAATCAATAATATCCTATATGTAGTCAAATACACTAATATCGAAATACATTAATATAATGTCGGCCACAATACCGAAATATAATATCTTGCTGTCTTATACAATAACATCCAAATGATTGAATTCAGTTTTGATTACCAATCACTGTCGGAGCACTGTCCTTCCCATATACAAAGTTTGGTACATCGTAGTCTCAATTTAACACATTTACAAGATGTGAATCGCTTGTGGCATGTACAGTGTTTTGACACTTCTGGAATTGTTGTCCACACAGGTCGGTATGATCCTCCCGAAGTTTCTAACCATCCCCAGTTGCTTGGTGAAGGTATTGTGTATTTTGCATCGAGGCTGTTGTTCCAAATTCTTGCTTGGAGAGTAGCTCGTTTGATGTGTTGTATTAAAGCATCTGCTGTAGGAGATATATTTTCGATTGCTCGATTCTTTCTTCTAAATAACACTCATCTGCAGTCATTGATGCTCTGAAGATCTGATGCTTGATCATAAAGTAGAATAACAAATCGCTGCAACAGATCATAACATTCATCATCAATATCAGAGGTGCCTGTACAGAGCTGATGCCACACACAATCAATTTCATGAAATGACATCCAGACCTTCCAAGCTGTCTTCTTGCCAATGCCACAAAATGTCGAAACTGTATCGCAACCAGTTACAGCATGAAAGGTCAACAAATTTCTGCAAATTCCCGGTGAGAGTTTTGCACAAATCTCATGAATTGGAATGAATTTCCTGTATTTTCCACAACCATCCTTAATCCATAGTTCTGCAATATCTTGTATTTGTGAGAATAGTGATATTGAAATAACCACTACAATCGAGTCCACAGTTCGTATTAAAATGTGAGTAATGTCCACTTTCTACTGCATGCTTAACATAGAGAAGTAGGCGGTCATCAGCTTATTCGTGTTAGGAGGGAGAAATGCTAGCTACATCCATAGTTGTTGACGTGAAGACCCGGTCATCATAAGTACAGACAACATGTTTTCTTGGATACTCATTTCCCACCATTTTCTTAGCTAGCAAGTGGAACAATTGTGTCTTGTTTCCGTTAACACACAGGAATTGCTTAAATTGCTTTGGAATTGCAGTAGAGACTGCGACTTTAATAGTTATGGCACTTCCTCTTGATTCTCGGGTATCTGCCTTCAAACTGTTTCTAGTATATCTGTCGAATACATATCTAGTCGTGAAGTATTCTTCAGTTGATTATTGCAGTATGGTTTGAAAACATTTTCATAGTATCCTGAAAACGTTTTGGCAATACCAGGATTCAGCATGTGGATTACGGCTGCTCCATCAAATATTTTAGCAGTTATATTTGGTTGGCTGTTATTAAAGCTAATGTCATATTTTGTTTGAATGCAGTCTATAATATCCCACTTGTTGGTTATTTTCGGAGTTTGACATCATCTGAAATAGATGGTGGATACATTTGATTTTCATGGGAAAAGAAATCATCAATGTTCCCATCCCGTGCTTCAGATGAGACATCCATTCTGCAGAACAAGTTGGAGTCTTTACGCAAGTTAGTAATCTTGGACTTTGCCTTATCGGTTTTTCTTGTTGTAGTCTTGAAGATGTGAATATTGCTCCGAGGAATAATTTTATGAATTGAATTTCGAACTTTATCGAGACGGAACATGACATATTCATCATACTGTTTAAGACCTACAGTAAATGCTTCCGTAACACACTTGACAGCTTCGACACTTGGAATTATTTTGCTGCTCCCTATTGACACCAAATCAGTTTCTTGGAACGGATTTCCTTCTGAACAAAACGTTAATCATTTCTTTGGCATGGGCCAAGAACCATTTCTGAAATGTATGCTTTGCGCCCCCGATATTGTCATCTTTTAAATTTGATTTCTCTTCAAATTCCTCAATTAAGTAACTGATCCTAGGACCTGCTACCATCCACTTAAGCCAAGCATTTTCACTATCAAGGAATCCGATAACTATCAAGGATTCCGATAGCTCCACCTTCACCCTTTATCCCTTTGTTATTGTCTTCATAAAGCTGATTGTCATATATTGCATTAAATAGTGTAGCAGTTTTGGTGCTCGTAAACTTGACACGAAGAAATTTAGCATGTATATCAGGTTTTCTGGAAGGTCCTGTAGAGTGCGTACAAATACTGGCAACCAAAAAGAATAGTGGACTGCGTCCAATGCAAATATCCACGGACATAACTGAGTCAAAGTATCCACGAACATTGTAAAGTTAGATGTAAGAATACTCAATACAAGTTGGACTAAAAGGGACTCAAGTTCGATGACTTATTTCAGTATTGGAACTGAGGACATTCAGATGTTATCCGCAAAATCCACAGTTCAATGCCTTGGTCACTGATGTTGGAATCTGTTTCACATGCTTTGTTGAATGCTTGTACCTGTAGATAACGCAAGGCAGTTAAAGTAATTTTATGTGCATAGCGAGATCTTTTTACATGCGACGATGTGAGACAGAATTCTGCAACACTAGAACTTGCAAAACCGGCGGTTGTTACTAATTCAGTCCATCCACTCCAAGTTAACCACTTGCCAAGTAAATTAATGACCATCATTTCGATATGAAGGCCACCCATCATGAATACGATGCGATCCTCGCCATACTTGTCAAGAAATTTCCATTGTACTTGCTTCCTAATAGCATATACAGGTCACATATAATCACGGGTGTTTGATTTCCATTTATTTTGCTGTTGCCATTACTGTGATATCGAACATATGACGTATCATTGCTGGTGTCGCAATGTCGTCATTTAGAAGTGGAAGCAATGACGCTTACACCTAATTTTTCTTATACCAGATTCATTTTTTGCATGAAAAGCAGCAAACGATACTCTAGGCACTTGCTCTATTTCTTGTATGTCTTGAATATGCAATTTCTCCAGGACAGAGTTTAGCCAAGGATATAAAACTTTCCTAGGGGTGAAGGCAGGATAATGGTTAGTATACTGTGGATTGACAGTTGGCAAAGGTGGGTCACTTGCAATTTCACCAGTTGCAGCCATATTTGGGGGGGGGGTCATGTATTTAGGTATGTATGTAGTGAATGTGGGTGGCAGAGAAGCCAAGCACTGCGACCGGAGATCTATTGTACTATCCCACGGAAATATCGACAGATGGAGAGAAAGACTGAGAAAGTATGGTGGGAGAAGTATAGGGGAAACGGGAGAACCCCGAGAAAACCTGCCCAGTGCGGATCATCCACCATCACGAAACCCACGGGGGGGGGGTCATTCTTATGTATATTTTGCTCTAGGAGGCTTATTTTAATCAGAATCATGTATACACTTTCCGAGTTAGTGCTAAACACTTTACTTCCGGTTCATGAGCTGCCGAATCCACTAGAGGGCCAGGAAAATTTGTGTCCCGGGCTTTTTAGACTCGTCTACCCATGTACTATCTGAATCCAAAGAGGCACATTGGTTGCCACATTTGAAATTTTTTTTGGCTCTCCCACCCCACTAATAAAGTAAATTCAAAATGCATGATTATAGCTTATAAAATTTTAATTTTATTTTAAAAACTTTAAATTTATTTAAAAAAAAAAGTTCATCGCCGCGCTAAGTGCCGCACCAATTCGTTAAAAAAGAAGATATTGAAGAACAAGGAAAAGAGCTTGTAATTATAGACAAAAAATTATATAAAATATACGTGGGTCGTTAAGAAAGTTATGGCAACTAGTTTTTTTATCTGCCAACCTGCGGCAACACTGCAATTCTAGAATATATATTTGAAAGCCATCAAACAGGCTTCTTCGGATTGGCACCACTGATGTGGACGGCGATCAGTGAAAGAACGTCATGGGAGCAAGTGGAAAATACGTTTTTGGAAATCATCGTTTAATAAGGCAATGCAGTGTAGCCAAGGAAGAAAAAAAAGAACACAGGAATGCCCAATACACGTTTCTTAATAAAGTAATCTCTAAAATTGCCCAACGTACGTTGCCAGCGTTTGGGAACTGCTGTTCAACGCCATCATTCTTCACGATAACGCCACATGTCACACGGAAGCTCCTGCGCAGGCTTTGTTAGTTGACGGGGGTGGGAAGTCTTGGAACACCCTTCGTATTCGCTATACCTGAATCCATGCGACTTTGATTTGATTCCAAAACTCAAGCTGCAGTTGCGTGGGAAACGCTGGAGAAAAAAGATGAAATTTTGACGGCGTTTCGGCGAAAGGTCCAACACTATAATGATCCACATGCAGCCAGTGGTTTTCTCCGCCTTCCCAAAGGCTGGCAAGATACAGTGGACAATCTTGAAGATTACTTGGAGGGGTGTTAGCAATGTGTATTGAGCAGTCCTGTGTTCGTTTTTCTTACTTGGCTACACTGCATTGCCTTATTTTCCATTTGCCCCCCACGGCGTTTCTCCATTGATCCAGACCACATCAGTGGTGCCAATCGAAGAACATCAAAGAGGCTTTCAAACGAATATTCTAGAATTGCATGTTTGGCAGATAAAAAAATAGTTGCCATGACTTCTATAATGGCCCACGTGTAAATGAGTAAAAAAAAAATATTGAAGTATTACATATTAGAAACACCACAAATGTGAATTATGTTTAACTGGAAATCAGTTTAGAGATCTTACGTTTTGCAGAAGTTTTATATGTTTATAAGGTAAAAAGCATCAAGTATTAGGGTGTGCATCCCTAATAATTTTCGAACAAGTGAACACATCTTCTTGAATCTTGTTATATTTTTCAGAACAAAACATCTATCTTTGGTATTTGAATATTTCTGAGATGCCTGTGGAGAAATATTTTAAATACAAAATACGATCAGGTAACTAGTTAAACTAGGCGAGCGCCTAGAATACCAAAGAAATTGGGTGCCTATTTTGCTAAAGTGTGTGTAATGAATTTTCATATTAAGTTTACATTAAATCAGTAAGATTTTCTTTGTTTCTAGTTTCTTTTGTAGTTTTAATCAAGGATTTTATTGAATAAATGCAATTTGTTTGGGTACACAATTTTTAATATTAACTGAGGGGAAAAGCGTCACAAGATAAACCTGCACAGGGCCCCAAAAACCCTCGTGCCGGACCTGGCATCAAGATTACAAAAATTCTCATGGAAAAGCAATTGAGTTTCAACAATGAAATCGTAATTCTATATTTTAACCCAATTTAAATTTGCAAACGCTTTGATTTGATTAAACTAACCGGATTTTGACGACTTAATTAAGCAGTGAGATTCTAATTAATTTTCAGCATCTGAAAAATCCTAGGTTTTAACAAATGTCCATTATTTTTGGCTCATACTGTAATTTTTAGATAGATAGATAGACTTACTATTTTAACAAATTTAAAGTAGGAACAAAATAATTATAGTAATAATAATAAAAAAAGAAAGAAAGAAAAAAATTAAAGTAGTATTGAAGTGGATTGTTTTCGATCATTTAAAAATTCATTTTGTTTTATTAGCAAATAACTAAAAATAATTTTGAGAAATTTCTGTTTGTGGATGAGTAACTTCAAAAAAATTGATTAAATATATTCAGGGATTTTAAAAACCAATTCAAAGTATAGAGTGGCCGGGAAGTTCCCATACCCCATAATATAATAATGACATAATAGGTGGAATTTCTGGGCCATTTTATAGAGTCATTACTATGAAATAGATGCAACAGATAGTAAAAATAATATTTAATATGCATTTACATTAAAATTGAAATTAGATTAAATTCTTTTAAATTTATATTAAAAAAAAGATTACATTCTTTTTAAACCTTAAAAGAAAAATTAAAAAAAAAAAACCAGCGATGAAAAGTAAATTTATGTTTGGTTTCCATTAATTTTACATTCTTTGAAGTATTGTGATATTTTTTCTTCTTCTTCCCAGTACAAATAATGGCGCCAACCAACCCTAGAGTGTTTATTGATTTTGATATTTTTGTTAGGCTAATATAGGCGGCAGCAATGCAAGTGTCACTGTCATAACACTTGGCTGAGTTATCATTGGAGCGAATCGAGCACAGAGGCCAAGGGATTGTGAGCAAGAGTTACGCATGCGTGAAGGCTTTCAAAGTGAACTTCAACAATAGGTGGTTCTTTAATCTTTCCACAGTTTAAACACATTTCAGAAACAGTTGTTACTTTTAAAAACAACAATTCAATCGATACTAAGTTTCAAATGTTTGTAATAATTTAAAATTTGTATTTTTCCATTTAGGTTTCTGCAAGCTTAGAAAAAAAAAATTTCATGTTTTCATATTACAATATTTAACTTCAACGAGTATTCTCTTGCCCTACCTTCATGAGAAAAGAAAATCTAAGAAATACAGGAAAATAAGGCATTTAGTAACAATGAAACAACAGGAGATGCTTATTTCCTAAAAAATAATAACAAAATTGAAGTTGTTTAATAATATACTGCAGTAATAACAACTGAAAAACATTTACATATACCATTTTTTTAATAATGGGCTGAATCGTAATTATAAATGAAAACGAAAAAAAAAATATTAAAGTTTAATCAATTTTAATTTTTATTAATAATGAAATCTTTATGCTAGGATAAAAATATTTATCTATGCTAGGACAAAAAAATTAGATATGAAAAATTGAAAAAACAAAAAAAATACTACTAGAAACTAATTCATATGCGCATGCTTTTTCTTTTTATCTTGTAATTGTCAAAGATTATAAAAAACAAAAAGGTTTTGGGGCCTTTTATCACCCAAAATACACATCCTCACTTTAAGATTTCAATCTCAGAATCCAAATATTAAAATTAATTTAATTAAACAATTAATATACCACGCCCCTATTCTCGAAATGAGATCAGGTGATCACCAGACAAATGAAACGAAACTCAGGTCCTCCAAATCCAAAGAGTCCGTCTAGAGCAGAAACAAGCCGTTATAAATCACCGATGCTATCGGGAATGCAACCCAAAATATTCAGTCCGTCGAATCTTTTTAATATTGATTTTAGCCAAGATTTGTGATTCTGTCTCAGACGTAATCGAAATTTATGCCAACACTGAATTACAGGAATCTTCTTTTTCATATTAGTTTATTAGTATTATTTCATTTGTAAAAACAACGTAGTATTTTCCGAGAGAAATGGGATTTGTTAGTTATTGTCTTTAAATGTAAATATTTTACCATTAAAATATATTTTGAATAGGATCCCTAATAAATCTGTCATGATTTTAACATGGTGTCAAACATCTCCACTTTGCAGGTTCATTGTGGTTTCGTGATACGTAATTAAATTCTGCGGTAAAGATGATAATATTCGAAACCAGAGAATTAACTTGATCTTTCGCGAGTTTGCACTGAATAAACCATTGAATAACAAGGGATGCAGTTGCTATCGTTATCAGATGAAAGAATACGAGTCTCCTAAACAACTGAAATGAATAAAAATACGGTATTATTAAAGGAAAATCATTCGTTATTTATGTTCATTAAAGCCACTAAAGTTTAAAAGTTCTTAGCGTTTGCTTACAGAAGATTAAGACATTGTAGTTTTGTTTTACTTTGAAGAACTTTGAAGAAAATATATGTTGGAATTTAATCAATGTAAAACGTGCTTTTTTATGTTAGAATTCCCTGATTACTGAAAGAGTCCCATCAATGAACTGCCTGCTATTACGTTATCTTTATATAAGGGGCATTCAAAAAGAAACGAGCTGGAGGCCTAGGAACAGAAACCAGTACCAGTATGTCAGAAGTATTGGCCCTGGCTGTTAAGGCACTTGTCCCCCTGCAATACAAGGCGGTGAATGGCTGTCTCGTAAAATTCCCGGGCCTGCATTGTGAATCAGTTCCGCAAGTACTGCATGACATCGTCGTCCGAGGTGAAGGTTTGCCCCTCAGAGCCTTTTGTAGGGGACCAAAAAAATGGCGTAATCGCAGGGAGAGAGGTATGGACTGTATGGAGGGTGATCGAGAACCTCCCACTTGAATTTCTGCAAGAGTGCCGTGATATGGGGCCTTGCATTGTCGTGGAGCAGAATGACCTCACAGGCAAGCTCACCTGTGAGGTCATTCTGCTCCACAGGCAAGCTCACCTGTGGGGCAAACGATTCATTTCGGACGACGATGTCATGCAGTACTTGCGGAACTGACTCACAATGCAGCCCCGGGAATTTTACGAGACAGCCATTCACCGCCTTGTGTTGCAGGGGGACAAGTGCCTTAACAGCCAGGGCCAATACTTCTGACATACCGGTACTGGTTTCTGTTCCTAGGCCTCCAGCTCGTTTCTTTTTGAATGCCCCTTATAGATAGAAAATGAGGCGATTTTTGATTGTAATAAAATTAATTTTCCATGACTATGAAACTAAGACCTTATTAAAAAACGTTTGATTAGCATTCTATCGAAAGTCTCTTTGTCCCGACTAGTTTGCTATAGTTGGCAATTACATTTCAACTTAAATAAAAATAACAATGGATGAGACCAAATTATTTACAAGTGACATCCTTGAACAGCTGCTTCACGCTCGATGGCGATCATCAGCCAGGGGAAGTCACAGTAAATAACAAGGTCTCCCTGTGAAGCAAGTACGAACAATATATCGGAAGCGCAGTGGTGCCTCAAAGAAAAAAAAATATACAGTTTTTCATTGTCTAATTTTTTCTTTGAGGTACCACTGCGCTTCCGATGTATTAAATAAAAATAGTTGAATGAAATTGTTGAATAATTTACATTAATAATATTTTTACTGTAATATGCATATATACATTTAGAATTAATTGAAGGACAGGAAGAAAATCACCGAATACACGAAAACCTACATTTATTTCATATTCAGCCATCAGCCTAATGCCATAACAATAAGTACATTATTGTACTATAATAACAATAATTTACTGCAACAATAACGAACCTTCTGCTCTCATGACAAAACATCATTATCCCAACAATTACACACATTGCAACAATATACACTACATCACTATCTACATCATATTTCTTCCCTTACAAGATATAATAATCACATGACATTATTACCTTTCATTACATCACATTTCTCCCATACAAAATATGTTTACTTAAGTATACTATTATTTAAGTATACTACTACCAAATGTAACTAATTATAAGTATTTTATCCACTGTCTTCCTAAGACGTAAAGGATAACGTCCGTCTGTTTATTTTTAGCTCCGAAACATTAGGTGTCTTTGGTGAAGAAGAAGTCACTGTTGATGTTTGAACGCAAGAATTCTCATCGGATTCTAAACTATTTTTTTTCCTTGTTTTGCTTTGAGCTATCGTCTGGTGTCAGAATGGGTACTTCACTACGCTCAACTGGAACTGGGACAGATAAATGAAAGTCTTTTTCTGAAATATTCAAGTCTACATCGGGTTCCTCGTTAGATTCAACTTGAACAGGTAAATGAGTCTTTTCATTTGAAATATTCAAGTCTAAATCACTCTGTAATCCCAACCATAATCAATATGACCAATCAAAAATATTCCGATTCTAACTTAATCAAATAGGTAACAGAACCTAATTGTTTTTTCACCTTATCAGTTATCCTTTATTTCTTCCCCTATAATCTCTCATAAAAACCGATCGTCCTAACAACAATTTCCTTATCCTACTTCTCCTAGCAGAAGTAATTTGTTTATTTTCTTGCTCTGAAACTTGAAGAGATGGTCAAATTAAATCCAGTCTTGTTCGTAAAGAACGATTGAACATTTGTTTAGCTGGACTTTTCATTTGTGGTTACGTGTTCAGCATTTCTGTAAGATAAAATAAATCTACTTAAAACTATAGTTGCACCTTGGTTGCTCAAACAAAGCACAGTTTAAACATTCTTTTAACTAGTTTAACTGCATTCTCCGCCTGATCATTAGAAAATGGATGATAAGGAGCAATTAATATATGTTGAACACCATTCTGTTTCAAAAGCACACAAAATTCAGCTGAAGTAAAGGGCGGACCATTATTCGACACAATTTGTTCTGGTAACCCAAATCTAGCAAACTGAACTCTAACTTTTCTACTGTGTTTTTATAGAAAACACTAACCACATCTACTGTTTGCATCTAATACAATTAAAAATAATTTATCTTAAACAGTTCCAAATATCTACATGCCATCGCTGCCACAATTTCTGTGGGAAATCCCACACATGAAGAGTTCATTTTGATGGATTGTTTCTTTGTGAAAGAAAATCAGAACACCTTTTCAATATTCCTATCAATTGATGGCCACCGTAAGTATGATCTGGCTTTGGCTTTCATCTTTCCCAACTGTCCACAAAGCAATTCATTAAGCAATGCTTTTCTTAACTATAAGCCCACATTAGGATACCTTCGTCTGATTAGAAAAATACACCTTTAAAGCATTATTTACATTATCTTTGGCCAACCATACAAAAAAAAAAATCCAAAAATTTTAATTAATTCTGGATCCTTCCGAGTTTCACTCAGAATATCTTTAAAATTAATAGGAATATCATTTTCCACAATATACTGCAAATTTGTTCCCCAGTATCCTACAGTCAACCTCATTTTCAATTGGCAAAGACAACTGATAGTCTATCTGCATGCCATTGTGTTTTGATATAGCAAATATCATAATCGTAGCCACATAAGAGCAAAGCATAACCTTGAAGTCTTATTAGCAGCAAAAGCAGGTAAACCTTTTTTTGAACCAAAAATAGCTAAATGAGGTTTATGATCTGTACAAAAAATTTCCGACCCCATAAATGTTGATTAAATTTTTTTACCCTGAACACAATACTAAGAGCTTCTTAGGGTCGTTCTTTACCATTCTGTTGAACTTAACACAGCCAATACCAGAAGAAGATGCATCACAGGCCAATCTTACAGGAAGCCTAGAGTCATACTGGGCTAAGACTTGAGTAGATACCAAGTTTCTTTTTACTAAGCTAAAGGATCTTTGACTACCTTGATTCCACTTAAAAATGATATTTCTTTTAATAGTAATTTATACAATGGAACAACAATAGTGGATAAACTTAATTCAAACTTAGGATAGTAATTGACTAAACCTAAAAAAATCCTTTCGAGTTGAGTAACATCTTTTGGAATTAGTGCATTCATAATGGCTTTTAATTTTTTCTCAGCACTAGTTAATGTAATTAAATATTCTAATTTGTCACAGAAAAAATTACATTTATTCTTAACAATAGTTAAGCCTTTCTCTCTTAAACGTTTAAACACTTCACTAAGTCGGAATAAATGTTCATTTGTATCTTTACCAATGATTATAATATCTAAAAAGCAAGCCACTCCACGAATATCTTGTAAAGTTTGTTCCATCATTCTCTGAAAAATTCCAGGCAATTCCATCAAGAACGATTCTCTGATGCAATTCCAATACAAGAACGATCGTAGACAAATAAGCATTTATGGGTACTCTTAAGTACAATGTTTTTTACTTTCTTCATCTTGCATATAATCCTGATATAAATCAAGCTTTGAGAATTGCTCACCTTTTTGTAACAGTACAAACAATTATAGGAATAGGATGTCTATCCATTGCTAGAGATGGATGTAGTGTTACTTTAAAATCACCACAAATCCTAATGTGACCATTATTTTTAAAATTGGTACATTCTGCGAAGTCTGCTTCGAAGGAATTACTAGGATTAGCGTTGACTTTCACCAATCGCTTAATAGTTCCCGAAACAACAGAAAAAGCAATCAAAGAAATAGATATGCACTCACCGTCTCTGAGTATTATGAGAAGGAAGAAAATTAAAAAGGAATTGATATTCAAATATTTTGCATAATGAGATCAAGTTGTCTCACCAGTTGCAGAAAAGCAAGTTATGATCAAAGTTGTATTAGACTATTGGAATTCTGAAGACAACTTTAATAATATAACATTAGAAGGTGAAAAGATAGAAATGGCAACTGCTAATTATGCACCGGATGATTCCAGATTTTCTTCTATTGATACTAACGCCATGACTATTATAACAATAACGAATCTTTTGTTCTCGTGATAGAACATCATCATCCCAACAATTACACATATTACAACAACATACATTACTACATCATTATCTATAATACTGCTTTATATTGTATAATAATACATAATATAATATTGTAAAAATTTTTGTATGACAAAAAAAAAAAAGAAAGAAAGAAAGAAATTTATGATAAAATCATTACGAAAACTACTAAACCATTGGTCTTCTTTTAGCTTATATGGGAATGAAAAACTGAAATAACACTAAGCAAATATTTTATATTTTTAATTTTATTTTGTTTTGAATTTTCTTCTGAGAGAGACTTTGGAATCGTTGTTTACAAATATCAATTAATTGTCTATTATGTTAAATGCTAAGAAGGAAAATATTTTTTATATAATTTCAAAAAAAAAAAAAATTGTAGTTAGTTAAATACAATCACAAGAAAATAGATCTTTCTCTTAGGTCCATCAAGAGTTACATTGTGGTTATTAACAATCTAATAAGTAAGAAACGCTGAAAGGTATATCAAAGGAATTATGGAACTCGCTCTCGCTCCCGTCAATTATAATCCTTATTGCTGTTTATGCTTTATTTGACTGCTTGGGTACAACGAAGATTCCTGGCCATGCTATTGGCAGAATTTTCTTATTGAGTTGCTCTTCAGTTGCCATTATAGAGAGCAAGAGTGAGTTCCACAACCTAATATTGGTGTGAGGTTCAAGGACAAGGGATTGGCTGGCATCGTAGGATTAAACCACGTTCTGATTAACTGATTAAGATCTCATCTGATTGACTCTCCCGCACAGACAGACCTGCATGAGAGTGGCGGCTAATTTAAAAGTCACAATTATATATAAACCCCTGTTTTTGTAAATAAAGAGCCAGATATGTTTAACCGATCAAAGAACAACTTAACAATAGTCTCTGATCTTAATAAATACGGAATAGCCGTCCAGAGGGTCCCCCGATTACAACTTTAAAATTATGCCTTTTATAACTCCTTCTTCATGATGACCTATACTGACTTATTTACAATTATAAACAGTAAATGAATTAACTGAATTACTTAATTAATAGCAAAATATAAAAGGAAAAAAGTCGTCTTAATTTTCAGTTTTTTTTAATGACTTTGAAGATAGGCTTTACGTTTAATAAAAAATGACGAATATGTTCTGAATTCTAAATTCTTGTTTGAATATAATTTTCAAGTGTTGTAAAATTATATTCAAACAGGAATTTAGAATTCAGAACATATCCGTCATTTTTTATTAAACGTAAAGCCTATCTTCTATTGACGTCTACCTTTTATTGGCGTCAGTTCAGTAACAAAGGCATTATTTTTGCTTTTAAAAGGATTTTTTTTTTTAAGCCAATTTCTGCCTGAATTATTTTCTGTTTGAGACTCGTTTCAATTCCTTACTCAACATTTTATTCCAGTTTTTATTATTGTTCCATTAGAAATACAATTCTTTTTAAGCTAAAAATGAAAGTCTTTTGGAAATAACAAGTGTTTGATAAATAAATAAAATCCTAATATCTTTCACTTGTTTACTGGCACGAATTCCAGCCAACTCAGTCGTACCTGTTGCGCTGTTTTACCCGAGAATGACAACAACCCTATGTACAGTTCAAATACACTATTTACAGTTCCATTCTAGTCCTGAAGGGTCTTAGTGATGGATGCACACGTTAGATCTTCTTAGGCAGGCATGATCGAGCTCCCAGTTGTGATACTGCAGAGAAGCCACAAGTATCATTTTTGAAAAATTCGTAAGGACTTAACTGCTTAAAAGACGGTTTAAAAAATTTATATTTAATAGTTTTCTTTTGATGAATTTTAATTAATGTACAACATATGCAATGTATTAAAAAACATTATGATCATTAAGACTTATAACTTCTGTGGTCGCACAAATTACCCTTTTGCATCCCTTATCTCTGGTCTATTGATTGTTGGAATAAGTCTTGTATTTTCACTTCTTCGTTTCCCCATAGATGTCTCGTTAAGTTCTATTGAAACACTGTCTGATCAGAAAATTTTAAAAATATTCAAATCAAAGAAAGAGGCGAACAATTCTTTCAGGAGGAGAAAATGTGCATTATTTTCCCTTTTTGTAAAATTGAAATTTTCCAAAATTATTGGAAGCCAGCTTCTTTTAATAACCATGATTTAACATTGGCCGTCGAAGCTCCCGGTCACAGAAACGAAACAGCCCTATCAAATTAATATAATAATTTAGTTTAGTTAAGTTTAGTTAAATAATAATTTTTTTACTTCCATAAAAAAAGGCATAAGTATTAAAAAATAGGTTTCAAAGACTCTGCAGTGTGTTTTAGAATCTGCAAAACTTTAATAATCTTTGAAATCATGTTTCGAAAGGGGAGGTGCCATTTTGTGTGAAGAAAAACAAAAGAAAATAAATAAAAAACAAAAAATCTATAGTTTGAATATAATATATATTGAATATATAGTTATATAGTTAAATTAGAACTCAAAAACAGTCATTTTTTTTTTTCGAGGTATTCCTCAGTACTTTTAACTTAAAAAAACTTGATGATAACCTGAAATGATAAAAAATATTTAAAAATATAAATCATTATCTTACAAATTTTTTATCACTTCAGGTTTTCGTTAATTTTTTTTTTGAGTTGAAAAAGCCGATTGCTACCTCGAAAACGCCCAAAAAATTTGACTGTTTTTGAATTTTAATTTAATTAATTACAAAATATTTTGAAAATTAAAAACAAGAAAATAGAAATCCCAGATGCTTCACAAGTTCATATCAAAATTTTCAGGATTTTAGGTGCATTGGTAAAAGAAATATATAAAAGAAATAAAAGGTTTGCAGTCGCCTGCATTTGCTGGAGTCAGGATCTTAAAGACCGTTTAATTTTTTATCTCCAAGAGACAATGTTTAAATTATGGGAACATATTGGGACGAATCTCTCAAACGATCATTTTAAAATGCTTTAAAATAAATAATAAAAATCGAAAATTACAAGTAAACAAAAAAGATGAAATTCAAAAACAAAAAAACCTTAACGAAATACGATATGTTTTCTTCGTGTCGACATATTTCTGTTTTGTTATTAATATATTTCTTTCTTCTACATTGGGTCTTTCTCAGCATTTCATAATTCCCGACATTCATAATTTGTCAACGTCTTTCCTCAGTCTGCAGTTTTAGAAATAATTTATAAACGATATAGTTTGGGGACTTTTCTTGAGATTTCTTTATCCTAATGTTAAATTAATTGCTTTATATAAAGAAGAAAAATTGAAAATAAAAAAAAAATAAAAAAATCTGAGAAATTTCGAAATTAGGTTTAACTATCAAAATAATAAAATATGACTAAAGAAAATATTAAGTTTCACAGACAATGGCCTGAGAAAATAAGAATTTTCTGGTAATTTCCTGCAAATTATTATTAATTAAGATAATGTATTCATCACTTGTTCTCAGCGAGTTTTCCTAACATAAAATGATTAGCATGAATATTCAAACACTTTCTTTTCTAATGTTTATTTTGTAACTTATGGAATGGACGTTCAATCACGAGGTCTCCATTACTCAGCGAAAATTAATGCCTTCAGCTAAACGCTGATTGGCTGTTTTTCTATTTTAATTTTTTCCTATCTTTCTCTTCTTAATCCCTTCATGAAAGATAAACAATTTATTCCAAATCCCCATTGCATTTACTTTTTTTGTTCCTTTTTTTTAAAAAAAAAAATCAAACTTTATTTATAAATTTCTAATTTTGGTTTTCTTTTAGGAGGAAGTTTTTTTCATATTTCAGGTGGATTTCAGATTAAAATGTTGATTTATCTTCATTTCTTTTCTTATCCTTAACAGATTTAGATTCTACAGGCGAAAATAACAGAATATTAGAAAACTATAAATCTGTTATGATTTGGATAGAGTGTTTCTGTTCACGGAGTTCTTCATCTTTAAAATCATTTTAGCCATATATATAGCTAAATACATTTATTTAAATATATATACATACAGTGGAGACCCGATATCTGCGAGTGCCGCAAAAAAGTTTTTAATTACGAACCTCAGAAAAACCAATTTTAATCCAAGCCTATAACAGAGAAAGTACAATTGGTCCTACAGTGCCAAGGTCGAAAATTACTGACCCCCGGTTTATTATGCATCGTAATCCTATAGGCCTTCTCGGAATTTGTGGATGAGTGGCAGGCTCTTGCTCTGCAGAAAGGTTTCTGCTGTACTGTACACATTTTAAAAGTTTTGCTTATTATGTTTTTTTGTATAACAAACTTAGTTTTTATGGTGAAAAATTTTTTTTCGTGTTTATATACCTCATTTTTGTCTTTTTTCGGGTTATCCGCGATTTTCGTTATCCGCGAAGCCCTTGCCACCCAATCCCGCGGATAATCGGGGCTCTACTATATATATACATATTCCTACCAATATACCAATATTTTACAATATATATATATAAAAAATCCGGACAATTTTTTCTTAATTCCAGATTGCAAATGATTGATTGAAATCTTTGCTTTGT
>JAFIDM010000005.1:43077551-43104937 GCA_023159025.1 Thereuonema tuberculata | reverse complement strand
GGAGACTAATTATATCTCCATGGAAACAGTGATTTGTTTTTTGATCGGCATTTCGAAAGCAGTGATTTGTTTTTTTGATATTGGAATTTTCAAATCACAAATTACTGTCCGGCTCTTTTATATGTATAAAAGAGCCACCCCGTAAAATAATCTGATAGTAATGAAACTTCACTTGCAGAAACCTTTCGATCGAATATTCAAATGATCAAAAATTCACACCCAATGAATGGATAGCTACAGCGCATTGGGACAATAAACGGAGCTACAGAACATTGGGACTGAGCAATGTGATTGTTTATATAAAGAACGAATCTCCCTTTCAGGAATTAGTGGATTTTGTTTGCTGTTTCCTAACTTGACTGTAACAATGCCTCGCTGGCAAATTCGCGGTCACTTTTACTGTAAGACGGAGTTTGAAAGAGACATTCAGCGGACTTAAAGAGGCTGGATGGACAAACTGACGAATCGCTCGACATTTGGGTCGGAACGATGCGGCAATGAGATTATGCTGGCAGGAATGGGTCCTGAACAGCAGAGGGCAGCAGATGGCCTAGGGCGACAACAGAAAGGGAAGATAGAGCGATTGTCAGAGCAACTGTTACAGCACCATTAGTCGCTATCAACATCCAACATGTGACAAACACTGAAGTGATCACCCGGACCTAGAAGTTTACGGGAGCAGAATCTACGCTCGAAGCACCCCTTACACAGCCTACCATGCACCGTCAACAGCGATTGCAGTGGTGTCGGGCATGATCAACGTGGAATTGTGCTGATTGGGAACGAATTGTCTTCAGTCATAAGTCCCGTTTTGAACTGAGCACCGGCGATCAGTGCAGACGTGTCTGGAGACGACACGGAAATCGTCAGGATCTCGCTCTTACTGTCGAACGCCACATAGCCCGACAACAGAGAGTTATGGTCTGGATGCCTTTTCGTTTGTTAGCCGAAGTCCGTGGCACCTTCACAGCACAGCGGTACGTTGACGAAATTCTACGACCCGTTGTGTTGCCGTTTCTTTCACGTCACCCCGGGCTTACTTTTTAGTAACCTAACTTCCGAGTCCCGACCACACACGTTTCGCCTACCCATTGATTGTTTTCGTGGTTGCGACACACTTTCTTGGCCAGCCAGATCGCCAGATCTCTCTCCTATCCAGGACATTTGGGATGTGATGGGGGGTCGCCTGCGACCATCCCATAATGTCGACGAATTAGCCCGCCAATTAGAGGCCGTTTGGCAAAAAAAGTTTTTGTTGTTGTTAGGTTCCATCAAGTCGTCTACGATTTCTGGTGACCTCATGCACTAAGGCTCTCCAAACAGATCTATCATTTGCTGCATATCGTAGCTGTTGCAAAGAATTCCCGGTAGCTTCCTTTATATCTTCCAACCATCTTCTTCGCTGTCTTCCTCTTCCCCTCTACCTTCCCAAGCATGATTATCTTTTCAATGGAATTATCCGCTCTCATAATGTGGCCAAAATAAGATAGTTTTTGCCTTAAAATCAATGCTTCCAACGAATAGTAAAAAGTTTACACAATAATAAAAGTGTGTTCGTAAAGTTAAGCTACACGATGAGCCGAAAATCTGTAGGCCTAAAGCAAATCAACTGTTACGGCCTTAAACAGTTATAATAATTATTTTCCAATTCAAATTCGCTTTAAAAATTGCATTAATTTTTCTGGAATATTTATCTTGAAATCGAGATCCCTTTCAGTTTAGTATTGGTTAGATTAGTATGACTAACTAATCGAAGCATTGATTTAATATTAAATAGTCTAAATATACGACAAACATTTGATATTATTCGGTTTGACAGAAAGCTTTTGTTTTATGGATTTTATTAATATAAAAGAAATTCACGAGGTTATAAAGACTCAATTTAAAAAACAAAAACTATCAAATTAATTTTTTAAAACAGTTTTTCAATAACGTAATTAATAAAATAACAAAATAACATCTATTTGATAATTCTGTAAAATGATCGTCGTCATTGGTTCACATTAGGGAAGATTCTTTCGTTTTAAATGAAGTGCTGGGTTTTGTCATTCACATTACGAAGTTGCAGAGCAATTTTCTCGGTTTGAATACAAATAAACAAGGCTAAAATGGGCTCCTAAATGCAGTCAGTGAATGTCAATGGTCGAAGGGGATTGTTCTCTCTAACAATAGTAAGTGATGTAATAAAATCAACCTCAATAATACAATAAAAAAATAAATATAGATGTACAAAATTCACTATAATTTTATCACAAATGAAATATTCGTAATGGAATAAATCTTGTATTGATTCTCGCAATTTCTTTTTAAATCAGCCAATTTCGTGGTTTTCATTTCCACCGCTCGCCTATGTGAATACCTTTTAAGAATTAGTCTTCTAATGATTCTGAATGTCCTTCAAATTCAGGCAATAAACTAAGATTGAGACAAGAGGTTCCTTAAAGAACTTCAACTCTCGTTTCCGTAAACTGTCAAGTTCCTCACCTTCAAATTCGTGGCGCCGCTCATCAACTATCGAAAGGCCGCCATTCTTCACTCTAAATTTTGAAGAAAGTGTTTCAATCTTCAACAAAATGCTTAATTTTGATAAACAAGTAGAAGTCTTAAAAAAAGTATTTAAGAGTTCTATAGGCTTACCAAAATTTCTAATTCACATTTTCAGACACGCAAACACGCAAAAAGAGATGCGGTGACATTATGATTTCATTTCGTCTCCTCATATTGGGTTTTCAAGAGAATTTCAAATGTTCATATACGAAGATCGTACAAAAAATCTTGCGATGTTTCAAGATCTGTTCACTGGGTCAAAAGTTATTAGAAGTACCCCAAACACACTTAGTAATCTCATCTTTTTCATCCAAAACAACTCTTCAATCAATAAAATATCTTACAACATCTTATACTTTCCTCAGAAGAGAATGGAATCTTACACTCAGAACTGGTGCTTGAGTCAATCAAGACACTGCATAGAAGGTGATGACCAGCGGAAGAATTCTTTAAATTTTGAAAACTGTCTGAATCAATAGTTATCTCGTAGTGTTACTCCAAATAACGAGGTTTCGTTCTTTACCAGAATAGAAAAAGTATGAAGACGTAGGTGAAATAGATTTGTTCTGTATCGATCCAGTGGCTGTTTAGTGGCTCTCCAGGCAAAGGAAGTCACGACGAGATGATTCAAGAGGCTGTAACTGACTGTACCTTTGGTAGAAGAAATACAAACGGAAATAATGGAGAAACTGTAACACGAAGAGTAAACGATATGTTCATTCTTTCATCTTCTAATCCTCTAAAGAAAAGAATCGTAGCAGTAAATACCATCCATCCTTAACAACCAGGAATGGTTCAAGATTATAACAAGAAAATTGAAAATTTTTTGCAAAAACAAATGCTAATATTCAGCCCCTTACAAACAGCAACAACCTATTGTATCTGTGTGTAACTTAGCACTTGTAATATTGTGCTGCTTTATTTGTTTCTTGAGAACAGTTAAAGCGCTTCTCTTAAAGTTGCAATTGCAATTAAACTTCAGCTTCAAAAATAACGCTTCAAATGAAAACAGTATTTTCTTTCTTTTGCAGTTATGAAGAATTAAATACTTAACGTTGTCTTTTAAATATATAAATATTCAGATACCAGAGTTTAGCTACTGGATTTTTACACAGGATTTTGAGCCTCTCCTATTCGTTGATATATTCAATCTATCGAAGTATACTCTGACTGTATTCTATGATTTATTCTCAGATTAAAGATAAATAAATAAATAAATAGAATAGAATTTATTATGTGCACCGCTCAGATGAGAACAATACAGAAGTAAACATTGAAAAGATTAAAAATTACATAAATACAAGAAGATTACAAAAGTGCATTAAAATATTATGAATTGGTTTTTCAATTACATTTAAATTTCATTACACTATTTACGAAATTCCAGAAATACTGGAAGACAGGATTTTTAATTAGGATTTAAGTTTGCATGGCCATAGAATATCATAATAAAACAGATGTAATTGTAAAATGTATCTTGCGTATTCATAAGTATAGTTCTACCGACTCAATTTCTTTTAGATAACCAGAACAATAAGTACTGTGTGTTAAATTATATTTTATTAAATAAATTAATAAATAAATAAATAAAATATTGAACAGCAGGGGCTGATTTTTTTGTTATATCTTTAAAACCTATAACTTCAATCTGAATTTTTAAGCTTTCATTGTTAAGTAATATAACAATGCATAATTAGAATTTTTACGATCATGGTTCTTCTAGAAGGAAGAGGAATATAGAATCTTATTTACGACTGCAAATTAGTTATAAATTTCATTGCTTAGCGAAAACAAATTAAAGTATATTTTTTTTTTAAAGTTTTTTTTTTTTATGTTTTAGTAGAAAATAAATTAAAAGTAGCATGAAATTGGACAACTGTCCACGTGTAGCTTTGAACTACTGAAGGATTCAATGTCCCATTTCTTTTAGCGATGGATTTTAGCGGGAAGCAAAGTTGGGTCTTGACCTCAAATCTCTTCGTAATTCCTACCTCAAAAAAAGAAATGGAATCTTCGATTTTCGGCGTCGCCTCCGAAGCTCAATGATCAATAAAAAGGAAGAATTATATTTAATAAAAATGTCACGGAACGGTTTAGGATCAAAATGAAGAAAGAAGATGAAAAAGAAGCAAAAAAAAGAAAAAACTTGAATGTTACAAGTAATATACAATATAATGAAAATATGTGAAAATATATGACAAAAAGAAATCTCTTAAAGCTTTAAGAAGTTTAAGATAATCATAAAAAGACCGTGTATGTATGTTAAGCTGTCATATCAAGCTGTGCTTTGCAATATTAAGAAAGTTTGTTGAATTCCCAAGAAATTAACTTTTTCTTTCATTTTTGAATCTTTTTTATTATCTTTGAATTTATTTGCTTGCTTAAAAAAAAATCCAGCATTTTTTGTTCTTTGTTTTCTTTGAAAGTTCTTCAATTAGTAAAAATAATAAATTCTTTGAATTTTCCATTAAGTTCGAATAATGAAAAGTAAGTGAAAAAACAAAATTGCCTGTTTATTTGGTTTATAATTTTTATTTCTGAAAAAAAACTATATTTTCTGTTTCAATTTGAATACGAAAAATTTAGTGTATTTCTAAAACGTACATTTCAATTAAGTTTTTTTGGTTTACTTCAGACTTTATTTTAAAAATTAAAAAAAAATAAGCCCTTGAGGCTTTCATCTGAATCGCTTTTAATCGTTTTCAGTTTTCGTTGATTACAAATTTAATTGATAATTCTTTTCCATTATATTTCAATAGCGACGCTAAAAATTACTTTTTGGAATAGACATTAAAGTTAATATTCAATTTAATATTTGTGAAGTTTTTTTTTTTTTATTTCGTGTTTCCGAAATAAATGATTGTCTAATTCTTTTCACGAAAATAAAGCAGCACCTGAATAAAAATTGCCTTTCTGAATCAATTTGGGGAGGATTTGGGAACGGCCGTTTCAACCTGCAACGGAATCATCACCCCAAACCCGCTCTCCCTCGGTAATAGAACCAGAAAGGCTATGTGAGGATCACCGGCCAATCCGGCAGTGATCCCCCAAGTTTCATAGCAAGTTAAATTTATTATATACAGTAATTCGTTTAACATTCACTCGTTTTTGAACCGAATCAGACAGAATTTTAATTTAAATCCAATCCATTCTTAATAGCTCAGTTTGTTCAGACAAATTTGGATTTTAAATTGAATTTCTACTGAACAATTGAATATTCTTTTTCTTTAATATTTCTATAAAAACAAAAGTTATAACTTTCACAAAATAACGAATGTTGGCAAAGACATATTTTTTATAAAGTTTTAATAATTTTGATGGTTTTGTTTCTTTTTTTAATTTCTCTTTATCAAATTTAATTAATAATTAAATTTTATAAGAATTGAAAACTGAATTAATGTATCAAATAAAACATTTTCAACACAAATTCAAGAAACTATAATTATAAAACACATTAGCCATTTTATTTTAATTCTTAATCTATTGGAAAACAGCGGTCATTATTTTTCGAAATTGATTCGATATATCTTAACTTGGTTTGGTTTAATAACAAAAGTATTGAAGCGAATCTATTTATTAGCTAGGACTTAGCAAGAAGAACTTAAAGCATACATTCCTTAATATATTATATCTTAAAATTTCTTTTAAAAAAAATGAAAAATGTCAAAACGATAAAATGAAAAATGATTTACATTTTCCACTTATAATATTACTAATAAAATACACATTTTATTAGTAATTTTTCACATTTTTCGTTTTGTAAAAAAAGTGAATTAAATCTCATTATTTACTTGAATTCCATAAATCGTATTCATTTTAATCGAATCTAACCACGCGCTTTGCTTTATAGAAGATATTCACTGTTTAAGATAATGAGATGGAAACAGAAATTCACTGTCGAAATTCGAATGAGAAAACGCTTGTCACCTCCTCGTGCTGACAAGGATTCAACTGGAAAAGAATTCGAATACGAATGTACGATCAGCATACCAACTAAGTAGTATAATGTTTATTCGGGTGAGGGAGATACACACACACAGGCAAATTGGCTGATTTGAAAGTTTTCAGCAATAAAATCCGAATTACGTTTTCGCGCCAAAAAAAAAAAAAAGTGAATGAACTTTAAAATGATTTTTTTTTTACCTTTAAGAGGATAAAAAAAAAAGAAAAAAGAATCGTAATGTCTGAATCATTTGTTGTATTTTACTTCTAATGTTTGCCTTCGGGCAAAGCCTTCTGGCTAAGGCGAAGGCCAGGCATGAGACTGATACTTTTGAACCTGGGTTCGAATCCCGGCTTGGGGCATGGATGGTTCTTCCTTTCTCCGTGTTTTTCTTGCCTAGGAGGCAAAGTATAATTGTCAGCTTACAAGTAAGTGCGGTTTTTTTTTTAAACTGTAGTTATCCAAAAGACGTTTAAGTAATAGGCGTTTAATTAGCCCATCACAGAGTGTGGCTCAACGAGTAATGATCCGAAAAATGGATCCGAGATAATTCGAACCAATACCTTTTTAGTATTTAATTTATATTTTCTATTTGTGCTTCTCTTTTCATAACTAATTAATTCCGGAGTCGTATCGAAGTCGTATCGAAGCCAAACATATTATTTTACTGTTTTTGCTTTTATTCTTCTCTTCGATAACCAAATGCATTTACTTTTGAAATGTTTTGATTGTTTTAGGCTTTTCCTCTTTTTTATTTCCTTTCTTCTTTTTTGATTTATTTGCTGTGCTTATCAGAAGTGCAATATTCCAATTTCTTAAAAAGGTAATTGAAATTTGAATGTTAGGCTTGAGATGGATCTGAAACCGTTTGTATTTTTTTTTTGTCTCTTACAGAACGTTATGTTATCATTCCTCGATTAAGGAAAAATAAACATTCCCTTTAAGTAAAACGAATTTGTTCCGAACCGAAGGGATTTAAGGGATTAAATGGAAATGTTCGTCTTGGAATGAGCCTTAGAAGTTAGTTTTGTAGTTTTCTAACGATGTAATAAAATTATGATGATGTCAGTCTGCAATAAAATGTGTTAGTATTTCGTATTAGTTATATTTATTTTTGTATTTCGCTAGAATACTTTCTATTTTTATTTTTTTAAATACAGTCGGACCACTATTTAACGAACCTCTATTTTGCGAATTTCTCTATTTTGCGAACTTTTCTTTGGAACCAAGAACATTTTGCTAATTTCTTCGTAAAATAACCTCCAAATGCGAAGTGCATTTTCTATTTAACGAACTTGGCATCTATTTTTTTTTTTCTCCTTGAAATGTTTTTATTATCAACATTTCTTTAGAGGAAATGAAAGAAATGTGAATACAGCTGAGCGAAAAAGAAGAAATTAACGATGATGTGCTGATTGATGATTATCTTTCACTTGATTTTTGAAGTTGAGACCTCGGAAACACTAACTGAATCGGATATTTTAGACAGTGTGAAAAATAAAAACAATACAGCTATGAATTAAGATGAAGATGAAGATGATCAAAATGGAAATGATCGTGATGCAGAAATAAAAAAAAACAAAAAAACCTTCATATGATGAAATGCTAAAATCATTTGAAACAGTTCGACGCGGATTACAATTTGAAGAAAATACTGAAGGGGTTTTTAGTGCATTGCAAAGATGCGAGACATACTATGAGCGAAAACACTTTTTCAAAAAAAAAAAAAAAAACCTCAGACAAAATTAACAGACTTTATTAGTAAAATTTAAGTACGCATCTGGTAATGTATGCTTCATATCATTGAAGTTATTACTTTTTTTAATAATATTTATTGTTTATGTATTTTAAATCTGTTTGATGTAGTTTAAAGTAATTTTAAAAGGTGAATCTCTATTTAACGAATTTTCCATTTAACGAACTTTTTTTCGGGATTTAGCGACTTCGTTAAATAGAGGTCCGACTGTACATTACAGTCAATTAATTCCATGACAATTATTTCTTTGTTTCTCTGTCTTTGATCTCACGAAGAGTGAAAGACGCAGTAATAGAATAAACTCAAAATTATTAGTAAATGTTAAAATTCACTACTATCACAGAGATACTTCTCTAATGGGAGGACAAAAAACTATTTGAATGAAATGTGGTCATCACAGGGTCCGTAGGCAAGTGATAAAGAGCTTAACTTTGGCTTGGATGAGCCGGGTTGAATTCCCCTCTAGGTGGGTCTAGGGTCCACCCAGTTTCTGAAGAAATTGATATGGCTTTCTTTCCGGATGATTAAAAATGAGCGGGCGTCGGTATGACCACCTGACCCTCAACTTACTCCCTTTGGTCAGAAAACGCCGAGAGCCTTATCTCCCACAATGACCCCATAGATCCTGTAGTGGGATACTTTAACTTTTTATCCCCCTACCGGTAGAATCACAGAACTATTCAAACAAGTTAATGGAATATTCTCGTGAATGTGACGTCAGACATTTAACTCTTAAACGAAATTGACATTTTTTTTTTATTAAGTCTAAATTTTGAAATATGATTTTCTATAATTATTAAGATTTTATTAGTTTATAATGAAGGAATTCGCAAATATGTGATTAGTATTTGAATGCAATGAAAAGTGATGTAAATACACAAATAACAATAAGTTTCATTAATATGTAAAATAGAGCAAGTCTTTTATATATTACTGAAGATGTATTGATATTCATTCAGTTGAAAACTGCTCAGATTAATACGGAATTGGCAAAATAGTCATTTTAAAAGCAAGTAAATCTCTGCCTGATGGCGTCATCCTTAAAGAGCGGGAAAACATTGAGATATGATAAACAACTACCTGTCCGTCAGTTGAGTACCTACACTTGAGTATCTACACTTTTTTATTTTTTTATCCAACATCCGGGCTCTTATCTTCGTTTCGACAAGGGGCGAGGACTGTGAGCTGTTTAGCCGAAGAATCGCTGCCCGGAATACATTGTAGGAGGAAGCTCTGAAACAGACGAAACAAATAGAAGAAGAAAGATACATCCATGGCGACACTGCTCCGAGATTCGAACCCAGCTTCCGACATATCTGCCTCAGGACAGGCTGCCATCTAGACCACTGAGGGTGTGACGGAACGGCTAGAACTTTACTTAATGATAATAAAAGAGGACATTAAATATCGTGTAAATTTTTACTTTCTTCTTTCAAATCAATACAAAGAAATGTCTTAAGATTAACAAAGAACAGCAAACTAAAAGGACTGTACTTTCAATATTACTTATTTATTTTTATTCAATACTGTAACTATACTTCGTTTATTATATCTGTGAAGACACGTGACAACTCCATATATGGTAAACGATTGAGCATTAGTTACTCCGCATACTTCCGTTTTGAACATGGTTCTGAATATGGAGGCTGCTGAACACACACTGTTGTTTGTTTTTGCCATCAAAACTTTGAAGAGTCAATCGAGAAGAATCATTTGGAATGTTTTTTGTTATTTGAGGTCGTCTGACCAAAGAGGATCTCTTATCGTAAAACAGCTGAAGCAGCAGGTGTATCATCTCATTCAATATTGCTAAGGAAGCCGAAGCCTCCGTTCCCACCTCGCCCAGACAATTGTTGGAAACGCCGGGCAAGAAGTGGAAGCGGCCGGCACCGATAACAGAAATGGACGGCTTCGATCTGTCAACTGTACGTGCCACTGTTGGTGAAATTTATCGAGAGGGTAGTTTTCCTACATTGGAAGAAGTCATAGTGAAGATTAGAGACAAAATAGGATGGAATGGATGCAAAACTTCGCTATGGAGAATCATGACATGGGAATGCGTTTCGGCAAAGTTGACCAACGCCAGTTTCTTGTTATTACAGTATTCTTTATTATTTTTTTTAAAAAAGGCCCTTTTCAGGTCCATCAAATGATGTCGAAAGGACTGCCACATTTGCTGTTCTATTGATAAATACCAACAAAATTTATAATAAAACTGTAAACAAAAAGAAAGAAAAAAAAAGATAGACCTACAAAATCTAAAACTAATATTAATCAAAAATACAATTGCATATGCCTAAAAACAAATTTTTATGAAATCGAAAATTAATAAATAAATAAAAATAATTTGTTAATACTGAAAAACCAACAAAAATAATAAAAACAAAGGACGAATGTAGCGCGAGGACGAATTTGATGTAGACGAATTTCGATGTAATTAACTTACAACGACATTCCGAATGCGACCAAGCAATAGCTCTAGTACTAAAGAAAGGAAATGATATTGATTGGTTAACTGTGATCACGTGTCTTCTCAGATATAATGAACGGAGTATAACTCGGGAATATTATTTTCATTTCACTGCGAAGTTTCACTGTCAAGCGGATAGTTATTCATATTTTCTTTCACTTTTTTCGATATTCGTTAACTCTAAATTTCAAAATATGAAAATATATTAAATGAAAGCCGTGCCAAATATTACAGCGTTAGCTCTTCCTGCTTTATGAGGTTTTAGAACAGACACACGAGCATTTTATTTTTATACTTACAGAGATTTCTTCAAGTCTAGGAAATTCTTCTTCTAACATCGTTTCGAAAATACCATATAAATATCATTAAAATTTTAAGGTTTTTATTGTAATTTAATCTCTTAAAACAGCATTAAAAACTATCTCTAGAAAATATTTATTCAACTGCTAACATTTTTTCCCCACAGATTTTATTTTTCTTTAAGAACCGAACAAGGTCTTGAAAAAAGAATAAGAAAATCAACTGTAGGAACAAAATTATTCATTGTACATCTAAAATGCTGTTTTCTCTCCAAGTAACAATTTTAATATTTGGTTTTTAATGTTCTTTCTGTACTAATTCTAATTGCATTGTTTTAAAATAATTTTTTAACAGATATTTTAATCGAACTACTTATACAGGATAGCTGATGATAACTAAATTTAATATAAATAAATAACGAATAACTAACCCTGGTTACACGTTTATTTTTATTAAGATGAATTTTTTTTTTTATGCTATACTTTAAGAATACGATCAATACAAAGTAAAAATAAACAATGATAAATATCTTTTTATTATTTTGCCTCAGAAGGATTATGATCTAATGCAAGAGTAGCCTATCTGTTTGCTACAGTGACATTTTCCAAAATTGTCAGCAAAGACAAAAAATAAACATCATAAATCTTGCAGGTCTTGTTTGGAAGATGTGATAATATAGATATGACGCTTGGCACTTTCTATGACGCTCTGCAGTTTTCCTGAATAAAGCACCAGAGGGAGCTGTTTGTTATGTGAATTGTTACAAGGACATTAGGTTTAGGATATAGTAGTTGTGAAGAAAGAACTGATGGTAAACTTATGTATGTATTTCAGTTCTGTATTTATTAAATATGTTGTTTTATATATCCGAATGCGTATCTTTAAATGTTAGCAGCGGTCGTTATTAAATTACAATATCTTATTTTGAAAATATTTCAAAAGCTGATAACAACGCTGTATTTCAATATGTTCCACCACCTCCTCCGTTTGATGTTCATGCAGCTGATGCTGTTGATCGGTGGGAAGACTGGAAACTTTTTTATACCTCAAATGCCGGAATGATTGGTCTCGAGACAAAACCGAAAGAAGTTCAACGACATCCTATTCTTCTCAGTGGACTCAGAGTAAAAGGAATGAAGCTTTACTAAACTTTTACATTTGTTAAAGGAGAGGATCCGGATGATTATCAACTCATGCTACGAAAATTTGATGAGAAGTTTGCACCTGAACGAAACCAATTGTTTGAAACTTTACTTTTTTTGTCAGCGCCCTTAACGAAAACGGGAGTCATTTGACGAATTCGTAGCCGATTTGCAAATAAAATTAAAAACGTAATTTTCGAAGTAATTTCCAACTTAATATGGTAGAACAAATTTGGGGTTTTCTGTGGAAAAACTCGTGAAGCAATTATTAAGATGAAAACGCCTTGCTGATACATTTATAAGTGGACGCCAAACTGAACATATAGTTTCTTTTCGTCAAATTCAGCAACAGAACATCAATGCAGTTACTATCACTGAGAACACTGCTACATCGGAGATTAATCAGTTGACAATTTTCTTAAACAAATAATTAAACTCGTATCCATTCATCATGAACATAACACAAAGCTCAATGTCCTGCTTATGGTGACGTGCAATTATTGGAAGAAAATGGGGCATTTTTCCAAAGTATGTCGAAAGAGCACAGCATCCTTGAAGAAAGTAGTACAGAATGTAAATTGTGACTTACTATCATCAGAGGTTATGAACTCTTTATTGATCAAATCCAGTCTACTAAGGTTCTTAATCTTCAAGAAGTTAGCAATACAGAAATTTCTTTGTGCGACATGTATTTGATTCACAATCTGGTCTATTTTTTTTACGCATCTTGAATGTGGTGCTGCCTGCAATGTAATTTCTATAAAAGAAACCTGTCGCCATCGCCTTCTTATTATTAAGTATTCCCTTTATACTGAATACCTACAATCAGACTCCCATAAAAGTACACACAAACGTATAAATCACAGGGGGTGACAGTAAGTTCCTGAGTTTCGTGTTGTTGAGGGAGACTTTATTAAAATACTTGGCAAATCTCATTTTGAACGTTTGGGTCTTATCAAGCGAATTTATGATACGGGTGATAACAATGACACACCAGCAATGATCAACACTATAAAAAACAATCAGTCACTTTTCAATAAACTGGATCCTTCGGGTCTATTAAGGCCATTTCATGATTCTTTTGAGGGCCTTGGTAATTTTGGTGAATCTCATTACATTGAACTTGAACCTGATGCAGCTTCTACAATTCGAACAGCAAGGTCTGTTCCTGTTTCTATGCTTCCAAAAATTAAAGCAGCCCTTGATCAAATGGTTCTTGGGGGGGTAATAGAACCTGTTATCACTACTACAAAGTGGGCAGCAATATGACTGCTGTTCTCAAAGCAGATGGCTTGGTTCGTAATTGCATTGTTCAATAAAAACCTAAAACAGAAAAACCGTCCGACGTCTTCACTTCCCAATGCACAATGTTAAATAGATAGCTGCACGAATGTCTGATGCTCAATTTTTTACTATTATGGATCCTGATTTTGAGTTTTGCCAAGTCAGAGTGGATGACGACCAGCATTTAGACGTTTTCGATATCTGAGATTATCTTTTGGTACACCAGATGATGGTGAAAAATTCTAACGTCGTTCAATTGAGTTTGCTTCTAACTTGGAAGGTATTGAAGTAATAGCTGATTATTTCATTATATGGGTTAGTATAAGAATTGAAGTAACAGTCACGTTTATATGCCTTTTTGTTAAAAGCAAAGCAAAAAAAAAATAGAAGTTGAAATTGTCAAAGTTTCAATTCTGAAAATCTGAAGTAAAGTTTTCTGGTCAGATTTTCACAGCTGCTGGCTTACGTCTTGATCCAGCAAAAATTCAAGCTCTTCGTGATCTTCCACAGCCAACTGATTGTAAAGCTATACAACGATTTTTAGGAATGGTATCATGCCTACTTAAATTCGTTCCTAATGCTTCAACGATTACTGCGCCATTGCGTGCCTATTCACATGTTTCGGTATCTTTGCACTTAATGACACTGCTCACCAAGCTGTACAAGCAAGCACTATTTAATCCACCAGTTCTTCTGTTCTATGATGTCAATGAAGCAGTAACTCTAACTGTGGATGCCACTTCACATGGGTTGGAACTGTTTTTGAACTACTTGATAATCCAGTGGCTAATGCATTAGCAACATTATCCTCCACTCAAATTTTCCTGGTAAGAAAATACCGGTGGCTGATGCATTTGGGAGAGGTCCAATAGGTTTAAACTTAATATACACCTTTGTGTTCTGGTGCCAAACACAATATCCACATGGAATGAAATTAAAGATTTCACTGATAAAGATGAATAGTTACGTGCACTTCGTAATGTAATTCGACAAGGGAGCCAACAGAAAAAAAATCTTATTGGAATCTCTGCTTGAATATTGGAGAATCAAAGATGATCTGGTGATTCAGGATGATATTACACTGCGCTTTGAACGTATAGTTCCAGGTTTCTGAAACTCATCCATGATGGTCACCAAGGAGCCGAACTATGTAAACGGCGTGTCCGTCAATCACTATACTGGCAATGAATGCTGGCATTGATAATGTAGTGGCCATGTTTTGTTTGTCAGAGCCAGCAGAAACCACAACCACATCAGCCTTTACATCCCACGACATACCTGAAGTTCTATTCCATTTGGAGCTGCCTCTAATATTGCTCTAACTGACTATACATCTGGTTTGATCGAAACACAACAGCTTGTATAACTGAAGAGGTTATTACATTTTTGCAAACGAGTATTCTGAACACACAGTATACCTAAAATAATTGTTTCTGATGATGGTACTGTTTTCATCTCCTAGGCATTTCGAAAGTTTGCATCTGATTGGGGTATCGAACGTCGCACTTCTACCCCACACTATCCATGATCAAATGGTTTGGCAGAAAATGCTGTTGAAACATTAAAACGGATCTTGAAAGCATGTGATGTTACAGGAGATGATAAGGACTCGGCCCTTTTGAACTTAAATTCTGCTCCAAGGGAGGATGGTGTCACACCAGCTGAATATTTGATGGGTTACCTACATATGCCCAGTACAGACCAACAATGTATGGCTGCCAAATCAAAAAGGCAACGACAGATTAAATAAAAACAATGCTATGATTGCTATGAATGCTACTCGCAAATGACGCCCACCTCAACCAAATGAACTGATTTTGGCCACGTTAAATGGTCGAACATGTATACCAGCAAAGATCCTTCGACGATTAGAAGAACCAGACTCCTATCTTATTACTATTGCTTCTGATACTTATCGAAGAAACCGTGTTAATTTAAAACCTCATCTACAGGATCAAGAATACAATTAATTCATCAACTGATATTGATGAGGAGGAAGATAAAGATGAAAAAGATGAAATTAAAACACATAGGAATGCAGGATTCAGATGAAATAAAAACAGGGATGCAAGATCAGCAGAATTTTAACCATCGCCCCAGAAGAGTGCCTGCTCACCTCAAAGATTATGTGCTTTATGTGCTCAATAACTTTTAAAGATATTCAGTTTTCATGTTAATTTGTTATTTATTTTATATTAAGAGGAGGTGTGATAATATAGATACGACGCTTTGCACTTTCTATGATGTTCGATAATTTTTCTGAACAGATCGTAGAACTAATAGAACTGATAGTAAACTTATGATATGTACAGTGGCCCAAAACAAACGACACTGAACCGTTTTGAACAGAAAACGCTTCAACCTAAAGGATAATTAACTGTGGTGGTTGACAAATTCATGTCAATGTGATCTCCTTGGCGCTCTAAGCAGTACTCGTAGCGAACTGCTACATGTCCCGGAAGAGAGGTTGTTCCATTCCCCTAAGAGTTGTCACAATCTTTTGTCGCAGCTCAGCAATGTTTGCCGAAGGTTGTCCTTGAAAAAGCATTTCCTTCAGCATTCGGTTCGACGGAATTTATCGACGACGGATAGCATAACCTTGTTCGTGGGTGCTGGACGGTTAAAATGCTCCCGAAATTCCGTAGCAGGATAGGTCCATTGCCTGTTCCGTATGATCGAAAATAGTGCTCCACAATAAACACTTTCTCTTCGGTAGTTAATACCCTTTTCAAAGCAACACTGAATAATCTCACATCCACAATCATTCCTGTTCCGAATACACCAATCGCCTATGTGTTCATCTCGCAATGCCACCTTTCATGTGGTCAAATTGTTCATTGTCGTTTGTTTTCGGCCATACTGTATGTATTACAGTTCTGTATTCATTAAATACGGCGTTTTATGTATTCGAATGCATATCTTTACAGAAGATGTCATCTTTCTCCTGCTCTACTATACCAGAATGTTTATTGAGAATTAGTCAACGATGAAACACAAAGTGTAATTATTGCATTCTTGATTTTCATAAAAAAAAATTATTACTGCTTTACGAATTTTTGAAACTATTCTCCTGAAATCATGGTACGTTTACATGAACGTAGCAACAAAATATAACTAAAAAATTATATGTCGGAAGAATAGAACACTATACAAAAGAGCTTTTATTTTTTATTTTCTAGGAATAAAGGAGATAAACAAGAATCTAAAAGCTTAATCTCTACTTCGCAAATAAGATTTAGGAGTTCTTGAAATACGGTTGAAAACGGATTAGTTTATAAGATATGAACTTGTTTTTTGTCTGAAGACTTTTTATTTACCAAAAAAACAGAAATAGATAAAGATGCAAAGAGATTTGTTTCTGCTTCCTTTGGGCTCAATTTATTCAGTGGATTTTATCAAAGATATTTCGGGGACAAATCAAACAACAACAGTTCTTTTGTGGATTAGTATTTGAAAATAAAAAATTATCTTATATTTGAGATTTTCTAGGCATTTTGAATAAAGAGATTATAGTTTTATATGTCAAATCTATTTGAAATATATTTCAAATATGTGAAAATTATTTGAGGTTTAAACTAATGAATGAAAATATAATGTAATGTAATGTGGTTAGCATGGGTGGCTTGAAAGCCGAGCACCGCGACCTGGAAGATCTATTGAATGAAAATATAAGTAAATTTTTCTTAATACAGTTTTTACTTAAAAGTTTGTGTAAGAAAATTAATGGAAATTAAAGTAAAACTGATTATACTTAATTATAAGTAAGGGTTTTTTTTTTTTTTTTTTTTTTTTTTAGCTACCCATTTGGGATAGCTATTGCGTTTGTCCTGTCTGTCCATCCGTATATATCTGTCTCACCCCCTACCAACCCGAACGGAAGCACCCGAATAGCACTCTATCAGCAAACGGACGTCGTGTTCAGAGGGCCAAACATCGTAGGAATGGGTATTTTCAGGAGCCAACGCCATCCCATGTTCGAGATATTTGGCATTGTTATCATTGGATTTCCGCTATTAGCTTAAATGTTAGAAACGCAACCATCTCATTTCAGTGTCAGCTATAGCTTGATGGGTCTCGCATTCATATGCTGGGAGGTTATCGGTTCTAATCCGTATATCTACTGTTTTGTTTTTTTTTCCTCGTAATCTTTTTTTCTCAATGTCCGCGTGGGTTTTATTTTTAATTTATTTTTCTGAGTTTCTTAATTTTTTTTTCCTTACGTTAATGTACTTCATTTTTTTTTATTATTTTATGATTATTTTTAATTTTTTATTATTAATAGTCTATGGGTTGCCCTTAAATTTATGCTTTAGTAAACAAAATTATATTCACTTGCTTTTTGCCAAGCTTGTACCAAAGGTATTCAGATCGATTCCCATAGGTGGTGATTGGGAAATCTCGATCTGCGAAATTATTATTTTTTTTTTGTGACCCGCTAGTAAAATAACTAAAGTTATTGTTGAGCTCAATAGAAACTAAAAGTTAAACTTGATTTTTCTTCCGATTATTCAAGAAATGTCATAAATTACTGTAAATAAACATAATCCTACTTTAATTATAGCACTTCCTCCCTAAAAAACAACATAATTGCTTTTTTTTTTATTGTTAGTTTTTTGTAAAAAGAAAATTCCCTTTAATTTCTTGCCTTCGTTAATAATAATTTCGAATGAGTTAGAGACTCAATCTTTGTTCGCTCTTTACATATTTTATTTATTTACAAATCTTACTTTTTAAATTGTATAAGAATATTATGGAAAACCATTACAATATTTCATTTGAGGAAAAAAAAAGAGCATAGCCTAATAAGACGTTTGCTTCTTCTTGCATTCGGCCAAAATGTCAAAATCACCAGTTTTATTTATTTACTTACTGCTTGTTTTACATGGAAAATTTAATTGGTTACTTTACGTAGCCATTAATGTAACCTATTTTCGTTACAACAACAGGAATAATGAAAATAATAACAATAATAAGAGTAAAGAAACCTCTACTGTTCGTTTTGAAAAGCGAGAGATACTACAACATAGACGATTCTACTCCGCAAAGGGCTGATATGCTGAGATGGGACTTTCCTAAGACCTGTTTTTTTTTTAGTACCTGTTATTTTTGCAGTAGTATTTATTCTTTCCATAATTCTTTCCAGAAAAGCGCTAATAGAACGCAGCTACTAGTAAACTAACACTGATAAAAAATAAATATCTTCTCTTCATTTTTCCTCAACCCTATTTTTATGAAATCAAGGAGACCTGACGCATGCGCAAATGCGTTGAAGGCTCTCGTAAACGAAAACGAACATTATAGACTAACAATACAAATATATAATTATTCATCGACTTACACCCTACCGAGTAACGCCCAAGGTCGGTAGCGGGCATTATCTTAAGTCTACTCTAAAAAAATTTAAAAAAAATTAAAAGCTTATAAGTGTTAAAATTAAAAACAAATATTCAGTGAATTTTTTATTTCAATTTTAAGTGAATTTGTTGAAGCTCATACCATACAATAAAAGAGCTCTATAGTACTCTATAGCGAATGATCACATCATACAACACTTCAGTACCAGTTTTGGTAAGCATAGATGCAATCTTGAAACTATCATTACCTCTACAGTACCGTGTTATTATTACTTAACTGCAATATGTTAGGCAGTGCACTTAAATACTTAAAGTATTAACTTATCAAGTTTATTGATCTCTTCCTTATAGTTATCGAGATACGCTCTTATTGATTTGTGTCTGGAATGTTACCTGGACGTAAGTGTATGGATACCTACATTGTATGTAGCTACAATGTGTTTTGTTTTTTTGGTTTTTGAGTCTGAATTTTTTCGTACAGCTGTAAGGTTGGAAGCAGATAAAATCTACGAAATTTCTAATTATTTTCTTGCGTGAATCATGCAAATTTTAATAGATATTATTTCATGTAATTAAACAACAAGCTATAACAAGAACCGGAAAAAGATGAAGTTTGGGAATTTGTTTTCCTCGAAAACTACTGACTCGATCTACTTGAAATTTGGATCGCTTTAGATTAGAGTGTCAGTCTATATTTATCTATATACAATCTATATTTTTATTCGACTGTATCTAACACAGTATGAGGCACAGTCGAATCTGTCTGCATTTTTCTGGAAAGACAGAAATAACGGTGTTTGGGCCTCTGAATACGATAGTAAAAGTCCGTTTGCCGATCCGACCTTCCGTTCGGGAGTTGTTAGGGAGGACAGATACGGACGGACAGCATAAACGCAAGAGCCCTCGTATTGCTAAAAGGAGCACTTATAAAACAACTCCAGTTGTTTGATAAATAATGGTGCTCTCTGTAAACTGTTCTACTTATGTTTCTTATGGAAGTAGCAGCAGACTTATTAATTGCATAACATTCGAACACTTCGATTTCGAAGGATTTAGAAAAGCCTTCCCTAATGCTGACGGTCTCTTTAAAAGCATCTAATGCTCAGAACTCGCTCACCTTCAAGAGACGACGCATTCTAGAGTTTTGTCCAAGAAAAAATATTACCTCCCAAGCTTCCGAGAAATTATCTCGACTGAAGCACATGTGAGATGAGACATATTTCAAATGAGAAGGAAGTGGATTTTGCATAAAGAAGTTGGTCACAGGAGAACCGGTAAAGAAAGACACGCCTAGAAAAAGATACAGAAATGAATTTCAAAGCTGCCTCAGCATTCAATGAAAAACTCTTGATATAAACTGAACTATTGAGATTTATTCTTGAAGTAAAAAAGTTTGGATCCCATCCAAACCATCCATATTCTTCAGAAACTGAGAGATCAACTCCAAAACGAACAAAAATATCTTACATTCTCGAGTCAGCGGAAGGCCGCCATTAAGAACATTTTGTAGCTCATAATTCACACAATCGCCAATAGTTGAGGAATTCAACGAATTGTGGAAGATTAGGGAGCTAATCTGAAACTACTTTAAGATTATTATACAAATACGTATAAATAAAAAGTCCTGATAATGTTTCAATACTTGTTTCCATAATTTAGCCACAGAATTGAGTATCAGCAACACCACTGGTTGTGTTTTCTGAAGAGGCTTAAAAAGTATAGCTTAAACTGTCTTTTATTCTCAGATTACCTGGAAAATTTTCGTGATTGTTTTTAAATTTTCTGACTTTAGATTCACACCGTCTTTAAGGATACATCAACCATTTTTGTATTCTTGCTTCTACTTTAAGGCAGCTGAAATGAAGAAGTGAACCTCTTAGCTGTAGGAGCCAACGGTCACTGGATGTTGAGACACCTGGGATCTCATGAGCATTCACAGAATTTCCCATCCCGATTCAGTTCGCCTTGAAAGGGAAAATCATTTCACGAAAAAAAATCCTTTAACTCCTTAGGATCGATCCAACGATCTTTCGTATTTTCTTCAGTGGTCAAGTCGATAATTCAGTGATTAAATGTCACTTGTCTTGTGAATAAAATCCCAATTGTGCAACCCTGTTTCTATAAATAAATCTATTGACAAACGAAGAAAGAGAAGAAAGTGAAAATAAGGGATCTTCGTAGTAAGTAATTCGGCTGCCTTTGATTTGTAAATTGTATATGAAGAAGAGAAAATTGCAAATCTCGAACGGAAGAAATATGTCAACCATTAATTTTATTTTTCAACGAAATCGAAGCCCTGCCGTCTTTCTTTCTCCTCCCCTTCATCATGCAATTACTTTATCCGCCTGCTTATTATCGTAATCCATCTGCTCTGTTGGGATTCGATGCAAAAGTAATCATTTTTTTTTTCTTGGAGTCTAAACATAAAGAACAATTGCTCTAAAGTCAATCCCGACCACCTACATCATCTTGGGACAATAAGGTCTTGATTTTTCTTTCATTAGATGTTGCTTGGGTTTAAACTACCCAAATCAAACCCCTGAGACCCATTTGGTGGCGGGGGTGGATTCTATTGATTTACGAACTAAGACAAATTGGAACTGACAGGATTTAATAACAAGAAATTTATGGAACCGTGTTTTAGAATTCATCTTTTTTTTATTGTAGAACTTTTCCTTTATAACACATATTTTAAAAATCTATTTTTCAAAGTTTAAATTTAAAAATTATATAAAAAGGAACTTTTGATTTAAATACAAGTAAAGATTAAACTTTCATTATAATGTTATTGTTTTTCTTTAATATTTTGTTATGTAATTTCTCCATTGTATTTGTTTCGCTCGTCAGCTCTGATTCTTGTGTTAATTTTTCTTTAGCTTTTTCAATGTTTTCGAATTTACTATAGTTTATTTTAAATATTTCCGGATTGTTGTTAGCTTTTTCAATTTCTGTAGTTATTTTAGATATGTCTTTATTAGTGTTAGTGAATCTTATTAAACTCACTATTTAGTTATTTTTTTTTAATTCAACCAAAAAATTAATTACGGCTAAATAATTGGTACGACAAAATCAGTATTGTAATAATAAGTACAATTATTATTATTATTATTATTATTATACTTATTTTGCTATTTGTATTATGTAAATTAATGTAGCTTTAATATTAAGAAAACTAAATTTTTTTTGTAGAAACAAAAGCTATAGTTAATTTCATCTTATTAACTGCAGATTTCATTTCTAAATATATAATCTTACCCGGAAATCTAATAAATTATGCTAATAATTAACTATAATTAAGAGCTCGTGCTGGTTGTTTCCTGTCTTCTTTGATTTCATTAATCTCCAAATGAAATTAATTCCCAACAATGCAAATCAATAAGAATAAAATTAAACTGTAGAGTATGATTTTAAACTATGTAAATTAAAATTTATTATCTTAATTTTTCTAAAATTATTTAACTTAAATATAAATGATAAAATTTAAGAAATTTAAAATAAACAAAAATAATTAATTACGAACTTAAATTAAATCCATCAAAGAAAATCAATCCAAAACTCTTCCATAGGAGAAGTAGGAATTTATAAACTTAAATAAGAAGAAATGAACTTATTACGAAATAGAAGTTATGGAGTATTAGAATTTAATTATGTATTTAGTAAAACTCAGAGAATTATGGGTTTAGAGTTTTGTTATGAAGCTTTATAGCGTTTTTTAATAATTTTATTTTCGATTAACATTCCAAAGATTAACTTTTTTGATATCGGCTCAGAAATTGCTAAAATATTTTTATGCTTGATGTGATTGCTAAAAAGACTGTTCTAGACTGAAAAAAAAAAAAAAGTTTACTCGAAAGGATAAGATTAAATGTGCCCTTGAAAACGAAAAAAAAAGAAAAAAGAAAAATTGATCGATAATCTGAAAACATGAGCAGTGACTTGTAAGAGAGAGAAAGATCACTTAAATGAAAGAGGAATTTAAAAGTCTGAGAAAAGTACTGAAAGAAAATCTTTTAATTTTCACTTGAAGGAATGATAGTTTAGAATCTGTGAAGTTTTACTAAAACTGTGAAGATTAGTTGAGATTAAGTCTAATTTTAAATTCTTGTTTTAAAATGACTTTTTAAATGAATTTCTTTAAGCGAATTCTATCATTTCATGAATAAAGTCATTTACTGTTCCATTGGTACAAATACTAATCAACATAATCACAATATGTTCTACTGTAGTATCTGCCTTGTTGAAATATGGCAAATACTTCCGCCATCATCATCTCATCCCTATAACAATCTACAAAAGTATTGTTTTTATTTTATTTCTATAAACTTTTAAGATATTCACTGAAGTCAACGTTTACTCCTTTGCAGTCTGGTATTCAGATTTTTATTTTTGAAATTGTCAATGGTAAATTTTAGTTGTGTTAAAAAATATCAATAAATCTATCTATCCGGAAACTATTGTAAACTTCCAATTTTGAACAATGTCAATGTCACACTTGCAATGAACTAAAAAAAAATTATTAGCCTGATTTATTTATAAGTTAAGCGTGAAGTAATAAATTTGTAATGCACCAATCTCAAGAACGCAATGAATTCAAGACAGATAAGATAGTGCAACCAAAAGCAATTTTTATTTCTTATGTCCTAAAGGACATACGAAGTATAATGTTTTAAGCTAGATCCATCTAACGGGAAACCACTGGTGGATCGTTGAATCAAAGCAATTCTTGCGATGGACTTCGACTCAATCTTTTGGGATTAAACGTAAAAAGAACATTAAAAAACACCACAAGATTCAACTTTCCATTTTTAAAAATTTACTCTCTTTAAAATAACCATATCTTCACACCAGTAAAATATACTCAATGAAATACATTTATTCAACATATTTAATAATAGCAAATATACTGAATAAATGTATTTTACTGAATATATTTTATTGGTGCGAAGATGTGGTTGTTTTAATACGACGACTAGAAGACAGAAGATTAGGAAGAAATTTGGACTTGTTTTTACTATCCATTATGCATCTGAATAGGTAATTAGGTGAATCCCACTGGGGCTCACGATGGTCCATGGGGATGCTGTAGAAAAAGGCTCCCAGCGTTTCATTGACCGGGATTGAGATGAGGTCGGGTGGTCAGTCCAACGCTCGCCCACCACAGGGAAGAAATCCAATAACCATTCTACAGAGGGCTGGTTGGGCCCTAGGGCCCGTCTGGAGAAGAATTTAACGAAGGGATTAAACCCGTCTCCTCCAACCCGCAGTATTTTACCACTTGGCTACTGGGCCCAATTACATCTGCCAGTCATAATAAAAAATCCTAGAAGTTTTCCATGTAAGATGTCTAGGAAAGCGCCAAACTGTTAGATCAGAAAACACAAATCTACAGGAATTACAGCAAAAACCACCGTCTTTATTTTCTTGTGAATACTTGGAACTGTTTTTTTTTTTTTTTTTTTTATATATACAAGTCTTGATAGCGAAGACAAAAAGATGTGAAGCGGAACATGGATATTTGGCAACGAATCGAAAACAATCGGTTGATTGGAAGAGAAAATTAAAAAAAAAAATAAGCTTAATATTCATTTTCTGAAATGAAAGTCAACTTACAGTTTTGATTACGTATTTTAAAGAAATTAGAAAAATAAAATAACAAAGCCTTGGAATTCTGAACAGCAATTAAAAACTATTTTTGATGCCATCAAAAAAAAAAATTCATTTGACTAAATTATTAAAGTAATTATTTAAATAATTATTTTACTAGTTGCGACCCGTGAAATATTCAAGGAAGTAAAACAAATTCTACATTTTTGAAAAACACAAGATTGAAAAAGATGTTCTAAGCTCATTTTTTAAAAGCCTTGACTTCCGCAACAGCCCACATATAATTTGAATGACTAAGTCAAATTTTTTTTAAAATAAACGAAAATAAAAACTTGATTTACCAGTTTCAACAATAATAATAACAATAATGAATGTCCAACAGCCAATACCAATAATCCTGTCTGGGCAACAATGACGGCACGTGTTCCCCTACTTCGTTGATTAGTGAGCGAGCGGCTACACAGCCGAAATATGTAAAAACCGAGGTTTTACAAACTCTGATAAATTTTGATGCATGAACTTCATGCATTTCAGTGTAAACTTCATTTACGTGGGAAAGAAAATCTCAATATGCTGATAATTATTGTGTAATCGCGCTTCGTTGGGTGAAGTGCGACGAATATTAGAGAAGCATGTTTAAACATGGGCGTGACGTCACGCCTGACGTATTCCAACGCTGCACTGTGATTGGTTATTTCTTCGACTCTGCTTACAAATTTACAAATAGCCGGACAATTTTTGCCTATTAATAGGATGATTATTTAGTAGAATATTATTTCTTGAAGTTTCTTAGCGGTTGCAGCAAATTTCTCTTAACTTCTGACCTGTAACTGGTGTCCGAAATATATGATTTATTTTTGTTACGAATTCTTATTGTGAATTCTTACCCTTTTTTCAAGAAATTCTCTATCTAATGTTAATGGGTTTCTTAATTTAATTTCACATTTTCTTTTGTGAGTAGGAAAAACATAAATACAGTAAAACCTCGTTAAGTCGTTACTCAACATTTTTGACGACTTAAACGGAGTGGGAATTTTTGAAAAAAACAAAACAAAACAAAACAAAACACTGAATTACAGTATTTTCATGAATGGCTGTAGGATTCAGTGAGAAAACAAGATTTTCAGAAATCAATACATGCAAATGAATGAGTGAAAAATAAAAAAATAAAAAAACTTTTTATAGTTACCACATTTTAATCGAAAGGCAATGTCTGTTTTTGAAACGTTCCAGCCAACCATTGCTGCCGCCGAAATCTTCAATGTTCACCTCCTTAGCAATTTCCATGGCTTTTTCTTTGAAAATCACGGCAGAAATCGGCACATTTTGCGATCTGGCATGTTTTAGCCATCGAACTAAAACCTCCTCGATCTCGTCAAACTTCGATTTCCTCATTCTCTTTCTTTTGTCTTTGCAGTCAGCTTCTTCAATTACTTGTTTCGATGAAAGAATATTGTTTAATGTAGTCCTTGGAATATGGTGTTCTTCGGCAAAAGCTGTTTTCGAAACATTTGATTTTTCAAAAAGTGCAATTAAGTCTTTTTTTTCTTTAAAAGATAACGAGGTAAGTTTTCGTTTCCCTTGCATGTTAAAAACGTAATCGAACCACGAAATTGCAAGAGGAAAAATAGCCTTTATAGCGGGGCTTACTCGCTCCGAAATGAAGTCACACTGAGGAGCGGTCAAGAAAAAGCGAGAAGTGTGCTTTGAATGATTAGCAGCGAGATTCCAAGAACCCAAATCCTCCGAAGGGATTAGGAAAGGAATGAAGTGACAGGCGTGGTCGAAAATTCCCCGTTAAGGCTTGGCTTTCTTAAAGTGAAGGGGCGGAGCTGAAAAGACAATACGACGGCAAAATAGAGAAGAAAGATGCTTTTGGCCATTCTTTGGATAAAGGAGGGTTATTTTACATTATTGGATATGAGATCTTGTCAGGACGAAAGGAAAACGACGACTTAAACGGATTGATGACTTTACGAGGTTTTACTGTAGAAAGAAATGAATTGCTATCCTGGCTATAATAGAAAATGTGGTAACACAATGGAACAAGAATGAGAAATACTGCAATGAATCGTTCCATAAAATCTTACTAAGCAAAATTCCAAAAATTCTCTTATACGTGGATCTTCGTTATAACCAATCTCTAAATTTCTTCTTCAGAGTTTCTCACTCTGTTAATTAATTAATTTATCTTTATAAATGAGACTTATTAATAAAAAATAAGCCCCCTGGGGTTTGTGAACAAGACTCTTTTTTTGAGATTAACGCAGCGTTCAAGAATTGACTGATGATTCTTTTTCGAAAGCCCGGAACTGATAGTTTCTCCCGTTTCTCCAACGATGGCGCATTGCAGCCATCAGTGTTTCTCAATACCTCAATTTTCAAAGCCTTTGCGTTTTTATTGAGCTTTTAAGATGAAAGAGTTCGTTCACTTTACTGAGCAGATTTTCAAAGATTGGAATTTATTTTGGTTTAAAATAAAAATCTCTTATGTCAACGTACTATGTCAACGCCATTTTTTATGTAAAACAAAAAAATACAAAAATAGCTGAAAATCGTGGAAAGTTTCATCAGCTTTTAGGCGAAATTTTGTCTTATTCAATAGTAGCCTATACTTCTAAACTTACTGTTCTTAGGGATAACTTTCAGTGGGCATCAAAAAATATGTTCAAATTTTTTTTTTCAAAAGTATCAAATCGATGGTTATTGAACGATTGATTTTACAAGACTTTCGTATTATAACGATTCTCTACATACAACTTCAAAATTCGCTGATGAAGGGCGGAAAGCAAACATAAAAAGCAATTTCTCAGGTCGCTTTCACAATTGCTTTGTAAAAAATTCAGAAAATTTTCCTTTTAAACAAAAAAAAAAAAAAAATCATTTTTTGATGGAAAAGTAATTCTAGTACAAGAAATTTCAAAGTCCTCTTTGATAAAATGACTCTGATATATTCAGATTCAAATGAATTGTTTTTTTTTTTTTT
>JAFIDM010000005.1:43063821-43077151 GCA_023159025.1 Thereuonema tuberculata | reverse complement strand
TTCGTTTCCCTTGCATGTTAAAAACGTAATCGAACCACGAAATTGCAAGAGGAAAAATAGCCTTTATAGCGGGGCTTACTCGCTCCGAAATGAAGTCACACTGAGGAGCGGTCAAGAAAAAGCGAGAAGTGTGCTTTGAATGATTAGCAGCGAGATTCCAAGAACCCAAATCCTCCGAAGGGATTAGGAAAGGAATGAAGTGACAGGCGTGGTCGAAAATTCCCCGTAAAGGCTTGGCTTTCTTAAAGTGAAGGGGCGGAGCTGAAAAGACAATACGACGGCATGCAAAATAGAGAAGAAAGATGCTTTTGGCCATTCTTTGGATAAAGGAGGGTTATTTTACATTATTGGATATGAGATCTTGTCAGGACGAAAGGAAAACGACGACTTAAACGGATTGATGACTTTACGAGGTTTTACTGTAGAAAGAAATGAATTGCTATCCTGGCTATAATAGAAAATGTGGTAACACAATGGAACAAGAATGAGAAATACTGCAATGAATCGTTCCATAAAATCTTACTAAGCAAAATTCCAAAAATTCTCTTATACGTGGATCTTCGTTATAACCAATCTCTAAATTTCTTCTTCAGAGTTTCTCACTCTGTTAATTAATTAATTTATCTTTATAAATGAGACTTATTAATAAAAAATAAGCCCCCTGGGGGTTTCTGAACAAGACTCTTTCTTTGAGATTAACGCAGCGTTCAAGAATTGACTGATGATTCTTTTTCGAAAGACCGGAACTGATAGTTTCACCCGTTTCTCCAACGATGGCGCATTGCAGCCATCAGTGTTTCTCAATACCTCAATTTTCAAAGCCTTTGCGTTTTTATTGAGCTTTTAAGATGAAAGAGTTCGTTCACTTTACTGAGCAGATTTTCAAAGATTGGAATTTATTTTGGTTTAAAATAAAAATCTCTTATGTCAACGTACTATGTCAACGCCATTTTTTATGTAAAACAAAAAAATACAAAAATAGCTGAAAATCGTGGAAAGTTTCATCAGCTTTTAGGCGAAATTTTGTCTTATTCAATAGTAGCCTATACTTCTAAACTTACTGTTCTTAGGGATAACTTTCAGTGGGCATCAAAAAATATGTTCAAATTTTTTTTTTCAAAAGTATCAAATCGATGGTTATTGAACGATTGATTTTACAAGACTTTCGTATTATAACGATTCTCTACATACAACTTCAAAATTCGCTGATGAAGGGCGGAAAGCAAACATAAAAAGCAATTTCTCAGGTCGCTTTCACAATTGCTTTGTAAAAAATTCAGAAAATTTTCCTTTTAAACAAAAAAAAAAAAAAAATCATTTTTTGATGGAAAAGTAATTCTAGTACAAGAAATTTCAAAGTCCTCTTTGATAAAATGACTCTGATATATTCAGATTCAAATGAATTGTTTTTTTTTTTTTTTAATAAACTCCCTCATTTCGCGGGAAAACGAAGTGTTTCCTGAATAAAAGCTGGATTAATGTAACGTTAATTTGAGCATGGATCAAAGCCGACTGCAATTCACAAGAGAGAGGAGAACTGCCTTCTTTGTCGAAATAGAAATGACGCTCTGGTCGCTACAGAAAGAATTAAGTTCGATATGCGATTGAACGTAGCTACGATTACCCAACTACTGTCTGAAATACAACATTTCCATTGATACCGAAATAATGACAATATTTTCTTAAATTAACGAGAAAAATGTCGACACTTCGTGTTAGCCATTCCCCTATAAAATGGGCTTATCACATCGCTCAGTCCGTGTGTGTGTTCCTCTAATAACTTGTGAAGGCGATGGATGGGTCTTCATGAAAGTTACTATGAATATTTAAGGACTTTTATATTTCAAGTCTTTTTCCAAATCAATCCAAAGTAGCGCGAAACGAAAATAAAAATTTCGTAGAAAAAGCACTGGACTCTATATTCGGGCAAACCAAAGAACGACCGTGGCCACCAGATGTCGCAATAGTAGAATTTGAATCGATTGTATATGTCAGTGTTTATGGCGGGAAAGTGCTTGGCTTCTGATTGGCGATTGTGAATAGTTTCTCTATACAAACTTCAGTCCTGGAATGACTAAGAGATCATTGTTGTAGTTCAAGGTCAGAGTCATTCTTTCGCTAGGAGGACTTTAAACAATGGAATTCTATCCTATTTCCATTCATATTTCGTTGTTTTAAACAATAAATTTTACTCCCCTTTCTAATGTCTAGCAGATGGATGTTGACGATCACGTTTGCGCGAGAATTACGAAAAAAACACGAGATCTCGCCATTAGCCTCTTCAGCAGGTCTCAAGGAATTTAGTATTTTTAATGTCTGTCACTAGGAAAATGAATTTATTGTTTGTTTATTGACTATATTAATTTATTTAATTTATTAAAACTATATTAAAATGTAGTAAAAGTCTCACGCATTTCCCCATATTATTCATTTAAATATTTCAATATTTTGTGAGAAGACATGGATAGAGACTGTTCTCGCGTAAATTACGTGAAATCACGAAAATACGGGATCGTCAACATCCATCTGTTAGACATTAGCTAAAGCCATTATTTACAGCACGGTTTGATAAGATTACAGTTAATCCGACAACGTAAGGATTAACTGGGTTTTTTTCTCTTTTCACAAATACAAAATTTGTAGAGTTTATCTTCAGCAGTTAGTTAGATTTGAAAAAAAAAAAAAAAAAATAGACTTTAAACAAATACAGAAAAGAAAAAGAAAGTTTCTTCGAACTTTTACATTCGTTAAGACAATTATTCATTCGCAAAACCTAAAAAAAAAAACTGTTTTCGTTTTATTTTTCTAATCCAAGACCACATCTCGCTCTGTCTTTTTTTCTTTTAAGAAAGATGCTGTTATGAAAAAGGCTGAATATGTTTTTTCCGCTCTTTTTTTCTTTTAATTTTATTTATCTTCTTTTTTTTTTCTTTTTAGCAGAATGATTTTGAAACACTCACGTTCAAAATGATTATTTTATTGAAATCTTTCTTTTACTCTAAAAATAAAATAAAATAAATAAATAAAAACGCTCTTTTTTAGAAAAAGGAGAAAATGTTCAGTTTGGAATAATGAAGGAAAGAAAATCGAATCAAACTTAAACGACTAAAAAGAATAAAATTATTATTATATTAATAAATTATTAACTGAAAGAAAGTTATCGAAAGAACTTAAAAATTCGGTAAATTTAACATCTATTATTATTCTAATATTATCTTTTTAAGTTGAAATTTTTGAAGACAGAATTTCAATAAATTTTAAAACATCAACCGAGATAGCCAATACAATCAAATGGATTTTTGAAATTAACTAATTGTGAAACTGGATTACAAAAGAAAAAAAAAATATAGTGGTAAATAAAAAAGCACATTTTGGAAATCGACGGATAATAATAATATCTAACCACTGAAAAAAGGCTGAATAATTTTTTTGAGCAGTCATCGGTTGAAAAGTTTTCAATGTTTCTCCCTAAATCATTCCTTCAAACAGAATCAAATCCCGTTACTTGCAGTCAATTCACAAAATAAAACAATTTCTTTACGACTTCTTTTTTTTCCATAACTTATGATCTATAGTAACAATGGCTAACGCAGTGTAATTGGTTAGGCTTAAATTCAAGCTGAAGAACCAACCAGATTCCTCGTTTAATACATACCCTAGAGTGATTGGCTGACGAGTAATCACGTGATTACAATGATTGAATGAATTTTAAACTTAACAGATAAAACGATGGATTCATTTTAACCGAAGTGAAAACAAAAATTAATTTAGGACTTCAACAGTAAAAGAAAATAAAGACTAGAAATTGGAATTCAAAATATTAACTGAAAAGTTTTGATTCTCCATTGTTCAACTTTGCAAGAGAATAATAAAAATTTAGAATAATATTCACATCCTCTAACTGCTGCTACTAAATCACTGTTGATCTTTCTATGTTTGTATTATTTTATAACTTAAAAAATACAGAGATTTTCATTTTTTTTAACCATTTCACTCCTTTATACATTTTATAAAGAATGGATAAAAATTGGAATACTTAGGATTCTTCAGAATTAAGAAAGATCTAATTAACAGAAACGTAAATATTGCGTTAATTTTTATTAACTTTTAAAAACAAATGTAAAATAGACGATACAAATACGAGGAAATTGCCCAATTCTTTCCTTGAGCAGAAAGAAAAATACAGACAGCCCTCATTTTACGACGGTTCAATTTACGACGATTCAGATTTACGCCGGTTTAGAATTAAGGCGAAAATGAGGAAACGTATATTTTTAAAAAATAAAAAAAAAATGCGAAAAAAGAAAAATTAAATTTCTTGAGCGAAAATGCAGCCTGTAAACGGTGAACGCAGTCAACTTTAACAGCCGTACTTAGGATCCGCCCACTCGGTTCACGTGGCTCCTTACTTCTGTTTCGCTCTTTCATCCCGCGTTGATTGTCTGTGAATGCCGTTATAAATACGTATTACAATTAATAGCGATAAAGTTTTTTAAAAATAAAGTGTCCATGTCTACTTAAAGCAATGTACCCTGACCCACTGTACACATGTAATAATTAAGTTACTATTTATTATCATATGTTAATTTCGTAGGCTATGAGAGTAGGTAAATATTTTAAATTGCTTCAGTCGTAAAAACTTATATTAACATGATTTGCTTAAATAAAAACAATATATTTTTGGATGCGTGAAACACATCCTTCCGTTGACATTATATAATGGGTTCATTTTACGTCGATTCGATTTACGACGCCGCTATAGGAACCCAACACCGGCGTAAAACGAGGGCTGTCTGTATTTAATTGGAATTACCTTCAGTTCAAATGTACGCAATCTCATTTATTGGTTAATTTTATCCATTCTAAACTATCACTTCACTTTATATGATAAGTAAATGTAACTTCAATAAATGCTTGAATAATTATCAAATGTGTAGTGATTTTTTTTCCGGTTTGTATCCTAATCATTATACCTAATTCTGAAATTAGCTAACTGAAATTCAAGTCATCCGGAAGGGGCCGCTCTGCTTTTGATTACTGGAAACCTTTTTAAATTCAAAGGAGAGTTGTACGGATGTTTCAAATATAAATAAGAGCCTTCACTGGTTAAAAGTTAATAGGAAGCACAGACAGACAGATACGGTGAGCTTGTAAGTCTTTCCGGAAGTATCAGTAAATCTGACTTCTTTTCACGCGAGAAGTCCACGTTTCGTAGCAGGTATTAAAAGGTAGCATTTTTAATTTTATTAAAAGACAGAAATATGTTAAATTAGATATGTTAATTAAAATTCTTTCCATTAAAACCCTTTTGTTGATTCTGTGGCTGCAATTAAACATAATCTGTGGAGATTATTCTGGAATAATAACGAGCTTGGAAGAATGCTTGCGAAATGAAACTCAGGATGTAATTAATTTCACAAAACAACCGCAATTTCAACGGAAACAGATAAACCCAATTCAATTGTAAAAGGATGGATCCATTCTTCGATAGAAGTTTCAATGGTTTTATAGATTAGCAAGGAAATTATTTTATTGAAATTTTAAAATTGTGATGCCAATTATACATCGGAAGCGCAGTGGTGCCTCAAAGAAAAAAATACATGTATTGTTGTATTGTTCATACTAGCCTCAGTACAGAGACCCCATACTGTTATTGTTATTCCTTCTTGTTTCTTTGTTAGACTTTTGCAATATTTTCTGATATTTGTGATGTCTTCTGATCCGTTTGTATTCATTTAAAAGATCTCAACTTAATTTTGCTTCAAGTAAAATATAACCACGCAACAACAACAAAAAATCCGCTGGTAATAAGGAGAATATTCTTTGGAATCTGTAAGATTAAGATGATCTCGATCCAAGACTTCACGGGAGTAAGATAAATCTCAATCCTTCATTCACTTTCCAAATACGTCGAATCTGCACTAAATTTGCGGTAAGATTTATGAACGCTAATCGTATGGAGACAGGTTTGGGATTCACTCTTTAACTCGTTCGTATGATGAACGGAGACGGAGAAATTGGGAGCAGACAGGGTTAGAAGATGAAGAGTTACAGTCTGTTAATAATAGATGGTGGGTGTGGGAATGGTAGGTTAGCGTGCACCAACAGGGTTTTGACCGTTTTTAGGAGAGCACTTGGATGAAAAATATATAAGAATAGCAAGTAATGTGGAAAAAGAAAAATCAGTTCAATAAATCTCAGAGAAAGAGTGAAGTTTACATCAAAAGAACAAGAAAGGATTATCCTAATCCAAATGAATAAGTTCAAGTCTTCCGTTAAAAGACAAATTAAAAAAAAAAAAGGACACAATTCTTATAATCTTAAACAAAGGATTGGAAAAAAAAGTGAAAAAGAACAAGTTCATAATATTTTAATTTACCAAAAAAAAAAAAAATAGAAAATAATTATCCTATCAGTGCTAATCTATTCTTAAAATAGCAGGCTTTTACCTCGTTTCTTCTCTTGTTTCTTAGTTAAATACTATTTTAGATAATACTTATAAATGGTAAAAAATAACTGAAATTTAAATAGACTTTAATTTCTTTAGTTTCGTCTTTTTTTTTTCTTTTTAATAAATAAGACTTTTGTAAATGCATTTCTTCTTTTGAAAGAACTTCTTTAGAAACTTTTCTGAGTTGTAGTCCTTAACTTTGGTTTGCGATGTTTGTTGACTTGAAAGAAGAAAAATGATTACAATAAACCTGTCTTAAATATAGTCTGACAAAAACAGATAATCTAAATATAAAAAAAAGAAATCATTCTCGTTTCTTTTCACACACACACGTCTTACTTTCGAAGTCTAAGATTATCATTATTATTATTTCTGAAAACAATCGGACATTTTCTAAGCATGGAAAAGTTCTAGGCACGTGATCCTTTTTAGAGATTCCGTAAAGACATTGTAAGGGGTGATTGCAGAGCTCTTAAAGAAGGTTTCGTCCGTCACTAGATCTATAGCCCAAACTATAAGTAGTACAGACATGAGTGATTCTTTATTGGAAAGCTTATGATCTGTAGAGATGGGAAAAAATACGAGTTCTGGTCTAAGGTCACTTCCTATCTCATATGAAATCTGTGCGTGGTCGTTATGGTTTCGCGTATTATATGAAACCATTTTTCCTTGTCTTTTTCTTTTAAATATGGAACACTACATTTTTGCAACTACACTAAAAATCGTTTATCAGGATTTGATGAGGCCGCGCCCGTTTCGAATAAACGGAAATTCGGGTAATCCGGAATATATTATAGTAAACATGTACCGTACATTAAAACATTACAGTGAACCAACAGTGCAGTGGGCGCTAAAATTATTACCGTACTTGGACTGCAGTTACAGTACTGTTGTCAAGATATAACAATTTTTGAACCCTTTTCAATATTGATATTGATACACTGATGTACTGAATAATGTTATCAATACAGCTATAATTAAATAATCGCTTGTGTACGATATTAAATATTGATTACAGTTCCGGAAAAAGATTTTTGTATATTTTTTAAAATATGCTGAAAATCGTTTCGGATAAACCAGATTTTCGGTTAAACTAGTTTTTAGCGTAATTATTATTTTTATTACTCCCGCCTACATTAATCGATTTGTAAGTTTCCCCTTTCAAGAGGTGCCTAAATATAATCACTTAAACCGTATCACTCCAAGCAGGTTTGCGTTTTTCTCCAATAAAAACCGAATATTTACAATTTCAAACTTTTGTTAAATAGAAACACTTTCCGTTGGATTTGTGCTGGTCGGAAGCGCCCTCATCCCAACACCATCTGTTAGTGCTCGTGTCTTTCAACCTGAATCGTTCGGAATCGTTTATATAACTAAGTGGCGAAGGCAACCCATTGGCAATGAAAGAACATTAGCTGTTATCTGTGGCTTTTTCGTGGGCTTCTGAGCATGTTCTTCCGTTCGTATGAATCTGGTTGTTGACATCCACTGGTTACAGAATTCAAGATGGAAACGGTAATGATAATTTCTAAATGTCAGCGCGGGATATATTCGCTCATAAACTAAATCGATTGTTTCCAAAAGCAGACGAGGACATTGAACTAAGCAACCCATGCAAAGAAATTAGAGTCTAATTTTCTGGGGACCGGAATCAAAACACGTCGTTAGTTTATTTAATTAATATTATTTTAAGCGTCTATTTAAAATATCTACTTTATTTAGTATAATATGATAAAGGAATATTTTTTTTCTCGTTTACTCTAAATTCGCAGTAAAGCTAAAAACGACTGCTTCTCTTTCTTGCTATAATGTGTATATTTATCTTATAACTGTAACTCTTATAACTGTAGTTTTTTTTAATTGCCTACTATTCGAAAACTAATTCAAACATCATTGTTCAGCAAAAAATACAAAGATAAAGTTTCACTAAATAAAATTAAGGTTTTTTTTTTTTTAATGGGGAAAAAAAAAACCCCAAAACAAATGAGCATTTATTTACTTTAAGTGAATTTATAATGGTAACCTTCCGCCTCTCTTTTGTCCACTATCATCTTGTCTCCCGTTTTCTGCATATTGATTAAATTTGTCTCCATGACAATAAACAGGACGTCAAAATATTGGCAAAGCAATAAAACTAATAAAAAAATTAATAATTTACAAGCTTAATTAACAAGTAAAAAATTATTCAACTGCAATTCAAAACAATGCAATTCAATAAAAGTATTCTTTTAGTATGCTGCAATAAATAATTTATGTTATTAATCATTTGTTTTTATAAATTAACAGTAAAAGCTTATTTTCCGTTTTATTAGCACACTTGTAATAATTATAATAATTATTAAAAAAAAGAAGGCAATTTTCTTTTGAAATAGTTTCGTCGTTCGGTAACGAAATGAATAATATTTTATAATTTTGAAAATTAATTTGGCATGGAATCAATTACTGTTTTCATTGATCAATATAATGTAAATTCTAGATGAATTTTAAGTCAAATATTCAGTAGGCTTAAGGTTAATTCTAAATAATCTGTTTATTATTTATATATTTATTTCTAAATTATCTGTTTATCTAAATGGCTGTTTAGAAAAGGAGGGGAATTCGTCTGTTTCAAAGTAGAAACTGTCGTTTTCATTGAATTTGAATTTCATGCAAATACACTTGGCTCACTTTAACCTTTCAGAATCGCTGAAGATCGTCATCTGCATCTGAATTTGAGTTTTACGAGCGAGAAATTACATTGAAAAACGATTTAAGCTTCATTAGAAGCCATTAACAAAAAAAAAAAGCTGCAATTCCTACGGAACTCGGCTGCTTCTAAATAAGCAAAACTTAAGTATACTGATTATGGCTAAAAGAATGGATGTACATTGGTAGGGTTGTGAATTAGGAATCAAAAAGAATACACCCGGGTTACGGACGACTCGACTTACGGCGTTCCGTGCTTACGAACGGGCTCCCAAGGCTCCCCAAAAGAATATTTTATAATTACATTAATAATTCAGGAACTAGTTTCTTCTGCGCATGTATACAAACCCGCACGATGTTGTGAGTCTATGTTTACCCTTATGATTTTGCCTAAGTGTAATTCTTAGTTAACCTTTAATATTCTTTTTTGAAATTTCTTCTCTCTCCTTTCGAAACTTTTTGTACGAATTTGTTTTTGTGTTCTGTTTGAATTAAAAGAAATAGGACAACAGTTTCTGTAACTTACTATTACATTATTACACTGCATTATTACTACATGTAAGCCATTGGACTAATATTATTATTATTACAACTCGAGATCCGAGTTACATAGAAATCCGACGTTCTCAGGAACATGTCTCGTCCCTAACCCGGGGCCCACTTGTCCTCGGAAAATACGATGAGAAAGTTCTAAGTATGTATATTTATTAAGCATGTATTATAAAAACACTTTTTATACGCACATAATAATTATATATTAAGTCGTAACCGTTATGTATAAACCGCAGTATGAATATTTTATTAGCATATTCGTTATTTTAGAAAGCAGTGATTGTAATTAACATTTCATACATTAATTAGTTTACATTGTTTAATAATATTTTTCATTACGTATTTAATTTATTTCATTTTATACATACATACAATATATTTATCAATAGACTTCAGTTTTAATATTTATTGTCACTGTAATATACATAATTAATTAGAGAATTTTAATTCCACTGAACGAAGAGACAATAATCAACAACATTTTGGAATTCAATACTGAAATCTGATTTCCATAGAATTCTCTACAATGTTTAACCATTGTGCAATACTGGGAAATTCAATATTTAATTTACAAATTAATACAAACATTCAAAACAAATTTACATGGATTTTCAAACGATTCCAATGCTAACGGGAATTAATGAAACGTTTTCAGAAGAACAATCTTTAAGTCTTTAGTGAACAACAGAGAAAACCTTTTTCCCTGATTTAACTCTGATTGCGGGCCTGTATGAGCTGCCTAACATGTAAAATAGTGATAAAAACGTTTGGTGGCCTATGGTTCTATATTCTTATTGCCTGGAAACCTTTATAAATCTACAGTAACAGCCTATCATGTGCTTTGAGAGTAATGATAGCAATTCTTTATTGTTTTTTTTTAATTTATCATGAATTTTATTATAATTATATTACAGCATGAATTACATAAATCTGCTCCTTCAATTGAAAGTTTAAATTACTTTAAATTAAAAAACTATTATTACAAGCACTGAATGAAAGTTGAAGTGAAATAGATACCAAGAAATTTAAATAATTTCTAGAAAAGAGAATATCGGCAAGTTGACTTAAAATATATTTTTTATAATAAATAAATTAAGTAAACAAATTCAAATTTTAACTATTCGTAATTAATTAATTAATTATTATGACTTAAATTCAGCTTTTTTTTTTAATTAAAAAAATTATGATGTTGTTTTTTTTTTTTCTTTTCATTCAATCGCAGCCAATTTGAAACATCAATGCACAAAAGGATACGCATTTAAGGTGTTAAACTGGAACGAATTTCATTAATTCATAACTTTGTTAAAAACCACTGAAGGAAAATGAAAAAAAAATAAAAAAAGAAGTTCGATTTCTTTTTGAACCTCGAAACAAAAACAAAAAAAATAGGAAAGTTTTCTTCATTAATTTAAAAGCTTCTAAAAGTGTTTCCAAAATGGTGTTGTGTTGATTGGAAAGACTTTAAGACTGAGAAAGCATGAATTATATATGGTTTTTAGAACTGATGAAATTGGTCTCCCTTCAATGGAAAGGTGTTCTTGACGTAAAACATAAAGAACAAACTTAGTCTAATTAAGGTAATGGAATTTGGAAACAGAAAACCACCAGCGCATATTTCAACAGAACATTTGATCCTCCACCATTAGGCAATTATGCTTCCAAGAAACTACATAACAAAGGCTGTGATTGGGTGTCCGTTAAAATGTTTCTAACTTTTCTTTTTAATTGCAGAAGGAAGTTTAGGAGATTTAACTTTCTAAGTCAATCAATACAAAATTAATTCACCAATTAAATTATTACTTTGTAAAGCAGAAATAGTTCCCTTGCGAACAAAAGGATAACTGGGTCAAGTTCAATGAAGACCTAGTTATCAGGGAGAGACAAAGGGTAAACATGAATTTATTGAACGTAGATTAATAATTAAAAAATGATATTTGCATTAAATAACGAATGAGATTTAGTTTGTAACTTTAATATCTATTTTTACTCTAATTATATCAGAGATGGAAGAATTAAAAATAATAAATAAAAATACAGCTACAAAAAAATAGATTTAACGCGTCTAGATTAACTTAAAAAAAGGACATAAAAGGTTTTGTAAAAAAAAAAAAAAATGATGAAACATGTTCAGAGAATTCTAAAGAACGAAACGTGAACTAACTTAATATTTTGAAATTTGGCATTAGAAAGGTCTCACATTACGAAAACATGTGAATCACATTCCTTTAAACGCAGTCTAATGACACTGTGAGTTCGCATTAAGTTTTCATTGGGAAGGAAATGGCGCTTGAGCATTTACAAATATAATTACTGCTTTCCAAATGTTGGTCTTTTCTGTAAAATTTAAGGTATTACTGACAGTTTGAATTAAAGAAAATAAGTTAGTAAATTTCCGCGCAATACATGAATTTGAAAGAATGAAATAGAAAAATACTTAGCAGTCGGTACTCCTTAGTAAAAGAAAAGAAATAAATGGGTTTTAAAGAATCAAAACGAGTGAAAAACAACGAAAAAGTGAATTTTTTATTTTATTTTTATAATAGAAAACCTTAAAGTATTCAGTTGCTCAACATAGGAAACCAAAATATTAACATACTAGTGGACCCGTGCGAATAATTCGCAACAAAAAACCACCTTTGAGAAATAATAAACAAATCCAACAGCTTGTGTGCATGTTAGTTAAACACATTGTCAATAGATGGCGTCTTCTCAAGTTTTATAAAAAAGTTGACCCGTGCGAATAATTCGCATGGTATCTTGATCAGTCACCGAATGGTAATGTGGAAATAAATAAATGAACAGATTGTCAATAGATTGCCTTCTACATTTTTACAAAAAATATTTTTAAAATAAATTTTTTTAACGAAAACATTAATTTTAAACAATCTGTTTATTTTTCATCATTAGCGGTGAACGTAATCTTGAAAATATCTCAATCATTGATTTCGATGAAGTATTAAGGGAAATAAAAAAAACACCTTTGAGAAATAATATATGAGAAGTTGACTAATTTTTATGTTTCTATTGTTATAAATCGTTTATTTTTATTAAAATATAAATCTTTGTTTGTTTTTTTATCTGTTGTTATTAAATAAACGATGAAATATCATTTAAAGTGCATTTTTATTCCAAAAAAGGAAATATTTGAAGGTTACAACGCTAAAGCAATATTTTCGCTTTCGAAAAATAAGGCGCTTCTATTAAAGCGTGTCTACATTTTTATAAAAAGTTTTTAAAAATAAAGTTTTTTAACGAAAACATTAATTTTAAACAATTTGTTTATTTTTCGTCATTAGTGGGGAACGTACTTCAAAATGATGCCTCAATCATTGATTTTGATGAAGTAGTAAAGGAAATATGGCGTTCCGACAAAAAAAAACCCTTTGAGAAATAATATATAAAATAATATATGAAAAGTTGACTAATTTTTATGTTTCTATTGTAATAAATCGTTTATTTTTATTAAAATATAAATCTTTGTTTTTTTTTTTATCTGTTGTTATTAAATAAACGATGAAATATCATTTAAAGTGCATTTTTATTCAAAAAAGGAAATAGTTGAAGGTTACAACGCTAAAGCAATACTTTCACTTTCGAAAAATAAGGCGCTTCTGTTAAAGCGTGTCTACATTTGTATAAAAA
>JAFIDM010000005.1:43033239-43063811 GCA_023159025.1 Thereuonema tuberculata | reverse complement strand
GAAAACATTAATTTTAAACAATTTGTTTATTTTTCGTCATTAGCGGGAAACGTAATCTTCAAAATGATGCCTCAATCATTGATTTTGATGAAGTAGTAAAGGAAATATAGCGGTCCGACAAAAAAAACCCTTTGAGAAATAATATATAATGATCTTTTGTTAGTTTTAATTTATATTTAAAAGAAAAAACAATGAGAATTAGGAATTTAATTTAATCTAAATTCTTAAATTCTGATTATTTTCTCTAGGTTTAGGGATGTAATTTATTTTTTATTTCATCTATTTACCAAATAAATTAAATATTTGTTAAATATTTATAAAACTTAAAACATAAAAACAAAATAAGGTTTTTTTCTTTATAAAACCGTTTTACAGAAAATCCGACAAATAAAAATAAAATAGAATCAAAATATATAAAAAGGCAAGGTTTTAAAGTTAAAAAAAAAATAGAATTCTTAATTTATTACATTTCTAACAACGAAGTTAGAAAGACTTTTTAATTACAGAAATGCTTTTATATTGGATAAAAAGGCATGTTGTCATTTTTCTGTTTTTTGTAATTCGTATAAGTTAATAAAGGAAAATTTTTAAACGTAAGAACGAAAAATATATTCGCTTTCAACTTTATTAGTAATACTTTATTTCTTCTTATCGTAGAATATCTGAATACTGAAAAACTTCATTAACTTTTAATGACGTTCTTCTTCCACAACAATGGGAAAAAATGCACGTGGAAATTTAATTGGATTCGCAAATGAATCTTCTCAGCTTTTTGTCAGTAATAGAAATTCGTTCAATAAAAAGACGTAACGGGATTTTCAATATTAGTATCTTTAATTGTTTTCGAAGACATATTATTTTCGACACATTTCTAAATTAATAAAAAAAAAGGAGCAACGGTAATAAAAATAAAAAATTATCGAAGAGAATTGCCAGGTTTTTTTTTTCTGACAAATTTCGTTTGATAATTTTGACAGTGCTTGATAAACATCCTTGAAAGCCAAATCGAACAAAAAAAAAATCCTCCGCTCGATGGGGTTTTTGCTGCAAAGCATCTTTTTCATTGCTCTGTAGTAGAGGACCAATTGCTTCCTCTTCCCTCCTCGCGATGTTTTTTTTCTTCGAGTGCTGCCGGGAAATTAGCGACGAAAAACCATGAATTCCTGCTTGCAATGAAGAGTTGTGCCAATGGAAATTGTTATCGCATCTTTCGAGTGATTAGCATCGAAGAAGATAATGTGCAGTAAAAGAGATCGTCACAAGCAAATCATTTTAGAATAGAGTCAATTCAAAACAACAAAAGCTTTTAAGTGTGTTTAGAAATAGGCGTCTACCATTCTGTTTATGAAACACATTAAATTTTTGTAGTTTCAATAATTAATCAATTTAATTTTTACAAATGTATCGAGTCGGAAAACTCGAAAATGTCTTTCGGACATATTTTTTTACGACTTTTTCTTCAGTTATCAGTTAAAAAAAAAAAAAAACTGCTAGCATAAATGTAGTATTAACGTCATAATAAAGTTAACAAACTAGCAATTCTAAAAATAATTACAAAAAATAGATGGAAACACGTTTCAAAGTTCATTACGATTATTAGTGAAGAAATTATAATGAAGCAACCTGTAATGGATGCACCAAACAGTTATCCTCATTAGATATAATTAAGTTGGACAGTGGGTGCTGCGTAATTTGTTTAATTTGACAATAATGCTTCAAAAACAAAGACCAGTTTCAGGCAGGAGGATTAGAGAAACGAGCTTAATCCTGAAGGGCTTCTGTTAAATGAAAACAACAAAACCATCCTTGGTTGAATACTTCTTTTTTTTTCTGGTCTAAAATGTGTTTTTTTGCTCAAAAATTTTCAGGATTGCCTGTTACAAAAGATCTGACTAAAAAATACTGGTACCGATTTTTGCTCCAAAAATATTTTAATCAATATAAGAAATATAGATTACTTAAATGTTTAGGTGATGATATTACCCAAAGCTATTTAGCAGTATTATAAACATTTCCATATAACTTAAAACAAAAATACATTGTTTCAAGAACTTACCGCTAAACGAACCCGTAAAATAATTTAAGGTTATCTATTCTAAACCACTCTGTCAATGTAATGTGCAGGGAGGAGATTCAATGTGGTAAGAAATGTCCTGAGTCAACAATGTAATCAATAAATAATTGAGCCTTCCAATCAATACAAGCAACACTTGGCCCCATTTCACTTCCAAGCGGCAGAAACAAACCATTGTAATTAGCCAGCTTTGATTGCTGAGGAAAATTTGGCAAATCTCTATTCCCAAAGGATTTCCATTCATTCGATTCACTGTTATTTCGAAATGGTGAAACGAAAACTCAATGAAAGACGGAATTAGCTGCAATGAAACGTACAAATAAAAACAAATCAGGTTTTATCAAATGAATTTCAAGGACAGGAACACTGTATGTGATGGTCACTATGTAGCGTAAGTGTACTAGTACCTACAATCCATATGTATTAGTAACATACCGAGAAATAAAATACACAAAATACATACTGAGTACCAATTTATTACATGTACCGTCTCTCTTCATGTAACAAATATATATGTAGTAAAGCAGCAACATGTATAAGATATCACAAATCTTTATTACAACTCCAAAATACTGCACCACAGACCAATATTTCGTCTTATTTTTCAATATTTTTCTTATTTTTCATGTTGATTTCAGCAACATGTATGTTCAGGCAACATTATATGTAGCATACATGTATGTTTGCAACATGTATTTTATGTATTTTCTATATAACTTATACAAAAACGAATGTCTCAGTTGTTCTACTTTATATATTTTGCGTTAGAAATTTTTAACGATAAATTCTTAACATGATAATTTTTTAAAAAATTACAATAAACACTTGAAAACAATATTAAAAACTTATCGGTTTGTTTGTTGTTAATTTGTTATATGTTTAACAGTTATTATATAGTTTAAGAGCGTTTCAAGTGTTCATTCAATGCATCATTTTCCTGAATGTATTAAAATATTAGAAGATCTAATGTATCTTTCATCTGGTGTTGCTGATTTGTCTCATTTTCTTTTGATTTCTGAAAAAAATTCGATTGATGCTGTCTCTTTGACAAGTGCTTGAGCTCGTATTCTGTGTGTTTTATGGAGCTGTCGTGTCTTATGGCAAATAACAAAATCAATCGATAACACATTCTCAGGCACAATCTCTAAAGACAACAACGTGAATGAGAGGGTTGAAGAGAGGCCGAATGAAAACCATTCCACCTTCGCGAAAAGATGAGGAAACTGAACAGACAAACTTACGATACAACACAGACAAAAATTTATCGAACGCTGAGGCCAATGTCAGCGAAGGAGAAGAAGAGGGGGCCGAAAAACCACGGATATTCGCTTACCGTTGAATATCGGTCAAGGCCTCCGAGAGAATGAGAGAGGAAGTGTCACCTTCAGCGACGGAAAGCTGGGAACCGAGAGGATGTGGGGTAATGATGAAGATCGAATATTGATGGAGAGAGAAGGACAGGGAGAAAGAGGCGGATAGCGTTTCCGCTGCCAGTTCCTGGCTCATCTGTTTTCGCGGGAAAACAGACGCCTGTCTAAACGAAATGCGGCAGTAAACTTACCTTTCGTCGGGTGCGTTTCGTGTCCAGCTCCTCTCTGGATTGTCTGGAGAAAAGAGAAAATCCAGCCGACACATTCTGAGGCCATGGAAGCGACTGCTTCTCACTGCCATTGAATCACGTTCAACGACTCAATGAAACGAACCAACAAGATGCTGAGCAACAGTGGCGCCACACGCGGACAAAAGCAAAAACAGTCAATAGTCCTACAACAAGGTAGCGAAATGGAACATTTTTAAAACACATCAACCGAACTAACTACAAAAGCGTTTTTAATCAAGCCAATCAAGCCAAAATAATAAAAAAAAGGATCTGCTGATATTTTTATTATTTTAAAATACAGCTATTTCTTATTTTTTAACTCAATAATGCTAATAAAGTCTAATTTTTTTTTTAAATTACATTATTTTTTTTTAAATATTTATTTCAATGTTGATTTTTAAAAGACTTAAAACTAAAAACTTTTCTTATTTTTGTTTCTTTGTTTTCGTAAAGATTTGTTTAGCAATTAACTTCCCTCCCAATTTAGTATGAATAATTAAGCGGGAGTTAATTTAGACAAAAATCAATTATTATACCGAAATTCCAAGAACGCTGTGTTAGTTATTGCGTGGAAAATATAATTACAATGAAGAATTAAAAATAAAAGTAGAAAAAAAATAAGTTAACGAAAATCGACAAACCTAGCGATCAATATTAGTTTCTTCATTTACCAACAGATGGCGAATGAATTCGATTTAAGCCTCGTTATTAGTTTTCCAGAGCTTAAAGTTGTTTTCAACAACTTTATAACACTTAAGTTAAATAATGGATGTCTAATTCTAATGTTTAATGTTTATAAATAATAGGGATATTTTATTATTCATAATATTAACAAACAAATTGGTTTAATTTCAACAAATAGTTTTATTTTAGTTTACGTTTTTGTTAATAAAAATGAGAAATTTCATAATATCCTGTGCATTCAAAGAATAATCAAACCGTCAATAAAACAGTGTTTGTATTTTTCCAAAACATCTTAGAAATACATTTCCCAGTATTTGCAAGAAAAATATTCAAGACACATTGCTCATATTTTGTTATTTTTCCTTATTATTTATCGATTGATAATGATTTTATTGATTGAAATTCGATGCCAAAGGGGATTTATTTTTTTTAAAAAATCGATAATTAGGTGACACAAGAAAATAAATCTTTCAAAAGAAAAAAAAAATCATAATATTAATGAGATTTCGTGGTAAAATTTAGACTGTGATTTCAATGGATAAAATTACCTGAATTTTCAAGATGTTATAAAAAGGATATCTTAATACAAATAGATTTTTAAAAAATAGATATATAAAATATTTGTAAGATCTAACTAAGAGAAGCAGAATCCAAAAGGAAAAAATTATCAAAATAATCAAATAATGATTTTAATCTTTCTCTCAGTTTAAGTAAAAACGTCAAGTTATATAATATACGTATATACACAGAAGCTCGGTTATAACGCGGTTGTTTATATCGCGAATTCGGATATAACACGATTTGGTCTTGGACCCTGTCTACTTTCGAAAAGGTGTATAATTGTAAAATTGCAAAATTTACCGTTTTTTCGCCTAAAATCAAATCAAAAGTGTAAATTAATATGCTTGTTTCCTTATTATTTACAGTAATTGAGACTCTATACCCACCCTAATGTCACGAAAATACGTCAAATACAATACATATTTTTTAAAAAATGCCAGAATCGCGGACTTTTTCGTTTAACCAAAATGAATATCGAGATCTATTTTTCTGCCAATGACAACCAGTAAAGAGGCCCATGTAATCTAATAGGCGTATGAATACCTAGTTTCGATCCACGTGACTCGTCGTTTGTACAAGATGCCAAGATGGCGGCGCCAAATCGTTTTTGGCTAATACAACCCATCAAAGTGTTGAAAAGGTAATGATTTATGTATTTATAAATATAAAATTCTCTCACATAGCTCTGAATGATGTAGGTAATCGCGAAATGACCATTTTAAATCGATTTGGAATCGTGTGGGCGATAATAGGGTGCGATATACGACACTTGACGTCGCGAAGTAATAAAAGTTCGGTTATATCGCGATCTTCGAGATCTTGGATCCGAAAGATCGCGTTTTGGGGGTGGGGGCTGGGGAGGGAATTTTATGTCAATTTTTTTGTGTCACATCCTTCTTTTAGTTTAATTTATGAAAAATGTAGTTAGATTGAAATAAATTAAATCATGTTTTGATGATAGTTAAGAATCCTCATTTTTAACTAAGACAGCATATATCTATGTATCTACATCTGTTGTATGCTTTATTGGGCAAAATTAGGCAAACCCCTTGAAACTATTTTTTTTTCTGGCACATATATCTTAAAATTTGTTTTTTCTGTTTCGTAGATTTATTCATCATAAATTATTTATTTTCTTAATCTGATTTACTATTTGCAGAGAAGCTTGTCTTTTATCATTTCAATATTTTTGATGTTAACTTTTTTTTTTGGAAATTAAATGTCTATGTTTTTTTACTCTGGTAATTATACAAACTGTTTTTTATTATTCATGCTTAATGTGTAAAGTTTCACAGTCTATGTCAAAGGAGATTTCTAGTACAACTGTAGCGGCGAAAGAAAAGGCATTAAAAGAAGAAGAAACGAATTAAAGAAAGATGAAGGACATTTGTTGAATGGAAAGAGAAAAGGAATCAGAGTATGGAGATGACAGAACAAATAAAGAAAAGAAAATGGAAAAATCACGTAAAGTTCCTAAATTACAAAAGAATAAGGAATGGAAAGAATAAAAATAATTGATGAGATTTTTAATAAGTCTGAGAAGCTCAAAAATGCTGGAAGAAATAGCTTTTACTTAAAATTTGTAGTAACATAAAATATGTAAACGGCTACATTAAGAAAATCTTAATACTTAAATTATCATAAAAAAAAATTCAAAATCAGTTTTTATGTAAAGATGTATTTGTATCTTCTATTGGGAAATCAAATACTTAAAACAAAAATTGTCAAAATTTTAATCATAGTTTTTCCCTATGAATGTTGAGGATTACGATAATTTTTTTTTTCTTTTTATAAAACGTTCTCAGCGATGATGTATATTTTTTATCTAAATATTTATATTTTAAATTGAAATTTGAAGTTAAGGTTGGGATTAGAAATGTGACAGATGAAAGTGACGATCAGGGAGATGAAAACGAGACCATAGAGTTAGGTGTTAGGGTGTCATCAGTAGCCTCTGTCACAGGTTTCAGAAATTAAACATTTAATTAATAAGAAAATACCAGATGATGAATTTTTTGCTTATTTTATTTAAGCATTTTAAATCTTATGTAGATTTTTCTTTTTATCCTTGGAGGAATTTTTAATATTTTATAAGTAAATCTATTTCATCTTTTATTATTTTAGTGATACTGAAAAAAACGATTTTTTTTTTCAATTGATCAATATTTTCAATAGCTCTTAGGTTTAATATTGTAAGGACCTCTAAAGAAAAATCAGCGTTTTATTTTTAATTTGTTTTTTAAAATCATCTCTTTGAAACCAAATCTACGGGGATATTAAATAAAGATCTCTGAGTTTTTGTTTTTGTTGATTTTTTTTATGATTGACGTTAAAAAGACGTTTATTTTAAAAACGCTACAATTATTTTAATCACCGTCTTTTACTTGTCCTATTATGCTGCCTTTCGATCAATTGCTTCAAAATATTTTTTTTTCCTTCACAGTTCTATGAAAAATATCCTGTTCTTCTTTCCCTTGATAGATATGTACGACTGACGTATTTGACTACATATTTCGATTTTTTTTCTTTCTTTTGTCTGTAAGCCATAACAACATGCTATCTATCTCCTGTACGGAAATAACACGAATAACGAACTTATAAACATTGTACGTAATTTAATAGGAAAGCCAGAATAAGCTCACCACTAAACCCCACCACATATAGAATTAAATATCTAAAGAGAAAGAAAGATTCATAACTAACACAAAGTCACAACAGCATTTACCAATAAATCAACCCATTACAGACCTCTTACATATATATATATATATATATACTGAATTCTGATATTTAGAATAGGAAACTTTTAAGCTTAATCATCATACGTTTTTCCAGGATTTCTGAAAATTTTATTTGGTCCTTATTTGTCCATCCATTCACACACATATTCTCCATTTAATGTGATCTATGAATTTTATCCGAGGTAGGAAGTCTTACATTAATTCAGCGAATTTTCTACATCAAAGTTACTATTAAGTGAGTACATTAGTTTATACAGGAATTGTGAATGAGGTATTTTAAAGTGTTGTTGAATATCTATCCAACCAAAAGAATAGAAAAAAATGATTGAAAAGGTATTTCGGATCCAATGGAGGTGTTCCATAATATCGTCCATCTTTGTTGATATTACTTTTTATATTTTATTCATATCTGAATCACTTTTAATCGTATAATCAATATAGCAGACAGTGAGGAATATTCCCGAAAATAGTTGGAATCATTAATATTGATGGAAAGTGAATGTGATTAATTAATGTAGACTTTGATATTCGCTGGTGTTATATTGACTTACGAACATTGATTCTCAAGAAAGCCAAGATTGGAAGAATTATCTATCGAGTGTGCAGGGAGTTATGGATGACATCTTGGATGACAGGCGTTTTCTGAATATAGCGTCAAGAGACAGATCCCTGTCTTGAACTTTTCCTAACCTTCCAAATGAGCTTTCGTTTTATTGCATCAACCTTGGCTTTCAATTATTTTACAATGTCACCTATTGCTTCATTTAGGATTGTTGACAGAGCATTCAATAACCATGCCTCCTATAGCTCCTTACGACGATCACATTGACTACCAATAATATCTCTGGTAAATCTGCACTTTTATCCCTATTGTTTAGGTCTGCTTGTATCCTGTTTTCTGATTAATGCTCGAATGTTATTAAAGTTATATATTAGTTTTTATGTCGTGGTTGTTTAAAGTAAAATCAAATATCTTGTAGCCCATTTATACAACACAGGATAATAGTTGTTCGAAGGATCTTCTAGGAGTCCTTTTGACCTACTAGCAACGGAACTAATCTGTTAGCGTTGACGCCAACTCTTTGCTGTAACCCTCTTTCCCGGCTCGCCTAAGTTTTCGATGGACCTTCCCGATGTTAAAATTTTCTTTTAATCAGAAGATAAGAAAATAGAAAAATAATAAAATAGACACATTCAATGAAAAATGGCTGTCAGCGATTCAAGATTTTTCTCTGTACTTAACCAAAAATCATCTTCAGGTTGGTTACCGTAATCTACTAATAGTCTTTTAGATAGATATCCATAGAAGGTCATTTCAAAGAAAAACACTTGTTAGAGGGAAAAAAAAAATAAAGTCGTTTAAAAGAAAAAATTTGTATGTTTGGATTTAAGGACTCGTTAATTTTAAAATTAGCAGAAAAAAAAAAACCTGAAATTTTTATTATAGATTTATTAATCTGCAATGAAAATACAGTCAACTATCTGCATTTGAGTGAGTAGTAAAATTAATAAAAGATATGAATTTTGGGAGACTTAATACTATTTTTATTGTTCAACTACTTTTAGCCTCCAGTTTTAAAAAATTATAAAGAAATTAAAATAACTCGTTTTCAGATTTTATAGAAAAGCTATTGTTGTAAAAACAAAAAAACACAAAAAACAAAAAAAAAAGAGTTACCCTATTAAGTGTTGAGATGCTTCGCAACGGACTTCGCAATTATATGAATTTTTTGCTTCTGATCTGCTTGTGTTCAACTCCCATAAGATATTAGAAGAGGATTTACAGACATTCTGCCCACAAATCGATCCATCAAATCCTCCAACAACAATTTCATCCTAAGTTGAGTCGATATTGAAAGGAAAGAAAATCAACAACGGAAAAAAAAACCTCATTAAATGAACTCACATTGTTATTATTGTTGACTGATAACAAAGTTGTAGTCTATCTTTTGTGTGAGGTAAACACTCAAAGAAAATTAGTATTTCCTTGATTACAGCTTGGATTAATGTTTGTTCTTGTTATTATTTTGTTATTAAACTCAGTGGTTTTCAAACGCGAAGGAATCCTTTGAGGGAAGGCGGATAATACTTTATATTATACGAGTTTCTTTCTTTCGTTAATGATTTTCTTTAAATGAATTCATTGTTAAAAAGATTAATAAATTCTTCCCATTTTAACATTCTTTTTCTACTTTGCAGTATTACTTTCAGTTTTTGTTCTTTATTTTCATGTACAGTTGTAAACATTGATGCACATTACGTATATATTACTGTGCGGTTTTGAAAGGCAGAGCTACCAATGCCGGACCATTTTACACCGCAGACGGGTGATACGCTGAAATGGGCACTTTCCTAAGAAATTCTTTTGGACATTTTTGCTTTTAAGAAATAAATAACGTGGAGCATTTTTGCAATAGTATTTATTCTTTCCTTAATTCTTTCCGCAAATAGAACGCAGCTACTAGTAAACTAACACTATAAAAAGTAAACATCCCATCTTTGTTTCTCATCGCCCCTATTTTGAAGAAATCGAAGGAGACCTGACGCATGCGCAAAAGCGTTGAAGGCTCTCGTTAACAAAACCGAACAGTATATATATATATATACGTCATATATATATTTTTACAATTTCTTTACATTAACTATATTATATGAATAAATGCGTTAGGATCATTCAACATGAAAACAGGAAAGCTTTTTATTTAAGTTGTGGCGATTTTTAGTTTAATAGATTTTTTTACTTAGACGGTCGAAAGTTAGATGTTGAATTAAAAACAAAATACATCTTCAGCAATTTATTTTTCTTTGAAAACGTATACAACGTGGGCAAACTTCTAAACTTTTTACATCTACAAAACTGTGACAGAAAATGTCGGAGAATCTACTTTTGATGGTTTTTAACCAATTATTGAGCGGAAACAATATTTAGTAGATGATCAACATTTTTTGGGAGGAGGGAGATGTGCTTTCAACAGCTATGATTTAGATTCTTATTTAATATCCTATACCTGCCCGTATCATTGTCAAAAAACATTACGAACACTTGTTTTTTAACATTTGCATGTGTTTATCATTGTCCCGACGTAGATGTGTCCTTTTCTGTTGATTTACTGATGCTTTAGCAACGCTAGCAGGACGGGGATTTAGACAGAGGCGTCAATATAATGTTTAGATTGGCGTTATTATTGTTAAAATTTTTGTTCGATCTTCAGGACTTTAGAATTGTTTGGGTGTTTTAAGATTTAGAATAGAAAAGGAAAAAACGAAAGAGTAGATATCAAAATCTACGTCAACAACAACAACAATAATAATAATAACAACACTCACTTATTAAGAACACGGTCCCATACTACAAGTACACACCACAAAGCTAGACCCTAGAGTACTAGACCCTAGTACTAGAGTCACCCTCATATAAACTATACTGGGACCGCCCCATTCACACAGACAAAACCATACATCACAACAGACCAGACCTCACACTTGTTGATAAGGTCAACAAACAGACCTACCTCATTGATATTGCAGTGCCTGTCAGCAAGAACATGCAGAAAACTCACACAGACAAGATCAGTAAATACACTGATCTAGCACACGAGCTCCAGAAGCAGTGGAGGCAGGATCGAGTGCGTGTTGTACCCATCGTTCTCTCTGCCACTGGTCTGGTGCCTAACACATTGCAACTCAGCCTCAGCCCACTAGGACTTCATAAAAACACTTATGCACACCTCCAGAAGACTGTGGTATTCAACACAACGCATAGTTAGGAAATTTATGGACACAACCACACATCCCTACGCCATTCTTCTATACATTTTTTTTTTTTTTTACACTTGGCAATATGTGCTTTGGTCCTTGACCCGCCATAATGTCTTTGCTGGGGAAACGCAAGGTTTGAAACCTTTGTAATACAATAATAATAAACGTTTAAGTTTAACTGATATAAAAATAATGACTGTTTATTTCTTTATTGATTTACGTTTGATCTTTGATAAAAATGTGTAGTAAACAAATCATGATTATTTTAAGTAATTTGAAACAAACTCATGTGATTAAAACCAAATAGATTTCAAATGCAAAATATTTCGAACATTTCTATGGTGATTCCTTTCTTCAAAGAAAAGTAGATGACATCCAATGTAATACAACAAAATAACATAAGGAGACGATGGAAGAAGTGCTTTATTAAAGACAAATTTTAAAAAGCTTATATTAGAATTGATAATGCATTGTAATGCTAACTTCTGTATCTATTTTATATAAAGAAAAAAGTCCATTTATATTATTTTATATAAAGAAAGGAACAGAATTTATAAATTTAAATCAGTACCATTTAACAAGGTTATAAAAATGTTTCGTTTGTTACGACTCCTTTTACGACTGTAGCAATGAAACCCGGTCATAAAGTACGACCTTTCTATTAATAATTACATCAATTTCTGTCATAATTTTGTCAGTAATTAGCAACCCGGGAAAAGTGGATTCTCTCAACGTGCGACAGCTTTCTTGCAACTACCCGTAGAATGTAGTACCCATGGCCTAAAGGATCAGAAGGTTGCAGGTTCGATTCCCGTAGCGAACTTGTAGAAATTATTTCTATTTTCACAAATACAGTGCAACTTGGATAATTCGAACGTCTTTAATTCGAAATCGTGGTTAATTCGAAGATTTCTCTTGGTCCCTTGAATTTCTTATTAAATCAATGTTACAAAATCGTGGATAATTCGAAGTTCAACTTCCTTAATTCGAAGTTTTTTATAAAAAATTTCGAACCTTAACGACTTTTCGGTGTTTCATCGTTAAAAAATTCGACACAAGACAACTGAAATCCCCTTCCCGCCACCGTTCGACACGTGCCGCTTCAGACGCTATTCGAGCTTCCTGCTGTCAGTGTCACCATGTCTTTCAGTAAACCAAGAAAGAATTTAACGTGTACAAGAATTTAACGTTCACTGAAAAGGTCGCCGACATTCGCGAGGTGGAAAAGGGTGTGAAGAAGAAATGCCAAATCGCCAACGAGTACGGGATAGCGCCGAATTTCGTCGGTACATTGAAGGACAAACCAACATAAGTGAAGCTGTTTTCCGTTCACTAAACATGCTTGATGATTTTGCTAATCTTAAGCGACTGAATTCTACAAAACAATCAGTCATTGCACAATTTTTTGAAAAACTAAAATTTTCTGTATTGAATGTAATATGTACTGTAGCTTACGTAATATAAATCTTATTTTGTTTACATACATATAGTGTTTAAGTTCAATACTTGTGATGCGAACAAATCAATTTTGGATGAAATCAAACCGGACATCTCACTCGGTTCTAGGATCACCAAATTACGTCTTGCCTACTTTGGACATATTATTAGACGTGATAGATCTTTAGAGAAGGACATTATGTTGGGAAAAACAGAAGGCTCTAGACGAAGAGGAAGACCAGCAACCAGATGGCTTGACACTATTACAACTACGACAGAAATGACCCTGGCCGATCATTGTGAACTTGCACGTAATCGTTCTTCCTATAGATCGTTCATCCATCAGGTCGCCAAGGCTCGGAATCGAGTGAAAGGCCGTGATTGATTGATTGATTGAGTGTTTAAGTCTTTCAAACTATGATCTTTCTGAATAAATATTTACTTATTGACAGAATAATCTTTTCAAGCATTCAGTGGACCTGAAATTAAAGTTAAAAGATGTAACTTGTTTAATTCGAAATCTTGGATAATTCGAAGTTTTGTAGTGGTCCCTTCAGCTTCGAATTATCCAAGTTGCACTGTAACAACAATTGGGCTGGACTGACAGAGAAATAAAAGATTTTAGTAATATAGATTGCTCTCTTGTAGCTTCTTTTTGCATATTATATACTCATGCAGGTCTATTTCTTAAGTATTTCGGAAATTTTGTTTTTATCCCACAACAAATCTAAGTTTTTTCTACAATTTATTTGCTTAATTTTACTTATAATTCCTGCTTTTTCTTTTCTTTGTCATTTTGAATGTTTCCATCTATCCTTAACCTAATCTCGTGGTGTTGCTGAAACAGCTTAATTTCTGATGAGATGATGGTTTTGTGTTTTATCAAGATCATCTGCAGAGATTCCCGACTTCTCTTCATAATAATCCAGCCAGGATTTAAATGAGCTAAAGCAAATGAAAGCACTTCCCTAAAAATCACGACTCTTCGTCAGTCGAACAATAAAGCCAAAAGACTTTCTGTGATGCCAAAGAAAAATGGGATTAACCACAAATGGATGCACTGAAGGATAGGGAGGAAATAATTTGCGGGGTTCTTTTTGCAGAATATTTTTAAAAAAAGCTATCTTTTTGATCCATTAAAACCTAACATTAACATTAAAACCTAAGTATTTTTCAATATTGCAAACATTTTATACAGAAATGCTAGCGTATATTCAGTAATTAATTTCTTTGACTTTTTCATATCTCTGTAAAAAAAAAATATATTTTTAGCTGTAAAGTGTATTTTGATTTTGAATAGATAATTAATAGTGTTTGTGTATTTTAAAAAAAAAAACTTGATTTCAGATTTTTACATTACGGGAAGCTTTTCGGATCCATGTGGCCCACTTTGTCAACCTGAGGTTGCTTCCTGTAATGTATGTTTTTTAAATGTTAACTTGTGTGTATTTTATTATCAACTCTTTTAAAAAAAACAAGGTAATTAATGCTTTTAGACAGTGTCAAAAGCAAAGCGACCCCATAATATTCACAATTGTATAAACAAAATAATTAAAAGCAAGAGCATATAAATGCAAGACCGTTCCTTTATGTTTTACAGGCAAACTGTAATCTAGGGGCCGCTAATACAATGCTTAGTGCATCATTTGGATATGTTAAAGAATCTATACGTTTGTAAATATTAATAATGATGTCCTGTTGGCAATTGTTAGTATTGTTACGTATGAAGCATCAGTATTATTATTATGTTAATTGTTATTATTATTACTAACACTGCTACGGAAAACGTTAATTTGGGGGTCAGGGAGTGGTCTGATTATTTTTACGTGGTCACCTACTTTTTGATGCTGAACACAATGGTGAAGGTTTCATTCTAATCTCTCTAACCGTTTGGCCGCTACAGAGTGTGACATCCAGCAAGCATAAAAGCAAGAGCGGTTCCCTATGTTAACTGTAACATGGGACCGCTAAAAATTAAAACAATAAAAAAAAAAAAAAAAGTTTTGCTTGTGCTTAGTACCGTATTTACTCGCATAATTTCCCCTTTTTTTTCATCAATATTTTGACAAAAAAAAGGGGGGGTGGGGAAATTATCCGATGTTTTTCAATTTGAGGAAAAAAAATATGGTGAAAGTGTAAGGAAAACCATGTTAAATATTGATTTTTAAAGCAAGAAATGTAATTAGCAGCAATTTTATTAACACGCAACATTTAAAATATAAGAAATCACATCTCAACATTTGTTTTTTCTTCAAAGTACAGTTAAGCAATAGGCATGCACGGAAGTGTGTGTGTGCGACTGTGACGTAATTTCGTAACTCACGCAGCGCAGCCCGCCATCTTTATAGCTGCTCACTGCATGACGTCAGCATCAGCTGCCTGCTAATAGAGAACTTAACTTTATTCGGGAACTTCACGTTTTCACAAAACACTCGAAATTGTTGTACTGATTCAGAAGGAATCTGCTCTTGTACTGACCGGGGTGGGGGTGGAATCTTCCCTAAAGTAGCGTGAGATAGAGAAATGCGATAGTAACGGTACATTGTCGCGTCGTCGTAAGTTGACCGCCAGCCAAGGTCATGTTGGAAAAGCGTTGAAGTAGAGGTGGGGAAATTATGCGATAAAAATAAAAATTGAATTTTGTAATCCACAAAACTGGGGTGGGGAAAATACGCGATGGGGGAAATTATGCTAGTAAATACGGTAATTTTCTTTGATTTGGTTTCAGTTTAGGAAAAAAGATTAATGAATTTAGTTGATAAGACAATAAAAAAATAAAAATAACTGAATCCTAATTCTTCCTGGAAAATTTTTTCTCAGTGTTTTTTTTTTCCGAATAATATTAATATTTTTTTTCGAATAATCTCTACTGCCTGATGTATTTTATTCAAGAATTACTTTAGTATTAAGAAATACTTTTTTTTTTTATCTTAAAAAATAAATTCTTTTGTATTTTTCTGTTCGTGAATTTTTTTTTTTTTTTTTATGAATAAAAAAAAAATCTGACGAATAAAAAGATACAGAAGAATTTAAGTGATACAAGGTAGGATCTTTTATAAGATTTTTTTTTTTTTAATTATGGAAAAGTGATTTCTGCCTAAACTCCAAAAAATAACAAGTTAAATTTTATTTTAAATAAATAATAAAAAAGTAAAAAAAAAGTGTGGCCGTTGTGTCGGAACCTGGGTTCGAATCCCGGCATGGGCATGGTTGTTTCTTTCTTCTTTTGTGTTTCGTCCGTTTCTCTCCTGGGACTTACATCTCAGGGTTAATCTCGATCCCTCTTCTTGAATTTCCTAGCCTCACCCTGACATTGTCAGGTAGGGCTAAAAACGTGGTCTATAGTTGGCCTGAGTCCATGTAAAAAAAAAAAAAAAAAAAAAAGTAAAGTCGGAAAAAAAGTAATTATCGAAAACACAAACAACTTCAAAAAATAAAGCTAGTGTCTTTTATTTTCCCTGTTGTGATAGGGAAATATCAAAGGAAAAATACCTCTCACTCATCCATCACACGAAACAGGAAAAGAACCAAGTTATATCAACGGATTCCAAGAATATTTCATTTCTTTAGAAATAAACGGGGACATATTATGAGTCAAAGAACAACAGAAGCTGTGGTATTAATGACTTAGAAATATCAACAATATTCATAGAATTTTTATTGTTATTACAAAATTATATTTATTTACTTTCCTTATTATTGGATGGATTTCTTGCGATTTTCAAGAAAAAAATATCAATTCAAAAATATTACTGAATAATCAGATATTATTTAATAGTAATTTTATTTTGCTATTCAATACTAAAACGTTTTTAAATGTAACTTAAACATATATGCATTACACATAAAGCATCTGAGAGATCAGAAAGCAAAGGATGAAAGTGGTATTTTTTATAAAAAAAAGTAACTATTTCTTAAGAAACGATACTGCCTAAAGCTGCTCCTAGTAATTCTCTGTTGAAATTCTAGATTAAGAAACTATATATACTGAGTATTTCTCAAGGTCGTTTAATGTATATTTGTATTTCTTGTTTTTGTTTCTCCGATTTTGTTTTTAGTTCTACGATTCGGCAGAAGGTGGCGCTAAAGTCGCATCCTAAAGAAATAATCTTAAAAAAACTGTTACTGCTTTAAACAAAAAGCATTATTCATTAACTTCGAAATATTTTATGATTTTTTTTTAAAGAAATCTACGTAGTGTTTGATCCGCCTGAATACACATCTCAGATCGTTTATTACATTTTTATTAACTGCTGAGATGAAGCATTTTATAAGTAAATGCTTTTATCTTTTTATTTCAAAGCCCTTTTACAGATTTTTTTTTTTCTTTTCTGTTAAATTACAACTATGTTGGTACAAGTGACAATGATTCAGTGTTTTAATAAAGTATGAACCAATCAAAGCTGTTGATTTAACCGAGATTTCGATAAATGAATAATTCAGTGCCGCAAATCGTTCTTTTAATTAACCACAGGATTAGTTTTAAGCCTGGATTATCAACTACGTTAATTCTAGTTTATATATACACATTTTAAATTTTATTACGTTTCATCTTCATATCGGTACTGAATAAAACCAAAGCAAAATTAAAACAATGACTTTGAAGTGAATTTGATATTCGAATAAATGAGTTTTCATGATCATTTGATTACAATCCCTACAATCAAATGGCTTTCGTAGTTAATGAGCTTTATTTCCCTTTGATGGCTTACGTATCTTTATCCAACTGAGACTGCTGTGACTCTATCATTTCATATGATAACTAATTTAGCCAAATTGAATTCGAGGAGCAAACCGTGACTCAGCTAATATAAAAGTTTATAACTAGATATTCGTCAACTTCCATCTGAGCGTACAGCACTATTATCGTCGCGGCGAAAGTTGGATCCGCAAACACATTATCATTGACTAATTTCTCCAGTATCAATGCCGTAAGCTCCGCAGAAAATATCAATCTCAATTATCAAAAATAGGAAATATCAAAAATCTCACATATATCTTCTTGAAATCGACGAGCAACGTTAAGAATAATTTCCCTACTTGATTTTTGAGACCTTTTCCTCGTCGAAATGTTGAATGTGAATCAACGACCACCATTTTCTCTTACATTTGAATGTGACCGATAGGCCAGGAAAGGAAAATCTATCATCTGCGTTGCATGCTGGGAGGTTCATCTTTGGCTGTTCTGATAATAGGAACCCATTTCGAGGACGAGGCGGGAAAGAGGTAATGACAAAATAATCGTACTAATTTTTTAAATTGGGCTAAAAATAAGCATCCTATCAAATTTTAAATAAATCCACTTAGGCGTTTAAGAGAGGGATTCCGGGGTCAGCTTTGAGGGATGCGAGCGGTTAAAAAAAAAACCCAACCCAAATGGACCTGTGTTTTAAGTTCGACTATCAATTTGACGGAAATGCAACCAGACGTTTTAACTTGATCAACAGAAAGTCTCAAAGAACCGTAGTGGACAAAAAAAAATGGACAAACATCAAGTGGAATGGTAACGCTCAGTAATATATTCGACGAGGATGGGTAGCGCAGGAGGAGGAAGGGCTCCTCTGATCATCAGCCTAACGATGGGACGAAGCGGAGATCCAGGAAAGCAACCGATTTCACAGAGGATTGGTTGAATCCTTGCAATCGTCTGGAGCCGATGAAAGAAAATCACCGACAGTCTGCTGCGACAGAACCGACTCCTTTGAATACAAAATGTCTTATTTAAATACAAGGTAGTTAACTTTCGCATAGTAAAAAACATTTAAAAGATTGTTAAAAAAACAAAACAAACCAAACGAATGATATAATGAATTCACCCTATTTAAAATAAGACATTTTATTGGATTTATTTCTATATTTTAGGATATCACTCAATGACTGTATTTTGAAAATCTATTAACTTATTTTCATACACCATCGAAAAGAATCTGAAATCAAATAAAAAAGATAGCTAATAAAAAATTTGGATTTCCAATTTTTTTTTTGTTTTTTAATCTGTATTTGTGTAAAATGATCTGACCTTTTCAGAATAAACGATTGCTAAAAGTAGAATGTTTTGAATAAAACTAATGAATTCCGTTTGTTGTCATTAAGAACATGGGTTGATCAGTGACAGCCCCGATGGATCATTGCTGACTGACCTTTACTAAATGGCCGCAATTTAATCTGACACCGTTAAGGATTTTTTACAATAACACAAAGCAAAAATAATCGATTTTCATCCGAAAGAATAAGGACACAGATGTATAAATCAAATGCACAAAAAACTTCTTTTTTCTAATTTGAGTTCTGGTTTATAAGCGAACAACCTGTAATAAAGACGTGTTCTAATAGCCTGTTGTTAAAAATATAAAGAAAAAAACAAAGTTTCACATAGTATTGAACAAGTAAATAAATAAATAAATAAATAATGTTAATTAACCTTACATTTCATACCTCTAAATAAATGAGTAAAGCAGTGCATTTAAACATTCTATTCCAGGAAAATGGTTTCTCAGAAAACGAAGAATTTGTAGAAATGAGAAACAGTAAAAAATAAATAATTTATTTACTTTCAATTTCAGAACTAATGGTAATGATCAGGATCTTATTCAGTCTAATTTAAGTAAAAATTTTAAAGATTTAAATATAAATATTAAAGATGAGTGAAGTTCTTAATTTCTGACAAAATAAAGTACAGTTGACTCGCGATAATCCGATAGACACCGAGGGGGTGTCGGATTATCAAAAATGTCGGATTACTAAAGGTTGATTTTTTAAAACTGAATTTTGACTTCTAAGGCAAAAAAATTTAAGTTATGTATATACAGTACTGTACATACTACAGTACATTGTATTAACGTATATTGTTACAATACATATTGAGTACATATTTTACGGCCATTGAGGATATAAAAAAAAAAACCTCATTAGGCATAGTTTTACACAAATGAATACATATTTATGTAATACTAATTTATTACTGTATTTATGTCTTAAAAAATAAAATTACAATGTATAATGTAAAATATAATTTTATGTTCTTAAAATAAAAAATAAAAATACGTACATATGTATTTACGACTTAAAAAAATCTATAATCGTTTTTTGTTTCTTCTTAAGTAAAGAGTCTGTCATTGCATTTTTCTGTAATATCTTTTAACATTCAAATGTTCTCGTAGTCGAGTTCCCTCTCCTCACACCAACGTATCAAAGTGTTTGCAGCCGACATACCTTCATCGCAAGTGATTGTGCATTTCACCTCCGTGACCGCCTCCATCGGGTCGGTTTTCGAACCAATCTGCGTCGGACTATCGAGCGTGTCGGACTGTCAAATGTCGGATTATCGCGAGTCAACTGTATTGTTATTAAAAATGTACATGTTTGTCATCAAAATCGTTATTGTACATCAAACCGTACGAACTTCAACATAAAATAAAAAAGCACAAAAACTGGCTGTTTCGTCAAACTCTGTTCAAAGGAACTCCTCTATTATGGAAACTTCCAAATATTGCAGGAAATTACAGTCCCTTTTTTTTATTCTATTAACATTAACATTATAGTTCTCTGCCAAGGGCAGGTCCTTCACTGCAAACCCAGCATTCTCCCATCTTTCCTATTTTCTGCCTTCCTCTTCGTCTCCACATAAGATCCATTTACCATAATGTTGTCGATCATCTGAAATCTTCTGCCTCGAACTTTTTTACCGTTCACCATTCCTTCTAGTGCATCCTTCATTAGGGAGTTTCTTCTCAGCCAGTGACCCAACCAGTTTCTTTTTCTCTTCCTGATCAGTTTCAGCATTATTCTTTCTTCACCCACTCTTTCTAGCACAGCTTCATTTCTTATTTTGTCTGTCCATTTCACATGCTCCATTCTTCTCCATATCCACATTTCAAATGCTTCTAGTCGTTTCTCTTCACTGCGTCGTAATGTCCATGTTTCTGCCCCATACAATGCCACACTCCACACAAAGCACTTCACTAGTCTCTTCCTTAGTTCTTTTTCCAAAGGTCCGCAGAAGATGCTCCTTTTCCTATTAAAAGCCTCCTTTGCTATTGCTATCCTCCTCTTGACTTCTTGGCAGCAGTTCATATCACCACTTATAGTACACCCTAAGTATTTAAAGTTGTTTACCTGTTCCAATGTCTCATCCCGAATACTTATGTTTATCTTCTTTGTCTTTCTTCCGATAACCGTAGTCTTTGTCTTGTTTACATTTATCTTCATTCCATATTGTTCACAGCTGTCATTCAGCTGCAGTAGCATATCCCTTAGTATCATCTCCTCTTCTGCTAACAATGCCATTTCATCAGCAAATCTTATGCACTTTATTCTTCTTCCTCCTACTATCACCCCTCCCATGTTCTGAAAACAATTCTTCACTAATTCCTCTAAGTAGATGTTGAACAGCGTAGGTGATAGAGGGCATCCTTGTCGCACCCCTCTCCGTATTCCACTTCCCTGTGACAATTTGTCTCCTATCCTGACTTTGACTCGTTGTTACATATAAAGATTAGTTATTAGCCTTCTCTCTTTCCAATCCACACCAATTTTCTTCAAGATTTCCATAAGTTTATTCCAATCCACTCTGTCAAAAGCCTTTTCCAGGTCCACAAATACTGCACATACGTGTTTATTTATTTCCGGATATCTTTCGCCGATTGTTCGCAGCAGTCCAATTGCATCTCTCGTACCTTTTCCTTTCCTAAAACCAAATTGCTCTTCTTCCAACTCTCCTTCCACCTTAGAATATAAACGTCTGTTCAGTATTCGCAGAAGAATCTTCGCTGAGTGCGATATAAGGCTGATAGTCCTGAACTCATTGCACTTCTTTGCATTATTTTTCTTCGGTATTGGCAGCAATACTGTTTCCATGAAATCATCAGGCCATTCACCTTTCTCATATATTTCAATGCATAATGATAGTATTTGCTTCTTGTCTTCACCCAAGCATTTAACTAACTCAATGTGTATTCCATCAACTCCTGTTGCTTTCCCATTCTTCATTTCCCTAATCGCTAGCTCAACTTCTTCCCTTAGAATACAACATCCTTTTTCGTCTTCTGATACAGCTGTTTCATCTTCTATAGCTAAGTAATCTGGACGATTCCCTGTCTCATATAATTCTTCTACATACTTCTTCCATCTGTTCAAAATACCTTGTTTGTCGGTTATTTCATTGCCGATTTCGTCTTCTACCAACCACATGGACTTCTTATTCTTATTTGTGAAATCCAAACATTTTACTTCGCGGTACATTAAATCATATCTTCCTTTTCTCTCTAGATCCTCTACTTCTTCACATTTCTGTTTCATCCAGTCTTCCTTCGCCTTATCAGTTACTCTTCTTAGTTCGTTGTTTAGTTTCTTGTAATTTCTTTTACCTTCTTCTGTGTTGATGTTTTTCCATTTTCTCCTTTCCGCCATCTTCTCCAACATTTTCCCTGTGACCCAAGGTTTCTTATTACTCTTACCTTCTCTGTATCCTATTGTTTCTTCTGCTGTTTCCTGTAGACAGCTTTTTAGATGAGTCCAGTATTCATTACTATTTTCAGGTGCGGATTCTAAATTAGAGGCTTTCTTTTGAAAATGTTCTTCAAATTTTCTTTTTTCCTCTTCGTTCATAAGTTTTTCTATATCAAACTTCTTCGTCACTTGCCTTTATCTTATCTTTTTCAGACGAATATCAACTTCGCCTATCAGTAGGACATGATCTGAATTAATATCCGCTCCTGGTAGAGTCTTTGCATTTTTTAAGCAATTTCGATATCTTTCCTGTACGAGTATATAGTCTATCTGATATCTACTGTCATCCCTTGGGCAAGTCCACGTGTATCGTCTTCTTTTATGCTGTTGGAATAACGTATTTCCAACAATCATTTCATTCCGTTTACAGAAATTTACCAAAGATTCTCCTCTGTCATTTCTTTTTCCCAGTCCAAATTTTCCAACCGCTTTTCCATCTTGTCCTTCTCCTACTACGGCGTTCCAGTCGCCCATTAGGATTACACATGCACCCTTCTTCTCTTTCTCAACTATTTCTTCTATCTTCTCGTAGTTTTCTTCCACTTTCTCGTCTTCTAATACACTATGTGGCATGTAAATTTGCACTAGCACTAAGTCCAATTTTTTCCCTTGTAGTCTCACCATTATCATCCGGTCATCTACATAACGCAATGATATCACTTTATCTTTCACACATGGTCCCAGTAGTACACCAACACCATGACTTCCTTTACATTTACCATTTGAATAAAACATTCTAAATTCATCACTCCCCAACTCACCACTATTTCTCCACCTCACTTCTGATATTCCCATCACATCCACTCTGTTTCTTCTCATTTCTTCCTTCAAGTTTTCCAACTTCCCCGCTTGAAGAAGAGTTCTCACATTCCATGATCCAATCCTCAATCTTCTTTTCTTCTGTCGATTTATTTGCTTCATAATGTAACCTTCCTCAGTATCCCCCTCCCGGACATCCGAATGGGGGTATAGTTTACGTCCGGAATTTTTTGCCGAGGAAAGATTCATCATGCCATGTTTGCAGTTTTTCTTGGGAAAAGTAAATGCGGTAGCTTCCCGTTGCTTTCCGCACACCACTCTCTCTTTCGCATCTTAAAAGATCCCAGGGGTCCCCGCGTGGAGGTGAGGAAAGTGGATTTGACCAATTAGGCCCTCCGGACTTCACCGAAATTCACCGCAAGAGTTAAATATCAGTTCCATCAGGGTTTTTGAGCCGATCAGAGACCGGGAAATCCTAATTAGCATTGCCCTTGATAATTTATTCTATTATCACTTTATAAATGGCAATTCTAAGATTAGTTATGAAGAAGATAATCAGAAGGCGTTTGTAGATCTAACGCCCTTACACGTGATTGACAGCACAGTAATGACATCGGTTTCCATTTTGAGCGTTCGAGAAACAGTGTGTCGTTAAGAAGATGCCATTATCTCCGTTGCTCTTTCCGTTGTTAAGCTACTGAAAAGCAAAGTTTTTAAATACATCAACGAAAAAAGAAAAATCATTGTTATTAGGTTTATACAGTTTGGATCCTTGAGTGAAGACGAAAGAGATTGGATTGTTTTGTTTGCATTTAGCTTTTAATTTCTGATATTTCCACTTAAAAGAAATAAATAACCAACATACTAGGTGAGTGCAAAAGTTATACCAGGTTTTATTATCCATAAAAAAAAGCAAATAAACGCAAAATGAACAGTACCTATTACTGTGCATAATCTCCATTGCTATCTAGGACCTCTTGCCATCTTTCTGGTAGGAGATGAATCCCATGGCGGTAAATTCCGGCGGTTTCGAGTCAAAAAAGTCTTGGATAGCAGTTGAGTGGCAGGACCTCCCAGTGAATTATTCCCTGCACATCCCACCACACACTCAATAACACCTTCTTGGGATGAAGTTCAGCTTTCGAAGTCGATGCAGGCGGATCAGAAGGGCGATACATGTCCTACGATGCTTTACGACGGTACATAATCCACTTCTCATCTCCTTCACAATTCGTGTCAAGAATGGGTCATTTTTGTACCGGGAAAGCAAGGAAACACAGGTGGCGATTCGGTCATCCCGTTGCTTAGCTGTCAGGTTATGTGGAACCCAACGATCCAACTTTCTCGTAAAACCCAACTTAACCAGCCGTCTCTCGACCATTGTCCGGTGTACGTTGAAGGTCTCCGCTAATTCTTGCACGGTTGGGTTCAGGCTGTTCCTTATGGCTTGGTCAATATCGTCCTCTCCAACGTGTGATGGGCATCCACTCCTATCCTGATCTTGGCAGCTTCTGTCTCCTTCCCTAAATTTACGAAACCATCGACGACATGTGCTTTCGTCTATTGCATCCCCCTCATAAACTTGACAAACATTGCGACATGCTGTGGCTGCCGTACTCTTTTTATCGAACTCGTATAAAAAACAATGTCTTATATGCTCCTTCTCGCGTTCCATGTTACACCCTCTGATATTTTTTTTGAGATGATTAACTTTGTGAGACACGATGCATTTATATGTGAGGCATCCACACGTTTGATTGGCAGACGATTTGCGACATTACAATGTCCTGTACGAGGGCAATTCCATTGCAAATTTTCTTATCCAAAAAGGGGTAGAACTTTTGCACTCACCGAATATTTGACTGCAGATTTTGAGTAACATCTCTACATAATAATTGCATTTACACTCGTTTGCATAGTACAGTACTACACGGACATTCTTAATAACCAATACTAATAAAAAAAAAAAAACCACGATCGTTCAGTTTGTTCATTAAAAACATAGATGCATCAGATATGCAAAAAAAAAACAAACATAGAAGTTAATACTTAAAGACCAATTTCAATTGTTAGCCCACTCTAGATTGATTAATGATAATCTATTGTAAAGAAAGAAATCTTAACGATTCCTTCCCTATAATTAACAAATACAAAATACGAATTATAAATCTTTTACTTTTTTTTTTTGTGGTGATACAGCGAATTTTAAACCCAACAACTATAATTTATGATGTTAGAATTTAAAAATGAATCAATAAGAATTAAAAACTCATCTCTTTTTATTCTCACTTCTCATAAAGAAATCTTAGTTCTAGCTGTACCGGCATTCGTTGCAATGCCACTCAAAGAAAGAAAGTGTTTGTGTTTTAATTCTGTTTATTGAAGAGCTTTTTGGATACACAATATTTTTTGTTTTTCCGTCTGGTGCATACACAAATAAATCAGAAGGTTTTCCGACGCGTGAGCAGGCCACATACAGCTGTCCATTTGTGAAGCGTGGATTTTTCCAAATTTAGTCCACACACTTGTAGCGATTGTCCCTGTGCTTTGTTGATGGTCATTGCAAATGCGAGTCGCACCGTAAACTGCAAACATTGAAACCGAAAATACACTCATTTGTTGAAATGCCTCGCGCACCAGATATTATAAAATGGTTCTACTAATTCAGAAACCTTCGCGGGCATGCACACAACAACTCACCAAGGTTTCATCGCAATCGGATGAATGGTATAGGAACGCATACGGGACAAACAAACAAAGAAACATTCATTTTTATATATTAAAATTAAATCGGTATTATTTTTTATGATGTCTTTAGACCAGTTATATTAACAATCACTTTAATAATAAGATGTCTTCTTCTGGAAATTCAAGTGTTGTTTTGAAAAAGACTAAATTAGGAAATTTGTAATAACGCCGTAATTGTTCCGAAGTGCAAATAAATTACCAAAGTCTGTCATAAAGATTTATTACCAATGAAATTGAAGTGATTTAATGGGGTGCATTTAAATCTGTTTAACTAGCAATAATCGTTAGAGAGAGACTGTGGACATCGAATTTTCGAACGCACCTACAGTCATTACCACAATGACACCGAACGAGAGAATGATAAATGGCCTCATTCAAAACCTAGTAATGGGTCTTCGCAATATAATGAAATCGAACGCAGAAAAAAGAAAGTACATTCATTAATTTTAAGTTAATTAGATTTTTTTTCTTCTTTTCTATTTCTTGTGATTTTTTTTTTCCCCATTCTTATATTTACTGTCGTTCTGAACACTATGTGAAATAATGTTAAAAAAATACTTCTAGGAATTTTATATCGGATCTATTCTACAAATGTATAAAAAAAGAAATCTCAGTAGATATTAACCAAGCGGAGACTTCCGTGCATATCTGGATAGAAATAAGACAAAATGAACGGTTTAACAGAACTAATGTCTTCAATGTAAAGTTGCATTGTGTGAAGGAAATATGGCCAACAGTTATCATAAATTATACAAATTTAAAACCAATAAAAATTGGGGAAATCGATCAATTATGTTTTGACTGCGGCTGTAAGAGCATTTTCGAAAAACTAGGTGTCCTCCGCTAAATCAAAATTTGCAATTTTCCTACATTTAGTGTTTGTATTGATTAGATGTATATAAAAGTTTTAGTATTTTTATCAGAGTTCTGATGCAATCATTTTAAATTCGAAGAAATTCCCGCCCTTTTGAGATTTTAAAGAGTTGATATCGAAGTCTTAACGTTTCAATGTCATGACTTCAATGATAAACATAACCTCACAGAACAGTAGTGAGCTACGAAAAGCTGTCCATTCGACACTGCTTTCGATAGGAATTCTAGCAAAGGGAAAAACGCTGCTGAAGCATGCGAACCAATTTGCTTTGTTCTTGTTGAAGATGGTGTTTCTCACATTATTTGCAGATATTGGTTTCGACGTTTTAAAGCCGGTGATGTTGATGTCAAAGGCCGAAAATCCAGGCAAAAAGATTCTTTTGTGCCTCTGGTGAGACATGAAGGGTCTTACTAGCTCCTTCAACCGGATGAAACGATCACTGCCGAGAGCTACAGTCGACAACTGAATCATTTGGTCGACTCTACGGAAGACCATTTACTGAACAAGAAAGCCGAACGATTGGTTTTGCTGAACGACAAAGCCGGAAAGTTGTTTTCGCAAAGCCCAACATTGCTCTTAGATCTGGTCTTCAACGCTCGTGTAAAATACACCTTTCATTTTCTATATGGCAATACGTGGGATTTCGCTCGGTTCTGTAAGAACGTTAGCAATTTGGCGTTTTCAACATGTGGACCAGGCCTTTACACTCAGAGAACCATCTTTAACACATGGGCTGGGAAGTTCTCCCGCACTCGATGTATTCACCTGACTTGGTACCTGCGAATTATCATTTATTCCGATCGATGCCAAATTCCTTAGCTGTGCAGCGCTTGCGACATGTAGCTGAGATACGAAAATGGATCGACGATTTCATTGCCTCCAAGCCGAAGCCTTTTTTTTCTTGAAGCATCCAAAACTTACTCGGGAGATGTCAGAAGGTCAAAGAAAGTGAGGGTAAATATTTGATGATTGAATTGTATTTTTAGATAGTGTGAAAATAAAGCGAAAACTTTCCAAAAAACAAAATGGCTAACACTTTTGCGTACATCCAGATGTGATATTGCGAAACTTCGGCCAAGGGGAATTGTTAGTGGCTTTGAAACGTAAGTAGCATTTTCTAAGCTGCCATAATAAAGTTGTGAGGTTAATATTTTTTATTTTATTTTATTTCAGGAATCAACTCATCCTACATCTGCCGTATGAAGCATCCAATTAGCCACAGGCAAACCTCAGGCCATCCTGCAACCTTTAAAATAAGAGACATGTACATGCAGATGCTAAGTGCTTGTGTATGTAGTGAAGGTGGGTGGCAGAAGCCAAGCATTGCGACCAGAGGTCTATTGTACTATCCCACGGAAATATGGACAGATGGAGAGAAAGACTCAGAAAGTATGGTGGGAGAAGTGCAGCGGAAACGGGAGAACCCCGAGAAAACCTACCCAGCGCGGATCGTCCACCATCACGAAACCCACATGAGAACCGAACTCGGGACTCAGAGGTGAGATACCGATGTCATAGCAACAACGCCAACCGCGCGGCCAGAGATTTGCTAAGTGCTTACCCTGGTGGCAGAAAACAGAAGAAACAAACAACTAACTATGCTACAGCAGTTACAAAATAAATACATAAATAACTTAATATTAATGTGTGTATTTGAAAAAATATGAATCAAATACTTTCAATAGTCTATTTATTTTTAAAACAAAGACAGTAAATATGATTACTTTTTTTATTGTTAATTTTCTAAATAATGAACACTACATCGTTTCTTGTCAAACAAACGAAATATAATTTTTCCGCATCCACTCAACAATTTATATCTCATTCTCTTTCCCTTGTGTAATTCGTGATGGTGGTTTCCATGTTGCTTTTGAAATCTCAACAACGTTTTCTGGCTGAGCTCCGATTGTTCATCCACCGGAAGTCTCTTCGCTTCTGGTTGAGCTTTCTTGGATTTCTGATTGACAAATCTGGTTTTCCGCTTTAATTTATAAATAAGCCCCAGATATAAAATGAGTGCCAATTACTTCTGCTACTGGAGTTCCTCTGTATTTATAAAAGATTAATAACAATGCTACGACAGTAGCTGATAGAGGAAGTTTAGATAATCTAAATAACTTGCGCAATCACATCAATTATTAAAAATAATATTTAATTATTAGGAAAGGTTTTACATGTGTTGAAGAATCTTTAACAATAAAGCAGCCAGATACACAATCTAAAAATTACTTAAATAATTTATAAAACACAATTAAAAGGCAGCATGTTTCGAGTTGCTAAATTTGCAAATCTTTTTCAATGCCAGTTAGCAACCGCGGGACACTCTTTCAATACAATTCCATTCAAGGAACACTCTGTACTTTGTACTTGTACTAAATACTTACCATGTACTTTGAAAAAAGTTTGGATTTTAAATTTATGCTCTCATTTCATTCATTTGTGGCCGACGTGAATGCTGGCAAATACTTTTTTGTAGTTACTTTTCATTTTTCTTGTATTTTTAGAAGTCTTACTGCCTTTTCAAACGAAACATTCTCAGAATTAAATTAAAAGAGGTTCTTTTTTTTTTGTTATAAAATACAATTGCATCATAAGGATGTTGTGAATCTTACAGTAAGATTCTTTTTTCTTTTTTCCTGTTGAGGTAGAGGATGCGGCAAATAATTCCTATGGACTCGTTATTATTAAAACCGACTGTGACTCACTAGATTGCGAAAAGAAACGTATTGTATTTAACGACTTTCGTTTTATTCAAGGTCAATGATGTAATATGAAACAAACGACAAGAAAAACAATTGCAAAATAATTGTAATTAATTCTTTAGAATATTTCTTTCTTAATAGTAAACATCCAGATTTTTTTGTGAAGTTATGACAAATTTCCTAACGTATTTATATAATACCTTAAAAACAAGATTAGTTGCATATAGTTTATATGTTATTAGAATTTCTCAATCTCTTGTTTTCCTATTTTATTTAATCTCCATCACGGGTTATTTAATATGGTTTAAAGCTGTATTTTTATTTTTTCTTGGAATATATTGCATTCTTATTGAAGCTGAAAAATGAATTAGGCCCAATTCCAAAAGGGAAAAGCATTTAATATTCAAAAGATGAACCACTTTATATTAAGATTCCGATAGCATACAGCTCCTACATTTTTTTTTATTCTAGTAAGAACTTCCTGCATTATCTTCAGACTTAAACGAATACTTTCCCAGGTAAGGAACTGAATCCTGAAAAGCTTCATTTGAAAGATGAGGGAAACGTGAATACGCTTTTGTGTTGCCAATAAAGAAAAGCTGTCACTGAAGCCAGATAACAACGTTTAATGTCAAACGAAGAATATTTAGGAGTAAATTCCGTTTCATTGAGAAAAAACGATGTGTTACTTACCTTACAATTGTGTAAATGAAGTTACAACATTGATATTATCATTTGATGACGAAGTCTATGCAAGAATATTTTTTTTAAAAAATCAGTAACTTTAGAAGATTTTTATAAGAGTAAAACGGAAGATTACGAGATTTTTCGTAAGAGTTAAAAAAAAAAAAATTTTACAAGATTTTTTTATAAGGATAAAAAAGAAGTTTACGAGATATTTTGTAAGGGTAAAAAAGAAGTTTTCTATATTTTTTTTAAAAGCAAAAAAGTAAACTTATGATATTTTTTAAGAACAAGAAAGAAGTTCACGAGATTTTTTATAAGGAAAAAAAGAAGTTTACGAGATTTTTTTAAGAGCAAAAAAAAAGTAAACTTATGAGATTTTTTGTAAGGGTAAAAAAGAAGTTTACGAGATTTTTTATAAGGGTAAAAAAGAACTTTACGA
>JAFIDM010000005.1:42986837-43033229 GCA_023159025.1 Thereuonema tuberculata | reverse complement strand
TTAAGAAGAAGAAAGAAGTTTACGAGATTTTTTATAAGGGTAAAAAAAGAAGTTCACGAGAATTTTCTATAAGGATAAAAAAGAAGTTTACGAGATTTTTTTTAAGAGGAAAAAAGTAGACTTACGATATTTTTTAAGAACAAAAAAGAAGTTTACGAGATTTTTTTTAAGAGGAAAAAAGTAGACTTACGATATTTTTTAAGAACAAAAAAGAATTTTACGAGATTTTTTTGTAAGGGTAAAAAAGAAGTTTACGAGATTTTTTTTAAGAGGAAAAAAGTAGACTTACGATATTTTTTAAGAACAAAAAAGAAGTTTACGAGATTTTTTTGTAAGGGTAAAAAAGAAGTTTACGAGATTTTTTTATAAGGGTAAAAAAGAAGTTTACAAGATTTTTTTTAAGAGGAAAAAAGTAGACTTACGATATTTTTTAAGAACAAAAAAGAAGTTTACGAGATTTTTTTTAAGAGCAAAAAAGTAAACTTGTGATATTTTTTAAGAACAAGAAAGAAGTTCACGAGATTTTTTTATAAGGGTAAAACACAAGTTTACGAGATTTTTTTTAAGAGGAAAAAAGTAGACTTACGATATTTTTTAAGAACAAAAAAGAAGTTTACGAGATTTTTTACAACGGTAAAAAAAGAAGCTTACGAGATTTTTTATAAACTAAAAAAGAAGTTTACGAGATTTTTTTTAAGAGCAAAAATATAAGTTTAGGAGATTTTTTTGGTTTTGTTTATTGTAGCTGGCTGATTTTTCTTATTGGTAATAGTTATTAAAATTTTAGATGTAAATAAGTTATTAGAGACTAATATTTCTTTATTTGAATCTTACAAAAAGCTGGTTCAAAATAACTGCAATAGAATATCAAAAGCACTATTTTATGAATTCAAATTAGCACAACATCAAAATCGGTGACTTTTTTAAGAGATGATCAATATTTCAAACGATAACGTGCAAGGGATTAATCTAAAATGTTTGATTGTATTCACAAGAGATAAAAAAGAAACAAATTCTTTTTTAAACTGGATAATAGCTTTTCAGAACATTAAATAAATAAATCAGTAACAGTTGGACAAGTGTTGTAGCAATGTACTAAATATAGCCCGAGATACACATCAGTGTTACTACAATCGACTGTGGAACTAATTAGTCCCAGTTAGTCTAATTAGTTGAAATAATCAGATCTGAAGATAGTATCAATAACTTTGCAAGTTGATTCAACTGGGGTGATAGGAATATCTTTTCTAAATCTATTTACAGAATGTAAAAAATATTTTTCCTGTAAAGGTTATTTAAAAGTTTTGAATAATTAATTAGCAGTTTTGACATAAAATGATAGTTTAGAAGCAAAAGTAATTGTTTATTATCATGAAATAATTAAACATCAATTTCAGAAAAATATAGATAAATCTGATATCTACGATTTCGGTAAATGAAAGTATTTTTTTAAAAAAAGAATTAAGGCTTCTGAAATAGAAATGTTTTCATTGTAAGAAAATGGTGAGGTGAATTTATGAGATTAAATCGAATTTACAGATTCTTAGTTTCCTCCATTATAACAGCAACTACTGAAGCATTTTCAATATTTTAATCTTAATAAACATCACTACGTGCTTCAAACAAGTTGGACAGTAAAGGAAGTATAGGCTTCCGTGGATCATAAGATCACTATCTCGCTCTCATACCCTAACTCTCTGGTAAATACGTTATCATTATTTAATATTTTTTATTTAAATAAAAGATAGTTCATTTAATGTTATATTACATATTTAGAAGGATTCTGTAGCTTCCGACTTAAACACTTCTGACGATATTCTGACAGAAGTGTTTTGTTTTTTTTATAACTATCTTTACTTGTTCACCTATATTATGTAGCCTTGAAAAGAACCTTTTTGTTTTTCTATTTTTAGTCTTTCTATGTAGATTAGTTTCAGTGAATTAAAAAATAAAATAAAAAGCTGTGCTTCGAAGCGTTGTTTACTTACTGAATAAAAAACAAACATGTCACAAGCATTGTTAATCTCTTGTATTACAAAAAAAATGAATCGTTTTTTTCAGTTTGTCCTATTGTAGCTCTGTTTTAATTATCTACGCATTAAAATTATAATCCACTATTTGTTTTAAGGTTGTTTTCAAATACAAACACTCTCAAATTTAGTTCTTTAATCATAAACTAATACTCTAATCTACAAAACAGAAATCGTTTGTTTGTTTAATCAAAAGATCTTTTAATATTCTCATGATTTCGACTAAAGCTTTCATCGCTATCTCGAAATAAAACACTACTTAGTAAATCGGAACAAACATTTCTACAGAATTATGACTGATTCGTTTAATCTCGGCATTCCTCTAATGTCATTGGAAAACAATTGCTTGAATGTTTTTAACTCTTTTCTAGAATATCTTAAAACTGAAATGTTAAGCCCTTAATAAAAAACTTGGTGAATAAAAACTGTTTCCAGCATTGTGATATATGAACGATCATGAATTGTGTGTTTATCAATCACTAATTGTGTGTTTATCTTTCAAAGGCCCATTTCTACTGTACATCCTAATTTGACAATAACTTAAGTTCACAAACTGAACTTTGTCCGAAATGGTGATAGGCCTAAATAACGCTAGGTTTTGATATTAAGATCTCTTTTCTCTTTCTCCAATACGATAGCGATGTAATATCTAGAATTGAGCCGAATAATTTTTGGATGAAGTTTAAGCGCCAATTCTGTCAATTTTAAGAGAAACAGCCATTTCAAGATTGAATATTTCCGTCCTGAAAGGGAGACATTATTCTAAAATAAGTTCATTATGCAGTCTTCTTACAATTAAAAACAGCGACGAAAATAATATAATTGATAATTTCCACAAGAAACAATCAAGACCATTTAACAGCAATAATGACACTAATAGTAATAATGGTAAATGTATACAAATGGAAGGTTTCTGTAGACAGAACTTCTGCAATCTGTATAGAATTACAAGAAATCGGTAGATCCAATACTAGGCAGATTTAGTCAATGGTTCATCATTTTACAGCCCCCAGTTCTTGAAGTGAAGGAAGTAATGTCTTTCAGAGCAGACGATCACTTCTTACTTAACTATTGCACTGGATGCGTTATTCTCATTAGTTTATTAACTAATTAATTCGTTAGTTTATAAAGGCTGATAAATGAAAGTCTTGTAATGTAAAATTTTTAAAGTCTTGCAGAAAGAATTATAATTTTTCATTCAATTCAATTCAATTAAAAGAAAGTTGAGAAATCTATTCAAAGGAATGTTTTAAATGCTTATCACGTCATTTGTAGAAAAAAACAAAGCACTGAAATTGGAACAAAAATTTGAATTTATTGATACTACATTAAAATTGATTCATTTTGTAATTTTACGAAACGAATTAATATTAAGGAATAAACTTTCCAGTGATTATTACTTTTTCAATACATATATTTTATATAGTAATGATCAATAAGCTGCATTCCTCTTCAAATATTATGATTCATCATAATTTCCACTCTTACTCTTCACTGATCAAGGAATGCAAAACAAATCAACTTTATTCAAGAGGTTCTAAACAATGGAGGTCAATCAGAAAATTTGCTAATTCTTCAACGCAAAACATCTTCAAGAAATCACAAAAGTGCTTAAGCAAAAGCATAAGTTTTAGTTCAAAATTAGAGTTAAAACTTAGATTTTAAATTTCAAAACTCCGTGTTTTTTTTCAAATTTACTGTTTTGAGTTAAAATTTCTCCCTTTTAAGAATTGTTTACGATTTCTTAAAGACGTTAGGGATTGCACAAGTAGTAAATTTTCTAAGCATTTTAATAATACGAGATTCAATATATTAGTGATCAGAGCTAAAATGCAACGTGCATATCCTCGTTATTTCATTCAAATTGATTCCTCAGTTCAGTTTATATTTCTTAAAAATCTATCCAAATAAAATGTCTAGCTAGTAATATACGTAATAAAATTTATTTATAATCAACACAGTAGTGATGTTGTGTCTATGAACATCTTATTCAATTCGTTGAGTATTTATGAGTACTGTAATGAAGTGGGGGAGTTTGGTGGGTTTACAATAATAGTTTTATTTAACTGTTCTATTCTTAAATTATACAGAGTTTAATTTACTGATTTAATGGAACGAAACGTTACAATAGAGTATAGGCTCGATACTCAATTACTAAATTATACAAATAATTCTAAATTACTTAATACTCAAATAAGGTTGACTCTCCGTATTCTAATCTTCACTTCGAGATTCCGCTGACAGGCTCTTCGGTTCTTGTTGACCGTACGAGTAGAGTGAACTGCGGTGGCTTCTAAACGCAGACGGGTCCCTTGTTTCGGCGACTAACGCTTCCATCAATTTCACTCGACGACCACACGTCTCGTATCCCGGGTAACGTCTTCTTGCCGGCCGCTCCGTTCCCTCTCGTCTTCTGTCGACTCGCCTATCTCGTGTCAGCTATCCGTCCAACCTCATGACGAACTCCCCTCTACTTCACTGTCTCCAGTATCCACTTATGGCCGTCCATTTATAGGGGTTCGCTACCAACCTAATTTACATAATTAACTTTGCAAATAATAAAAGAAACATGATTTGACAGATTGCAATTACACATAATTATTTAAATAATTAAATATAAATAATTATCATAAATACCTCATTACAGTACTCGGACTTAAAAGAGAGTTTAAGTACATAATTTTTGAGAGAGAAAGAGATAGTATATACGGTACTTTTTTTTTTTAAATAAATCTTTATAAGTATGTATGTTTACAATTTATTATCCCCCGGGAGTGACTATCGGCCATTTGGTTTTGTTTTGTTTTTTAAGACGACGGCGAAAATTTCCAAAGGAAATTTTTAAATAAATTAACCATAAATGACATCAGAAATTCTTCATTTCAACGAAGAACTTGTAGAAAATTGCTAAATGCAAACATGAAAAACTATAAGTTGTGAATTTAGAGTCTGGTAATTGTTTCGTTTGTTTTTCATCAACAAAATTAATAAAAAAATATTTTTTTTATTATTATTACGTATTTTTTTTTAAATTATGTAATTAAACTTAGCAAGTTTTCTAAAAAATTGTAAGAGTGGAAATTTTAAAACTAATGAAACGGAAGAAAATGTGAAGTCATTTTTAAGTAATTCGGCTACAAATAAAAGACGAAATGGAATAAAAAATGTACGGGCTTTGCAATAGGCCTAAATATGCTGACTATATTTGAAAAAAAGTTCTAATTATATTTCTTTAATTATATGTTAAAAATGACTTGAATATTTACATGAAAACACCTTTCAAGTAAAATAATCTTCAAATTTAGTAATAAAGAGAAATGAAATGAATAAATCAATAAATATATAAACTACATACTTAAATAAAAGCGAAACGAAAGCCTAAAGAGATGAAATATGGAAACTAGAAAAAAAAGTTTTTTATTTTCTTTACTGAATACTGAATCTAATTTCGCTCCAAATGAGATTTGTTCAGCCTTAGACAATCGATCACCAAATCTAAATGAATCACAGATATTATTGAAGTAGAATCAAGAAGAAGAACGTTGCTCAACTTTCATTAGTTTCAGCATCATTTCAGCCTTTATAAAATTAAATATTCAATAATTATTTTCTTACAATCCTTCACTTTTCTTCTTAAAGTGAAAGCAATCCACCCTCATCGTTACTTTGTAATTTATTATAAAATTGGCTCTTCAGACCTTATTCTTTTTTTTTAAGAAGTATTTGTTAAACAAGCATTCAACCAACAACAGCAAAATCGCCATTGCATCAACAGAAGCTTACAAGTTCCAATTAAGCTTTTACCTATTTCTGGAGGACCTCTAGAAAGTAGGAGGCCAATGTCCCAAAGCCTACGAAAAAAAAGTTCCCGCCCGTCTCTTCCTTCACCAGAACAACTAAAGCCTTCTAAGTGACTGCAAATCTCAGACTTAACTTTATCGTGAACTATATTGAAGGAACACAGGATGTATCTGGAAACATTCCAGAAATATAGAGAGTTGCAGAACGTTAATTCAAATACTGATATCAAACACCAATGGTTGATTTCAGTAACTTAAAAACAAAGATGAATACGAACGAAAAAAAACACCTATGCAGTCTAAGGATTTGCAAGATATAAAGAGGATCATTTTCTTAATACGATTATTAAATCTAATTCAAAATTTAAAAGAAAACTCAAGCGGATTTTATTAAAAGTTTTACTTTCCATTAATAATGTGTAACGAATAAAGTGAAAGTTTGATATAATGGTGCTAAGAGATTCCACACAACATCATGGAACGGTGCAGAGATACTTGATGCACCACTAACTTCACATGCACCACTTCGCACTTTCTGCATTTAAAATAAGTATTTTAAGGCACTTCTGTAAATCTATTTTAATTATTCTGGTGCTGGTTTCTCGTGTAATGATCTTAACATCTGTTGATTATTGATTTCAATTAACTTCCTTGTAATAACCACAGATACTAACAATTCAACGGAAAATTCCTCCAATCAACTGCCTGAACATGTTTCGAAAGATTATTCCGATTTTTAAATACCATTCGTATTTCATTATTCCACCTACAATGGTTGATTGGAAATCCATGATTTGATGGACTTTTTTTTGTTTAGTAATTACTATTTAATGAAAAGTTAAAGAGCTTAGGAAATATGTAACGATAAAAAAAAATCATTTTTGTTTCAGGATATGAGATAAATTAGCTTAAAGTACCCGGCGTTGCCCTGGGAGGGGATGGGGGTGGAGAGTCCTAGTTCTCCCCTTCTCCACAACTCTATCACATCAAACCTTCCCCAATTGTTCCAACTGTTGCAGAATAATATTTGTGTAGTTCCCACTGTCACCACTAGGTCCATATGTGGCGCTATTTCACCGATTTCACTCCCTTCGGGGTGGTTAACCGGGTTCCAAGGCAGCTTTTATTTTCCGCAGGTTAGTAGAAAGTATCTACATAAAATTTGGTTCCAATCAGTCAAATGGCGTAAAATTGTATAAAGAACAAACAAACATACAAACTTTGACTTTTATTATGTAAGCATAGATTATTTCTAATTTTTTCTTTATTTATAAAGTATATTATCAAAAACACTTGTAATCTATATTACTAAAATCTTTATTTCTCTACCTGTCTGGCGCAATTGTTAATTCCTGTGAAAAAATTACTACAATGAAACGTTCGCGACGGGATCCGAAGTCAGACGTCTTATCTATTAGGCCACGGGGACTACATTCAAATTATTGTTTCTTATAACTCCCTTTGTATGTGTGTGACGCAATGAGAGAAGAGCCAGAGAAAAAAGAAAATAACTCCTTAACTTTAGCCTACTAGATTAAAATTTAAATTTCAATGTTCATTTTTTTTAGCTTTTCTCAACTAAAAGCCGTCACATTGTTATCCCGTCATTGTTGACGGGGCGTATATGTACTAGTATTTAACATGAATGACAAAAGATATGAAATGGGAATAGTTTAGAATAGTTTGAATTGTGGGGCCTTTTATCTGGGAGAAAGTAAAAGAACTGTAAGGGAAAGGGTTGTGGAACATAGTTATTGTATAAAAAATAAATTGGTGGAAAAATCTGAAGTGGCTGAACATTGTGTTAAAAAAAGACATTGTATTAATAATGAAATCAAAATTTTATGTGTTGAAAAAGATTCTAAAACGTGGAAAATAATAGAAAGTATCTATATTAGAAATACTAAAGATAAAAATTTAAATAGAAATGATGGAGCAGAAGTTAATAAATGTATAGTAGAATTAGCCAATGATTTGGTAAATAACTTAGGTTCACGTTGCATTAATACTGTGAAAATCGATGAATTAGATTGTTGATCACATTTCTTTATTATAAGTTTGTTTTAAATTCTATTATTAAAGTTATTTATATTAACAATCCATTAACGTTATTTTTAACATGTCGCCTTCCTTAGATTGTTAAATTATCGCAACTGATATTCTTTATATAGGCTTGAAAAGGGGGAGACGGAATTTATTCTCCTTGAAAATTTGCATTTGTAATAAATGTATATATTATTATTTACATTTATTTTGTGTTGGTGATGATGTTTAATATTAAAACTTTTATTTTTTAATTTTCTTAATAAAAATCTAAAATGAATGAGATGTAAATAATTCGCAAAAGTAATTAATTATTAATTCATTATACAGGGAGATGTAGGGAAGCAAATAAAAGTAAAAAAAATCGTATTTCTTTTGTTCACTTTCTTATTAAAAGAAGTGTCAGTGAAATAAATAGAAATATAAAAAAAAATACCTTTCTGAAGTTAAGAAGGCCCATTGGGGTATTTTAAAACTAGAAAAATTTCAGTACATGAATGTAGCAACGTCCACTTGTTTTGTAAATCACAATCCCACTGATTTTCAGTAAATATTAAGCATATGAACAAGGGTTTCGATCAAGACTTAACATAAAGATAAAATTGTTGAATAAAAACTGAAATTTAGTTCTTCTACGGATTAAAGGAATTCGATACAAATACTAAAGTCCCATTAAACATTTGAGAGATAAGGAAACGATTGTGGCGTAGATGCAAATTTTAAAAGTGGCGAGAAAGTCGTTGGATTGTGTGGATGATCTTTTTGATATGTTGCAATTTTTTAATAATCAAAACGAAAAAGAGACGGGTAAAGTTTAAAAAAAACATGTAAAGGAAAAAAAATAATGTCAGTAGTGGATTGAAGTAATGGATCATTTTTCTGACTGTTATTTGGAATTTTAGACTAGAAAGAGGTTCAAATTCTAGTAATCGCTTTGTATTTGTAGTAAGCGATTACTATAAATATAATTTCATAATTAGATATTAAACTAATTAATTAGTTTTGCGAATAAACAGATCTCGTTACAAAAAAAGCATATAAGTTTTTGAGAGTTTGAATATTAAGCTAAACAAATTTAGAATACAGGAACACATTGAAATCACAGGTTCATGAACGTGTGTTCTCATATGTTCTTCGCGTTTTCGACACATTAACATACGTGAATTTCTTAAATTGTTAAATCTGTCACATGTCTATGATACTTCAAATACTCAACCTTCAACTGTTTTAACATGTGACAATGAAACATATGTCAGACCTAAGAAAGGTTTCTTTCTCCCGTGTTCCCAACCGCTTTATCCTAAGTCAGACCTTGTGACTCGTGACTTGTGATTGCAAAAGCGAGCTGCAATGGAAATTGTTTTCATGTGCAAGTAGTGACGTTAACTTTCCAAGTTCATGATACTGTAGAAATCGGAACGCAGACAGTGTTATCATAAGTTGGTCCGGTGTAATTATCAAATTTGAACATTATCACAACAGGAAGTTGATCAGGTTGATTATGATTTTCTTCATAAATTATATCTTCAACAAACCTCAAATTTCCATTAACCAAAACCTTTTTCAATCCAAAAATTGACTGAACTGAAATGAATAGAAAACGAACAGCTTGCGTTGAAGTGCACACATTTTGATCAGTTGTTTAAAAGCTATAGAGGAGAAGATAGGAATATGAGATAGGGTAGTAATATGAGATACCGTGGTTTCGAACATCGTAGGCTAGTGACATCTACGGAAACAGTTGGAAATTATTTCTTATAGCGCTCTTGTGTTTTCAGGTTGTCATCGGCCATTTTAGCAAGTGCTGTGGTTATCCCTGGATGTCTGCTGATTGTTGTGCAATTTAAAGTTTTTGTGTTGACTTATTAAATTGTGATTTGCTTGGAAATATTTTGCAGTTTACAAGAAACAAATAAAGGCTGGTTATAGTATAAGTATTGCTGTATTGAATAGTCACTGTGAATTAAAAAGCTAACGTATTTTGAATGTGATATAATGACGGGAACTAAAAGGGCGGGATGGTTCCAATATGAGACACTTGATAGGTAGTAATATGAGACTGTCTCATATTTCTACCATATTCTAATAATTTCAATTAAGCCTAGAGCTACAAATCGGGGACGCAGACCTGGAGCATCGCTGTGATTACATCGTCCCCATATAAAAATCATCTGATTCGGAGTAATCCCAAAAGATCTGTGGCCTTATCTATGGGGGAAAGAAACACACCAGTTCCAAGTAAGAAATCAAAAAAGGAAGCTGATGATTCATCGCCCGACTCCTGTGCCTCAATTGAGTCAGACAGTGACAAAGATGATTTAACTGAACCTGGACATCTCCAACCAGAATCGGTAGATGCAGCCTGCATATTCTGTGACATCAAATTTTCAGATGATTCAAAAGGTGAATTGTGGATCCAGTGCTTCTCATGCAAATTATAGGCTCGTGTTGATTGTGTAGGTCTAGAGAGTCAGAACTACATATGTGACTATTGTAAAAATAAGTGAAGAAGGACCCTACTGAGTCTGTACAGTACTGTATGCCAATAAAACTTTTTTTTTGTGAAACATACTATCTTTATTTCATTAAATTGTATTGAAATAGTAGCGTCTCACATTACTACCCGCTGTTCAGATTCTCAGATATTGCCACTTTTCAGAAAAATATTAAAAATTCATAATTCTGTAAAGTCTATACTATTTATATGCATCATATTTGCTCAATAAACTTTTTATTAGGGTAGTTCGTTTTTATTTAATCTGTATGTCATCTGTATTTCTGTATTTCTCTATCTCATTATCTGTATGTCAAATGAGATTCCTGGACCAAAAAAACAAATAGGTATCTCATATTCCTACCTTCTCCTCTAGGGAAAGTTGTCCAAAATGGGGTATTATCTTCTTTAACTTTAATTGAACGAAATCTAGCAAATAAAAAAGTATTACTGTCCTCAAAATGAAAGTTGGCCGGCGGAAGTTTGAACTGCGCAGCCCTTCCGGTAGCTGATCAATTATGTTTTCCTGTCACAATGGACGATGGCGTCTGTTTTCACTGAGAAAGACATGTTGATAACGCCAAATTAAAACTTCTCTCGCCTATTTAGCGTTATTTCAATACCAGTTGCTAACAATAAGTATTTATATAAATAAATAAATATATATTATTTATAAATACAATGCTCTTTTGCAAAGTAACAAGCGATTACCGTAATGGCGGCGTCCTGTCATAAAATCAGACGGAAGTGCCTGACCAGACTAATCGATCATACATGCGCAGATCTCACAAAAACAGGGCGACCATCTCTCATTGGGAGGACAGTATAAACCATTATTCATTTAGTTAGGGTCTTTTGCTGTAATAAAATGGTGCTGATAAGTAAACAAATTCATTTTTACATTTGTGTTTTAATTCTAATTTTTTTTATGTAGTAATACCTCATTTTGGACAACTGGTCGGACAAATGGGATTCCCATAAGAAACAATGTAAAATGTTGTGTTAATATAAAACTTTATTTATTTATACTTTAATGACATTAAATAACATTAGGAATATTGTTATTGATCATTAATTACAGCATGTAACTGGCCTAAGCACAGTAATTGCAAATGAATGTTTGATCATCTTCCTCAGCGTTCGTCCCCATTTTGAACCACCACTAGTGTCCCCGTTAGACCCGACCGTGAACTTCATTACGAAAAATGGCTTCTCTCATCACATAAACGACTCAGCAGAATAAAGGACATGCCAAAATACTGACTAACAGATAAGGGAATGAAATATTACTCGCCCAATACTTATCTTCGCATGTAACTGATTACAACACACCAAAAACGTTTGCAAAAATTGAAAACTTTTCACTTTAAAACTAAAAATCACACTAAAACTCAAGCAAGCGTCATCCGACCTTCACTGCTCAACTCAAACTATTGCTATGGCATCCAGTAACAGTGGTACTATGGTTTCCCGCCGATAGCAGCATTAATCACGAAGAACTTGAATGTTTGACCCGCTGTCCCGTTTTGTCCAACTCTCCCCTACATGCTATTTATACGAATCGCAGTTTAAAAATGCGCGTTTCGCCCTCTTTAGAGTTTGTTTTAATTATTGAAAAATTGTGATTCTACACAAGTGCGTGCAATTTTACATATGTGTCCAAATTTCGTCTTCCTACCTTTTGTAGTTTTTAATGTTAATGGCACAAAGGAACCAAAAAGGATTTCGCACCTCGAGCTTGTCACCGGGGAGAGACTGGGACGGCCGTTTCGTCCTCTTTACGACTCATCAGCCAGACAAACTCCACCGATGATAGACTCAGAAGGTATAATAATCCCACTCTCGCTTCTGAGTGGGATCCCACAAAATAAAACCAAAAATACATATTAATAGAAAAAAAATGTTAAATCCACGGCCTCTATTTAATATAAATTTCTGGTTGTGTTTTGCGTTTGTGGGATTCCCGCTTTGGGAGCGAGAGTGGGATTCTTATACGTTCGCACCTTCTGAGCCTGTCATCGATGGAGTTTGTCATCGATGAGTCTTAAAGAGGACGAAACGGTCGTCCCAGATTCTCTCCGGTGACAAGCTCGAGGTCCTTGTCTTTTTGGTTCCGTTTTGATTCCTTTGTGCCTTCCGTGGTTCCATTTTGTTAGAAAAAAAAAATATTTTTCTTGGGACGATACAGGAACTGCTTGTATAGGTGCTTAAAAATAGTAACTACATCATTGCCAAATTTTATGTATGTAAAGAATTCGGATATAACTAAATATTTCAGTAAATAAAGCAATTTACGGGAACAGAATTGACGAATAGTTCAGGTGTGTGTGTGTGTGTGTGTTGGGTCGAAAAGTAAAACAACTAAAATAAAAATAATAACAATAATAATCAAAGCAATCTCTTAATCCAAGAGGTTAGAGGCCGCAGCTGCTGTGTAGAATATTAAATGCCAATTACAGCAATAAATCTTAATTTTGTTCAAAAAACAATGACGTTAATTTAGTACTGTAATGGATTGAAAATACGAGAGGGTAAGGAAAAAAAAATACAAGAGGCATAAAATGAAATCAAAGTATTTAAAGGTTCCGGGATTCCTGATATCAATCTCTAGAAATCCTATAGAAAAGAAACACTAGAAGCTGTTGTGCTAATAAGACTCAACGACCAACACCTTTCTTGTGATTGGCTGAACAAAAAAAAAGCAGGAATAAAAAAAAAAGCAGGAGAAAACAACTTAACAGTACTTTGACTGGCGTTGGGCAGCAGTTGGAGCGTGAAGGGATTCTTATCTGAAATGAATTTGATATAGGCGAATAAATTATGTTGAAGAATTAAAGGTAATTAGGGGATTAAAAACTATAGATATATGAGTGAATAGAAGGAATAAGGACAAAAAAAAGTACTCATTGAAATCTATTAATTAAGGTGTTGAAAATGATACAACTTCATTGAAATCGAAACCTCAATGAAGAAAAAGAACAATTGGAAATAAAAAATAACATTTAAAAATAAAACATAAAAACGTTACTGAATTTATTGTTAAAAAAGTTCGTCAGTTGGATTAAGTTAACCACAAATATAAAAAGCAAAAACATGTTGAAAATTGAAAGTTTTGTAAATTGGTACAGCGTTTTATATCGGTGGTTTTTAAGCTTCTTTGTGTTTAAAGAAACTTACAAGCTTTTATTTAAAATCTATTACATTTCGATATTTTTAGATTTTTCTAGATAAATTCCGTCACTCTTTCTAAACGTGCTTCTACAGTTAGAATTGGACTTTTTTTTAATGTTAAATATAAAAAAAAAAAAAGACCTCAACATTTCTTGAGTTTTAAAATGGTTTCAAAAGTGATCTCAAAGTTAACGAAAGGCAGTTAATTTCATTGGGTTTTTCCTATGATTTCCTACAGTGTAATAAAAAGAGAGGATGGTAACTGAAATAAAAACTGAAATAAAAAAACCCAAATAAAGAAACGAAGGAAAATTTGTTCGATAATGTCTACGCCAATAAATCTGGGAAATTACTAAATCGATTAATCATGTAAATCTTACGTAATTGACTGAAATACTGCAAAGTTTAATAATGATTTATTCTGACAAGTGGAAGAGAGTTTTAAAAGGTACTAAATTCTGAATAATTCTCAGTAATTTTGCGATGTTAATTTTTTCTGGATGGAATGATTAAAAAAGAATGATAACAAAAACTGTTTTTATCTCCTACGGCATTCTTTGATGTCAATTATCTACAGGATCTTTACTAACAAGTAAGTGTAATACAATACAAAGGAATGAAAGATTTGAGACAAGAAAAAAGAAACTAATAGAGCAATTATTTTCTTCTTTCATCTACTGTAGATGTTATTTGTTTCCATCAACTGCAATGCCGATGGCTATCCTTCCAAATATCAATGTTAGGGGAATTTAGGCAGAATAGGTAAATTAATCAGCGTTTTGTTTTGAGCTCAAGAGAAAAAGAACTTTTTTTTTTTAGATCAAATTAAATGATAATAACTAAATCTTGCATTCTAACGGTCAAGACCTGAAAAAACAAAATCGAAATATCAAGATTAAGTAAGGCTTGCTGAAGGATGTTTAAAATAGACGAAATAAAAAAGAAAATAATAAACGTAAAGGCTTTTAGCGTCTTTATTTCTTCAAACATTTCACTTAAGCTTAAGTTTTAAGCTCTTCCTGTTGTGGAAGTATTAGTTTGAAAATGTTCCATTGAAGATCTCCAAATGTAAACTGCGTTTTGTAATTATGTTAATATTGAGAATCGAATTAATAAATAAAACCACAAATTCTTCTTCCTCTTGAGTAACTCTACAAAATATCAAAAACATATCCTGTTTTCTTCATCAGATACAAATTGGAGAGAAATCAATTAAGTTTCTTTTCCTCAAATCATAAAAAAAAATGAAATAAACATCGAATATGATAATAATTTTATGTTACCACGAATATGATAACAATATTATGTAATCATGTGAAAGTTTGAAATTAAACAATATCTTACACAATCTAAAAGTTTGAATGTTATAATAATATTTTTACAAATTGGTAGATTATGACAATAATAATAAATATACAATTTGAAAGTTTGATAGTATTTTGGAATAACAATAATATCATTAAAGAAATAATAAACATTACAATTTGAAAGATTGATAGTATTATGGAAATTTAATATTTTCCAGAAGTTAACTATTAACATTAGGTAACTGAGGACATTCATAATTCAAAAATTATATCATCGTAATGGTCCCTTTTTAAATATTACCAGAACTGGTCTTCAAATCTCTTTGAATATTTCCTAGATGTAAAACTGATAAAACACTATCGAAGCTTTTTGATGTAAAACTGATAAAAGAAATACGAAAATTAAAATACAGTAAAACTCACTTAAGACGCTCTTCAAGGGACCAGCGAGTTTTACTGTATTATCCTTATATATTATTTCTCAAAGGTGTTTTTGTGTCGGTACGCCATATCTCTCTTAATACTTCATCAAAATCAATGATTGAGACATCATTTTGAAGATTGCGTTCACCGCTAATGACGAAAAATAAACGAAGTCTTGAAAATTAACGTTTTCGTTTAAAAAAAATGTATTTTAAAAACCTTTTTATAAAAATGGAGAAGGCGCCATCTATTGACAATGTGTGGAACTAACATGCACGACAAATGTTGTAGTTGTTTATTAGAAGTGTGGAAGAGTTTTTTTGTTGCGAATTATTCGCACGGGTCAACTAGTTTTTAATATTTTTAAGTATATATTTAGCAAGTAAGTAAATATTAATTTGTTTTTATTTAATTTTTTTCATAATAACATTTCTATTTGTTTATATCCTACGAAACAATCCATTCTGACAATATGGCTGGTAACAGACGTTCGTAATACGATAAATACTAGAAAATGTACTTCAGTAATAACAGTATCGTCTTCATGATATTCCTAAGATTACATATACTTCGACATTTATTCAAATATTTCAATATTTTTCTCTTTCTCTTTTTGTTTTAGATTGTATGACAATCAAGAGAGGTTTGGAATAATTCGTGTTGATAAATTCCGTTTACATATCTTCTTTAACTTCTCTGTCCTTCCGCCACTGGCCTTTTTACCCATTTCCAATGTATTTAGGATTTCTCAAAGTTGGCACACAATTCCAACTCCAGTGTCAAAACAAACTGTTAAAGTTGGTGTCCACCCATTCACCACATAATGGTCTAAAACAAACCAGTTTTTATTTTTTTTTCTACCAATACCCAAACCATCTTCAGGGGCTGAAAAATGGAACACATTCCAAAATCGATTGAAATAATTATAAACTTTTGTCCTGATTAGCTTCCCGCACAATTGTTCATAAAGATTTAAAGTTTTTCCAAGATCTTATAATCGTGCGTTCCTGGCGAATTTCATATTAGAGCACTGCATTTGGTAATCTATTTGTCAGTTTTAACGAATTGTAAAAAAAAAGTTCGACGTTTCAGAGATTATACTGCTAAGCTAAGAAAATGAATCACGTAAAATAGAAGTGCAGTAAACTCCCGATTATCCGCGGAATTGGGTGGCGCGGCAACAACGGATAAGCGAATTCGCGGATAATCCGAAATAGGACGAAAATCAACACAAAAATGCTTTTAACATGTTTTATTTACATTAAAATGGCAATACGTACAGTTACAGTACATACATTACAAACAATTATTTTATTTTAAATTATTTATTTATTTTAAAATTTTATTATTACGGGAAGGCTCTCCCGTAATTTAGTGTAACCTACCGGTCTAAGCTCCGCCCACAAGGTCGTTCTTTAAATTGTTTGTCTATAATTGTCTTCACTTGCCTCTATTATTGTTTACTTTATTCTAGATTTAATTCCGTAATTTATTGTATAGTAAAAAAAAAAAATGGAAACAGGAGAGGTCCGCGGATAATCGGGAGTTTACTATATTTAAAAGTCTGTTTGTTTAATTTCTGGTCGCCAATACAATTTGTTGATTTCTGTATTTTCTCGTGTATTTAGGAATAATAATTTAGTAAATTAACTTCGGTGTGAATCAGTTTACGCCTTTTCAGCATCAAAGGTTTATTAGATATATTACAAAAAATTATGATATTAAATATCAACAAAGTTAATTTAATACTTATATGATCTTCTGGTTTTCATAACTTTTCAAAATAAAAAAACAAACTAAAATTAGAAGATTACGGAAAAAAAAAAAATAAAGTGACTTAATAGTATAATGTAACATCTAATGTAATATAATGTAACATCTAATGTAATAATATTCTTGTAATGATATGTTTAAATGAAATTGATGTAATACGTAAAGAATAATATATTTTCTGTTTTTTCAAAGCTATAGCCTATTCATATTATATATAAATATTAGATATATTATTTTTTTTAAATATTTTTAAATGTGCTTGCTTTTTAAATGCTAAATAAATCACATTAAATGATCTCATTAAAGTAAAATATATAGACTAATAAATAAATAAAATTCGTTCTAATAGAACAAATATTTGTAGTAGGAGTTTTGAATTAAGTCAATTTTGAAACATAACTACATTAAAAAAAAAAAAAAGTCATCGCATATGGCGTCCAATGGGAACGCTGTATCCCCAAGCGAAGCGAATAGCTCCGAGGGAAAAGGTGGTTGTGAAGCGGAGCGTGTTGTTGTGCTGCTGTGTTGCTCTGCCATTGCCTTCCCGAAGGATACAGCTCAAGTCCATGTCGACGAACCACACCAGCTACGACACAGCAGCGACTCGTGGAAACACGATGTGGGTCGGCAAAGAAACGCCGGACTATGGATTGTGACCAGTGATAAATTCTTATTTTTTTATTTTTTTTACTCCGGAACTGAATATTTTTCTACTGATTCTCTGTGGACAATTTCTGTTTCGGTTTGAATGGATAAGTGATGATGTCGACGTCTACCAAGAAGAGCTCCAAATACATTCCTCACAAAAAACCCAAGACGGCGTTCAAAAACGTTCTGACAAAAGGAAGAGATACTCAGAGGCGAAGGTAAGAGCGAAAATCTTATTGTTGGGTCTTTTTCAGTCAAGCGAGTAGATTAAGAGCAATGAACGCTGCTCTTACAAACAACTTTTCATTCATTTGCTATCAGCTCAAAACACCGACGTATTTACGGATTTTACGAACAATTTTCACGTTAAAATGAGAGAGAGCGGCAAGAATCTATTCAGAAAGTGTAACAAACGAAAGACAAATGAAAAAAACAAAAATTAGGAAACAGACTCAGACAAAAGGGGATGAGATTATATAGATTCAGTTTTGAAAAACCAATCCTAATAATTTATTAAAAAGTTTTTAAATTTACAGCTAACTAAAAATGTTCTATTTTATTAATCTGATTACCATTTTTATCAATAATGACAATGAGTGTTATTATATTCAAAAATTAGACGTTTGAAATGTTTGAACATAGTATTAATATTACAATTTTAAACCTGATATTCGAATAACAGCCTAATAATAACAGAATATCATTATTGAAATGTTATAATAACAATACTATTATAATCTATTATTATTAATCTATTATTATTCTAGAATAATATTACGATTCTAAAGCGTTAATACTTATTATTTCCATTTTTGTCACAATCTAAGCCATTGCTTTAACCTCTGAAATGGAATTAATAATGAACATAAAAAATTTACCTATTTGGGTGGATAAAAAAAAAAAAAAAACTTTATTAAATTATTTCATTTTACTCGGCAAACAAATTAAAATGAAAAATGATTGTAAAATAGCGTAAATCCCGAGAAATACGAAAAGAATACATGTACGTATGCCTTATTTACTATTCATATAAACTTTGAGAAGATTCTACGAGAATTCCAATCACAACAAATGCGTACCTACAAAACAAAACAAAAAAAACCTGTATAACGATAAAGGTTTATTTTCCCCCTGAATAATTTCAGCAAATTGTTATAAGTAATTTGATAAAACTGCATTTAACGAGTAAATGTATTTGCGAATGTGAATGACTTGACGTTCGATGACTGACACTGGACCTTGAGAGGTATCTATTAAAACTGGGCAATTGAGGCCTCCGGGGGCTGCGGCCGCTGCTGCTTCGGGGAAATAAGGAAATATCGCTCTCTTTTTGAATTTACTAAGTCGCAATTTCATATACATATAAAAAAAAAATCAATATATTCATGCTGACGAGATAAAAGTATTAAAATTCATTCCTAACAACAACAACGAAAAAAACTTAAATAAATAAAAATGATAAGTTTATGACAAGCGATTTTGTCTTTCACAAATCCGGTTTCACAGACTGATTTCCGGTATTACCTCTTTCTTTTTTTTTTTTCCTTTCTGTTATTATTTCTCTTCTCTATAATAATTTCCTTAGTGTATCGTGGCTGGGGCCACCCACCTCCGTAATTTCCCCGTGGGGTAAAAAGAAAGCTCTTCACTGACCAACGCTGTCCACCAAATGCTGTCATTAATAGCACAAGGAAAACGTCTTCAGATTCTATTCAATCAAAGACGTTTGGGTTTTTTTCTTATTTTTAGTCGTTGACAACCAACTGCTAATGATAACCCGCCTTACAGCGGTTTTCGAAGAATTCTTACGTGATGTAAAACATTGTAAAGCCTGTTTGACTGGAAGGCACATAATGGGAATCTGACAAAAAAATATTTTGCATTTCTTTACATGCGTGTGTAATTATTTGAAGATCTTAGTGACGCATAAACTTACCAAATATAAGTGCTTTCCACAGTTACTGCTAAGAAAAGAAATGAACAAAACTACCACTATGGGCTGCAGCTCCGATTGTTCAAACGCACAGGCATGTGTCTTGAATTCTTGCTCTCATTTGAAAATACGTTCCTTGGGTAGGATTTTCCCCCCGTTAATTTTCATACGAGTTTGTGTTGAGGTTGATTCGGTAAATCTTAAGTTATTCAACAAACATTAGAATTTTTAAGATGAACAACAAACAAGTAAACAAAAATGTCAAAGTTAAGTGTTTTCATCCTATCATTAATTTCGATTGGAGGAAAGATAAGCATTTAGAAAAGACCTCCAAGTTCACACTCAATGAAAAGTCATCCAAAACACCCGGGAAACCTATTAATGGCATTTCCCGTGTTTTCGAAACGTTCCGCTGCTTCTTTTAAACACATGGACTTATCCTTGTGTCATTACTCGAGGGGATTTTCTGAAAACAGTCTATATCGTTGTCTTCGACGCTAAGTCTCATCTCAATTCCAAAATTTTTGTCAATTTAAATTTACATTTAAATTTCAGAATATTCCTTAAGACTTCGTATTTTTTTAATAATTTTTTAATTTGTTTTTTTAGCTAAAAAGAAAAATAGCCTTTATTTATACCATCCATTGAATCGTAACTGCGTTGATTCGAAGCGTCCTTGTAAGAGAATCCATTTTTTCTTACGTTATCTCTTCATGAAAACCGAAATGTCTTCGTAACGGGAGTTAGCGTAAAGTTAGTATTTTTCGTGGCGCCGATTTCTTGTTTATTTCCTCGTAGCGTTTTGCCTTCGAGGCTTGGATCCTAGGGGGGAAGGCGGGACCATTGGCAATCGATTTAATCACGGGAGAAATGAACTTGAAAAATAATCTTTTTTTTTTTTTTTCTTTCTACTTCTTCCTTCGTCTTGTTCTTCCTCCAAAAATGTCCAACCAATATACGCTGGTCATCGTCCGATCGAGTGGCCCAAGGTCGACATCCGCCACCAGTCAACAGTACCGAACTCTCGCTTGGGGAAATTGCTTTTAAAATCGCGCGTTCCAACGGAATTAAGTAAATTTGATGCCTGGGATCGCTTCCATTTTGGCTGTGAATTCACGAGAGGGTTTTGGGCGACAATTCGTCTGCTGGGCTTTGGCGGTTTGCTGCTGCCTCCATTGTATGGAAATTATGGTGGGAAATGATCAAAAGGGCGATTGCCAAAACACTCCACCACCAGTTGGCTACTCAAACAACTGTTTTTCAGAAAATTTTTCCACTTGAACGGTCTTCGAGCATTATTAAAAAAAAATAAAAAATACAATTTTTTTTTTAAATAAAAAAAAAAAAAAGCATAGAGAAATTTAAAAAAATAGAAAAAAAAATCAACTGTAGGAAATTAAATGAAGAAAGTTACAGATAAAGTTTCCAAACTAATAAAAAAAATAGTAATCAAATTTGTTGCTTACAACTGAATGAAATTCACATGATCCTACACCTCCTCATTTTCCATTCTCATTTTCCTCCGCCCCCATTGCGTGGCGTTAAAGATAAAATAAATGAGTTTTTTATAACGAAATCAGAACTGTTGTAACTTGCAGATGAAGTTGGTTTTAAACAAAAACAAAATAATGAGATTAATCAGATAAAAACCATCAACCTTTAATCGAAAGATAATTAAGGCCTCCTATTTCGAACGAGTTTCAGGAAGTGGTTTTTATTATTATTTTACTGAAAAAAAAAAAATAAACTTGTTTACAATTTCTTAAAGTAAGAATGAAAATTAGTGAAATAAATGTCGTATTTTGTAATTTGTATTAAAAAAAATGGTGAACCTGATTCCGTTGGTGTACCCAATTAATGGAAAAATTAAACCTGTCATTAAAGCTGACAAGAAGATGTTAGTTAGTTAGCTTCTAGTTAATGGAGAATGGTCAGAAGAAAAACAAACATTTTCTTATTGTCTTGTTTTTATTGTTGATTTAATGACTGGTTGGACAGAAAATTTTTTTTACGGAAAAAAACTGAAAAGAAGACACGGATTTTCATTATAGTACATAAAATTATTATTATTGTTACTTAACATTACAAATATTTTGTTTGAAAATGAAGCAAAGGTTTTAGAGGAGATATGCTCTAAGTCAAGAGATTTTTGTTTTTGTGTACACCAAAGATTCATATCACTAACAAGAATGTAGCAATAATATTTATAGAAAAATTAAGATATATTTAGATATTTGGGGCTTTCTATTTTTTTTTCCTTCGAATTTCATTTTCAAAATTAAATAAAACTGAAAAGCACCTTTCAATTCTTGTTCTTCTCTTTCCTGTAAATATAAGGATGAATGGAATTTCGAATTTCTGTTTTATTTTCTGTAGAAGCAATACTCTTGATTTTAATTCGAAATATTTTACAAAGTTTATTGTATCTCATAAGTTGTTTAATGTTTCACTTTATTCTTTTAAACTAAAAGAGATGAGAAAAGTATCGCATCAAAACAAAAACAAAAAAACCCCATATAATAAGCCACAAAAATAAATGTAATGTAACTGAAAAATAAAATATCTCATATCCCAAGTGTATTTTTCATTATTGGTTAAAGATGGCTACCAATTATAAGAACAAATCAGATAAAAACCATCAACCTTTAATCGAAGGATAATTAAGGCCTCCTATTTCGAACGAGTTTCAGGAAGTGGTTTTTATTACTATTTTACTAAAAAAAAAAATAAATAAATAAACTTGTTTACAATTTCTTAAAGTAAGAATGAAAATTAGTGAAATAAATGTTAAATTTTATAATTTATATTAAAAAAAAAAATGGTGAGCCTGATTGCGTTGTGTGCCCAATTAATGGAAAAATTAAACTTGTCATTAAAGCTGACAAGATGTTAGTTACTATTTAAAACATCTATTTTAGAAAAGAAAGTGTTTCTTGTTTGTTTTTAAATAGACAAACAAAGTAACCTTGACTGAAGATAATAAATAAAAACGCTTCAAAACAAACAATCGAGGAAAATCATAAATACAACGTAAATCTTTAAGCCTGTGTTATTTTCCGATCGGTTTAAATCAGTGGTTTTTAACTTTAGGGTAAAGCACTTCCCCTATAGTTCTCAAAAGTTTGTTATCATGTGTATTGTTAAAAATTGCCTGTCGGTTTTTTTCCATGTCAGATATAACCTAATTCAGCAAACATTACATAATGTGCTTAAGTATTTTTTAATTTCTCTTCAAAATTAAAAATTAAGTTACGTGAAAAATTTACATCCGTTTTCCAGTTTTAGAATTCCACATGATTTACAATTACACATTTTAGTTGAAAGATGTTTGACATTAATTAATCTTAAAAATTACCTTTATAAAACAGAACAAAACAAAAAATGACAACTTTTTATCTTTGAATCTATGTATTATTTATACATAGATTCAAGGATAAAAACTTGTCATTTTTTTGTTTTTGTTTTGTTTTATAAAGATAATTTTTAAGAATTCTGCATGTTTCGCACTTTTACAAGAATTAAGATATCTTCTATTAGGATTAAGGGCATTGGTTTAAATTACCAGCTCTCAAACAGAAAATAAATTCTAGGAAAAATAAGTTAAATTTGAAGTTAATTCTTTGTTAAATTCAATCTTTCTCATCTGTTTTTCTGTAGATTTCTCTTTATCATCTTACGTTTTCTTTGAGGAATTTGCTTCGTATTTACTTCGTACAGAATATTGTTAAATCAATTAATTCTTGGCAACCCCAACATCAAATATCAACTGGATTCTTGTTCAACCTTTACTGCCCAAATATCGATGCAGCAAAGGGCTGTAAATTAACGAATTTCCTCTTTTTTTTTACGCATTCCTTCGAAGTCGATAATGACAAAAAAGGAAGCGAAGAATAAACGGGTTTTAACCATTCTGGGTTCCCGGAAAAAAAAGAAAAGAACGGGTTTCTGAAATGAGCCAATGGCATTGCACTTGAAAGGGAAGCAGCAAAAGGTGTCTTTTTTATCTAATTGGAATGAACTCGAATCACGGGCTTCTTCACGATCAGTGAGTTGTTGTTTAATCAAGCAAAACCCGGATGTGTTAAAAGCACCCATCCTTTCCTTCATCATCTTCGCTTTATTCGTCCATCCAAAGTGTTTTATTACTAATCCAGAAGAATCTGGTGTGTGTGGTCTCTTGAGCAAACACTGCTCGAATTACTACGACTTCCTCCTCCTCCTCCTCATTCTTCATTATCTGAAAAATCCGCCCACATAGTTGTTGTTTGTTTTCGTAAGTGACCTTCTCTGTGACCTGAATCCAAAAACTCTCATCCATTAATTAGCTGAAGGTGATTCCCAACAGTATTGACATCTCGCGTGTTTTAGAGAAATAAACACGGAAAGGACTCCGTTGGATTTAAGTCAATAATTTCAATTATTTGCTGTCGGCCTTAAATCAGTTGTAGCAGAAATAAATCACCCTTGTTAGAAGTAGTTGTGATCACGTGGTGTTTTCTTTCCGTTATTAAAGAATAAAAAAAAATTTTTTTTTGTTTGTTCTTTTAAACAACTGTTCTAAAGCTTTTAGTAAAATATCAACTAAGTTCAAATTTCTTTAGGTTATTCTATAATACAAACACATCAATTTCTTCACTTACATAAAAATCACTAGGCTTTCTATCTAGTATCTATCTTTAACACAAATGATAATTTATACTAAAAAATACACATAGTTGTATGTGTGGAGTTCCAAAACAATTCGAAATTTTCCTCCAAAACAATAAAAAAAGAAAGAAAGAAAAAAAACCCTTGATGGAGAACCACGAAGTGAAGCCAAGTTTTATGTCTTTGGCAGGATAAGAAAAAGAAGAGATCTCGATTAGTTTCACGATTCATATTGTAAATAAATTTTGGATTTCTTTCAGATGTTTTGTTTCTCAGCGGCAAAGAATTGAGAATTCCGCCAACTCTTGTAGATAACAGTTGGGCAAATGGTTTAAGAATTTATCTTCAATTTTTAAATGGAAAGGCGGAACCTTCCCAATGAAAAATAACAATACAAAAGAAAATAACCCCTTTTTCTTTCTTTAAATACGACAGTAACTATAAGGAAATAAAGAGCAACTCCATAATTCCTTTTATAACAAGTGCAGAGAGTGTCTGCAACGATGACTTGGATAATAAACGACTCCATCTTCTGTAACTCACTATTGTCGGTTCTAATCTTAAACATTCCACTCTTTGTGAAAAGCAGCTCAAGTGGCAAAAGTCGATGAACAAAGCAATAAAAATTCATAATTTCCTGTTTTCAGCTTAATTGGTTTATTTCTGAAAGATTAAAGAAAATAAAGAGAAGGACAAAAGGAAATGCTTAGTAATGCTGCGATGGCGTAATGGAAGGTATTGTCATTCATTAGACCTCCTTAGCTACTTCCTGTCCTCAAGAAAGATAAACAAGTTTATTACCAGAATTTATCCTGTCACTGAGTCCACCGCTCAGTGTTGATCTGCTCTTAAATGAGGATCTGCTTATTTTAGAAACAAATGGAGAACACTTTTTTTTTCTTTCTTTCGGGAGTTTATGTTTTATTCTCTTCATTCGTAGAAATTGTTTGTAAATGACCATCGATTAAAAACACAGTAAAACATTCTGACCTCATATTTACGTATTTTTAGTGTACAATAACAAGTTCAAGGAAAATTTAAAATAACAAGAAACGAACGAACGGAATGGCTGGCATTAAAATAGGTCGAACTGACTGATTCCCTATTTTAAACCAAATAACGAACTTAAGACCAAAACAATTCTATAACAAAGAACGGCAGCAAAATGTAGGTTAAATGGAATCTATTTCAATTAAAAAGACTCGAGCTAAAAAAAAAAATTGGATGATTCCACGAGGCAATAGAAAAAAAATAAGATAAAAAGGGAGAAAGACGACGCATTAATTATAGGTTAAGAAATTTAGGCTTTCAATTAAATCATTAAATAAAATGAAGGAGAGTTGGAACAAACTGAGGTCACAGTCCTTATTTATTAAAAAAAATATATAATCAGTCAATTAAGTGGGATAAACAACTGTAGATTCCTTGATATAAAAAAAATAAAAAATCAAGAGCAGTTTTGTAATGAAAAATTATTTTCCTTGATAAGTCGTTATGTACATTAGGTCAAAAAGCGAAAGATCAGAGTAGCATGAAAATGCAAATGAGAATTGAAGTGAATTTTAGGTTAAGTTATTTGTAACCTAAAGTAAATTCAGTTCAAATGTAAACAGTAAAAAAAGAGAAAGAGAAAAAAGGATTAAGATTTTGTATATTTAGCACAGTGTTCACTGGTTGGGTGGACACAGGTGGGTGTCTGGTGCTTTCATTTGTTTTTCTTCTTGTGTCCAACTCACCTGTTCTCTCCTGATGCGCCACGTGACCAATTAAACGACAACTGAGTGACTTCTCACAATTCAGATACACCAGTGCTTCCCAAAGGACAAACGCGGTGTCAACGGCCACAAAAACCAACTAACGAACCAGACAAGGTTTTGTCTCGTTCTTTTGAATGTGTCTACGACTAGTTACAAAAAATAATCAGAAACTCTCGTGAGCTCAAGGTGACCGAGTCGCAATGGTACAAGAGGGGATTACTTGAACATTTATATGATATTATGAATGAGATTCTTTACTACGGCAGAAGAGTAAAAAACAATTGCAGTTTAATAAATTTATTGATTCCAAGTCAAATAAATATTTAAAATTTACATTTAAATATTTAAAAATTTAAATCATGCTCTAATTTATAAAAAGGCGATAATTCTTTTCACTAAGGAAGTACTGATACGTTTCTGAATTTAGGAAATTTCAATTTAATACCGTTTAATTAATATGGTCGAACAACGAAACAATATTGACTTTTAACATGTTAACTTGGCTGAAGAATGATTGTTGCCTGAATTCCAATTGGTTTTTGCTTAATTGCGATTTTACAGATGGGTAAGCGAACGTAAGGACTTGATTTCATCAGGACTCTAATCCATGAGCGAATATAATTAACCAATGACAACAGATTATTACTCTTATATTATAGTGATACTAAATAGTAAGTCTTTTAAAATCTGAGTTCAACTTTTTTACTGATACTTTCTTCTCCCAAGTACAAATCTAATTTAATAGAAATGAGATAGTCTTCAATGATATTCGGGTTTTCACAATAAAAACTTTACCAAACCTCGTTGTAAAGTTTTTCAAATAGAATCATTTTGGCCGATCTTCATTGGTTGACACAAAATTTCAATTGTTTTAACATCACTAGCAGTAAAACAAAAAATACTGAAAAATATTCACAATAAGATTCCAATCACTTTGTGTTGGTCCAATGAAGGTTGTTTTTTTCTTTTTTCCACAAGCGAATTATTCGCCTCTATTAATGTAGAAACTAGGCCTCAAATCCTCCGGATCCGACCTTTCTTTTTGTTTCCTTGAGAATTTGTTCCATCTATTGAAATCTGACTCAGTTAAGAAAGAACATCCGCTTCGTTAAGCCTTCGTATGTTTTGCCGATCTTCTAGTCTGCGACGACAACAGATCGGTTGATCGGGGCTGTTCGTTTTGTGGCAGCATTGGTTGAAATGGTGATAATATTCGCTGATAACTGTAATTCATGACATCGTGTGATTCTTCCTTTAACCTTTCAAACAAAATGAAAGGCAATTTCCATGTCAAAGCCTACTTTTAGGTCAATGATAGACGGAAATCACAGTAAAAAAAAAGACGACGATTGAGAAATCTTCAGTGACATTTACTTGGAGCGCCGTCCTTTAGGTCATGACGCTACTACCATTTTTCATATTCGATTTACGACGATGGCATAGATATCGAATGACAGATGAAGTGGCAAAAAAAAAAGAAAAAGGGTTTCAAAACGAAAGACAAAGGATGGAACGTGCTTCTTTCAAGACATTCCGAGGACAAATTGGCGGTTTTGGAGTGCACAGGGATTTCCCATCAAATAGGTCAATACAGAGAAAGGCCTCGTGAACTCAAGAATAAAAAGAAAGACCAAAAAAAAGTACAAAAACACAATTCATGCTGGAGACGAAGATTTTTTTTTTTTTTTTGGAAAACAGGAAATAACTTTATGGTAATTCCAGAATTAAAAGTGAAAGTGGGGAATCCAGAACACGCAGATCTTCCCAAATGGTTATTGAAGAACTGAAGTGAGCCATTAAATAAAAACAAAATAAAAAAAAAAAGCTCTTGCATCATTGGTGTCGTTAAAGTCACGGAAATCTAAACTTCTGTAGCATTGTCTGTATTGTTTCAGGTAATAAACATAACATTTTAAGTAATAGATTACGTGATCAAAGTAAAAAGAGGTTATTGGAAAATGCATTTGAATTCGATCCGCTCTATTATCAAAGAACTGAGTTGCTTTTCAATTGGAATAATGTTATTGTTGTAATCAATAAAGTCCTTGTGGAACTTGAATAAAACAGCCGCTGTGAGTTTGTGATTCTGAAATTAACTTAAAATGAAATAAAATTCTTATCTCCACCACAAATGGAAATTTTAAAGTTACAGTCAACGCTGTTTTCTTGTGTTTTTATTTTAAAACTGAAATCTTTACTTTTACTTTAATCTCTAATCTTAAACCGTAACGAACTGTTCCCTTTCATCTTTCCCCAAAACAACAGTTAAATAATTAAGTCATTTTTACTTTTTCTTGAACACGTTCTCTGGTTAAAAGAAAACAAAAAGAAACTAATTTAGCTAATTTAAAGTGTTTCTATTTAAAATAGCCATTAGTTCTTTGTATAATTTTGTTTTTTGTAATTGTTTTTTCTAATTTCTTTAGACGAAAGTTAGATATGGTTTAAATCTACAATTTTTTTTCTTTTATTATGTTAAAGTGAATCCAATGAAAATTTCATGGTATATTTACTAGGTGTGGAAGATTAAATTTTTAGATCTACAAGAAAACATAGTAATACAAAAACAACAAAGTACAAAAATGCTGTAAACTTTTTCTCTGCTTTGTTTTATTTTTATTTTTTTTTCTGTCAAATATTACAAACAATCCAATGAAACAAGATATTTACACATTAAAAACTGATGAAAAGACGATCCAAGTATATTTTAATTGCATTCTGTTTTAATGAATTCGTAAACAAATTAAGGTGATCAAATTTTTCCAACATCAATCTGGGGCAGATAATTTTCAAGACAAAACCAAAAACAACAACCAAACACAAAAGGCCTTTCTCGTTTATTTTCATCGAGAGCAAAATAATTACAAAATCCGGGACATTTTTCCGGGATATATATTGATGCGGGACACTGCACTAAAATCCAGGACGTCACCCTGTAGCAAAGTGATCTTAGAAAAGCCAGTGAAGCAAACGGTTAAACAAAGTTTAGAAATGTTACTTTATCGCAACTCCTAAGGATTTTTTGTAACTAAAAACTATTATAAAAAATAGTTTATAACTAAAAACGTTTTTATCATTTCAAAGAGTAGGATGGCATTTCTTATTTTATTTCCTCTTTTTATTTAAAGTATTCCTAAAGTAAATTAATCAGGTTTTCTTTAATTTTAACTTTCGTTTTTTATAATTACATGTTTAAGCAAACATTGCCAAAGCAGGCCTTGAAATAGTTTTACACGATAACCATTGGCTGAAGCAAAGAATGGGATTAAAACAAGTCACAGTTACTAGATTTAGAAGGACAATAAAAATTAAAAGTGTGTATATTTATTTTAGCAATGAACAAAATAATTTTAGTTAAAAAAAGCAAAAACAAAACCACTGAATACATCAGTGCAAGAAACAGTCAGTTTTTGTGTTTGTACCGTAATGTTATCTTGACTTAGATGAATTTCATTTCATTTTCTATTTCTTTAAATTAAATAAGGATTCATTTTAAGTAAATGAGCCTGAAACAATTACAATTAACTAAAAATTTTATTTTGATCATTTCCAAACAAATCCATATTTACTTTCTCTATCTATATTTATTATTTGTTAATAACAGGGTAAACAACTTTTTAAGACATTGTTTTGTAATAACTTTTTAACCCCTGAGGCCCACCTCTTCATAAAACGTAATGAATGTTTCACAATTGAATGGGTGAGTTGAAAAAGGTACATATTCCACAAATGTAAACTTTTGGAAAACTAAAAAAAAAACTGTTTTTAAGAAAACTAATTTTTTTACAAAAAAATTTTCTATTATCGATTTATACCTTTAAGTGAAGCGAACTCATTGTGCTTTGTAAATATATAGATATATAACTTTTTATAGCATAAAACAATGTAAATGCGTTGAGGAATATGTTCCTTTTTCAACTCAATGCTAGTGCGGCTTTGAGTTGACAAATGAACATATTCCTGGAATATGTCCCTTCTTCAACTCAATCATTTTTACATGGCTCTGGAAAGCAGACTTAAAATTGAGAAATATGTTTCTTTTTCTGTTTAATGGATGTATATACGTGCAAAGAAGAAAATGGCTATCTCAATTTAGTTTGTCAAATTTATGGAATATGTACCTTTTTCAACTCACCCATTCAATTAACAAACAGCCTAGAAACTTCTAGATTATCCGAACAAATAACAAGTATAGGTAGAAGTTAAAATATTGACGAAGTGGTAAGACTGAAATCTTGTTCATATATATTTAAATGTTTAAAATTGTCTATGTTATCTCAAACGCACTTTATCCATTTGAATGAATGTCTTTTTTTTTTTTTTTTTTTTGCATTTTTGTTGAATATTAAATTAATTAAACGCCGTATTGAATTATTATTATTATTAAACGCTGTATGTATAATTACTCTGAAGTATAGATTTAACTATGTATTAAATAAATTTCTGTGGTTATTTATTCGTTCAAGAGTTATTTATTGTTTTTAATTATGTTTAAATTCATTTGTTATTTCTCTTTGTAAATAGCTACAAATGTAGATGTTTATAGATTACAATATTACTTCGCCCTGATCTACGCATTCAATTAATTAAAGCTTTAAAACTAAATGGTTAAGGTCGTGTTAGCGGCTCCTTCATTACGCCAGTGTGAAGAACACAGTTCAGATCGTATTTGTTTTTGGAAATAGGAGATACATTGATATGAATTAGTGATCAGGCTTGAGATGAAGAGGTTGGGCCTCAGGGGTTATTTAAATTATTAGTGGAATATTCAGTTTTAGGTCAATGGTTACAGAATAATTTTTTAAAGGTGTATTTAACTAGGCCACTTTTTTTTTTAGTTTGACTATTAGTTATTATAATTATGTTATAGCTTTTATACTTTAATGAGAATGTAGTATTGAAGCTGCTAAGGTGATTTATCTGAAAGTAACTCATAGTCAGGACTCTTCAACATTGAAAATGTTATTTTCTATGTAAACTATACGAAAGAATATTAACGACACTCGCTATCATTAAAGTTAGCTTTACATTTTATATTCTAAAGTAAAGATTATATATCTATGATTAGATCGAACCTGATTGTGATGTTTCGCTTTTTTACTTAAATATAGATAGAGATTATCAATTTTTTAATTGCAAAGCAAACTTTATTATTTACATACATGTTTAATCTGTGGGACCTATTAATTGGAAGTTAATAATACTTGATATAATAATAAGATAATAAATTGATGTAAATAGAAAAAGTCAAACTACGTCGACAAAATTATGACGAATAAGAATTATAATAACGAATGTGGTACCAATAATTACATGAAGTCCATGAAAGCCTGTTGCTGTAAAAAATGTGGACCGTAAGCAGCATCAGCAACGGAAAAAGAAGCTTCGTAGCTCCTGGTATAGAATGATACTATTTTTGTAGACTTCGTCAAAGTAAATATTAAATAGTTAAGATAACAACGAGATAATATCAACCCATTTGAATTAAAATGTTATTGAATGCAGAGTAATTATTTATTTAATTTATTTTAAAAGTCAAATGAGTTACGATAGAGATTTCTTAGCAAAATGAAAATGTATTTTCAATTACTTCTTAAAAATAACAATTGTTAAAATTTCTTTGAAATTGCAAATTGAAGATGAACCGTAAAAAAAATATATGCGAACATATTTCTTTTGGCTCTTTTATTTTTGTATCTTAATTTTTAAGTCATCACTAGCCTAGTGTTCTGTGTTAATCAACCTCTTTAATCTTAAAGAACTTAAAGGCAGAGAATGGCTGCTGCTGCTGCTTGTTTTATGACTGCAATATTTGTTTCAAGGCTGGTCCAACTGCTGGCCTATGGGTCGCGAACGGTACGCGATGTTTGAGTTGTCCACCATAAAGTATTTCAAGTGGTAGAAGGTATTTAAGTGGTACAAGTTATTTTAAGTGGTAGATAATATTTTCTTTTGGAATGAGTTAATGAACTTCTAAATTCCTGAAATAAACCTCCCAACAGATTTTCACTGAAATCCAAATCCGAAATAAACCAATACACGAGTCTTCCAAAAGCGTCATTATCACGATAAAAAAAGGAATTACTGAGAAATATTGGAAATTTGCGGTCACTGTCTTTTGATACCAATTCTTGAATCTTTCCATGAAGATATTCGACTACTTCTTCGTGTATATTCTGTCTGTAGTATTTTGTAACTAAAAATATTTTCATTAAACTTGGTTCTCATTTTGAAGACAATCCCTTCAACATTTTATATTCATTTTTGTTTTCATTGCTTAACGAAAAAGTTCGAATACTGGAACTTTAAAACGTCGCCTTGTTTTAATTTTAATTGTTACTATATTATATGTGTAAAGGTGCATTGTGATCTCCGTATTTAATTAGTTTCTACCTGCACGTTAAAACAGTTTAATTAAAAAAAATATTTTCATTTTAACCTAAAATTATCATTACTGGTACCTTTATTTTTATGAATAATTCTACCCATCTTTAGACTGATTTTAGATATAAGATTAAGAGTAAACAAGAGGAAAGAATGACGTTGGCTGTACAATTAACTAGTAACGTCATTCTTTCCTCTTGATTTAGCGAAAACTACTAAACCACAGTCTACGAATCACATCTGCGAAGAATAGCAATTTCTTAACTCCACGTTGAGTGAGCAAGAAAATTGTCTGTATTTCCACACTACGAAAGTTATACCTGTGTCTTGCAGTAATTTTCTGCTTACGCTGCTGCAGGTGTAAGTTTATTACGTTATCAAACCATGGAAACATTTTGATTTTATTGCTCTTTCAAACTATAGTAATTACATTTGATATCATTTTATGGTTTTGAAGTGTTAAAGAAGGATGTGTGCAATGGGTGTCATGAGAATAAGATCTTCGGTTTATATCGTAGTGGCCTAGGCTCTATTCAGTTCCACGTTAATCTGAAGATAGAAATATAATATTAATACTATGTATTATTACGGCAAATTTACAATGGTACAGAATGAGAGCATCTTGTGGCTTAATTTTCAGACCACATTGAACAAAAAAAAGCATTATTTCTGTAGCATCTACTAATTACGAATTAAGAGACAATCACACAGATTGTATTCAATGTCTATTTGAACAAATTCCGATAAACTTCTCAACCGTTTTCTAAATTTAAATTTAACTCTATCATTAAAAGCGACACTGCCAGAAGAACAGTCAGAATACTTCGTTTGATGTTATAATTGGAAAATACATCTACAATATAAATGTTTACATTCTTAAAATTATCACAGAATAAACACTATTCCATTTTCATTTTGCTTATTTAATATTCAAAAACATATCAGCAAGTAAAAGAATATTATAGTTGATCATTGAGATTCTTTTGCCAGCTTTTCGTCTGTCTTTTTGGATACAAATACATCCTTCATGTTGTGGATTCAAAATTCAGATTCCTTTCATAAACAAACTATTGATGGGTTTTGAGACGAAGAAGAGCGAAGTCGTGATAGATTTTTGCCTCGGTTCCTTTAGATTAAGTTGACATCCATGAAATTGGAATCGCAAGAAGAAGAAAAACTGTTTACGAAGGCAACTGATTTGAACGTCTGGTTTCCCCTATCGTGAATTTGTTTCTGTCTCAATCATACAACGTATTCGCTACTGTAATTTTTCATCATAATTTTGTTCCCTTAGAGAATATCGAACTATTCACATTTTATTTACAGCAGGAATCCTTGGTTCTGAAAACTGTCAATAAGATTTCTACTTAGATATCTATATTTGCTTAGTTTCTACTGTTTTAACTCAACGAAACTAAGTGCTTTAGTTCTTCAGTTTCTGTAACTATGCGTTTCTTCTAATATAACGACGCTCTGCTAAGTATCTAAAAATTCATTACAAATTCTTTTTTTACTTAACCTTACGCATTCTTTCAATAAACTTCATAGATTCTATTCTTCCAACTTCTTTTACTTTACTTCTTTACATCATGTTATTGCTATTCTAAAAGACTTACCAGTGACTTCCTGACGAGTGCGAAGACACAACAGACCCTTTGGCCTTTCCTGTCTTCTAACTTAGTGTCGCTCATTATCCTAAATGAGAAGCGTCACAGGAGTCTGTCCACTTAGTTTCCCTCAGATCGAGTTACACAAGCTCAAGATTGGTTGCAGGCTGTCCAGTTCGAGGCCTTCAATCACCAGGCTAACAGAAATAAAAATAAACTGACTTTTACTTTACGTTTTGAGTTTAATAAAATAAATAAATAAGTGAATAATAAACAAGAAAGATATCAATCGCAAGGCACAAAGCTAAAGTTAGGATATCTTTCTTGAAATATTCGGGCACGTTAAACTTCCTTTATTTATGAATGATAAACATTTAACATTTATTTAACATTTCTTATCGCTTGATAGATCACATTATTTTCTTAATGCTAATTCTTACAAATGAATTAGTTTCTTTTTATCTATGGTTTTGGAATCTATCTATACAAAAGGAAAGCTGATTTTTTTTGTTTTCTGGCCCTATCTCCTCCAAAATACAAATAAGGTGGCAAAGGTTAGGTATGATATTGAGGATGCTCACATTTTCATTTTTATCCACGTGAATCAACCGGACGACCAGGGACATCCCGAGAGATCCCGGATCTCCGAGACGCGCGGTCACGGGTAATGAGAAAATTATCTCAGAATCCCATTATCACATGATCATAGGTTTGCTAGTCAAAGATCAAAATAAAAGCTTAAATTAAAGTTTAAGGTTTTACAATTTTGTTTAACAACGGAAGTAAAAAAAAAAAAAAAAGTAAAAAATGAAATTATTATCTACTTAATATTTAATATTTTTAAAAAGAGCTTAGAAGAAAGATATCAATAGCAAGGCACAAAGCTAAAGTTAGGATTCGCACTTCGAGTTGTCATCGGGAAGTGCGAATTCTAACTTAAGCTTTGTGCCTTGCTATTGATATCTTTCTTGAATTATTCGGGCACGTTAAACTTCTTTTATTTAAAGAGTTTAGAAGATTTCAATAAAATTGACTTTCGAAGAAACACGTATTAAGTCAATTAAATTAATTAAATAATTTAGAAACGCCTTTTTATATCCAAAACAAACTAGAAAAATAAATACATATATAAAAAACTCTTTAATTTTCTTGTCCGGTGACTGAAATATTTTTTTTTTTAAGAATTGGCGCTGTATTATCACCAGACGTCTGCAATTCCTTTGTGTGTTAAGAATGGGTTAAAATAATAACTAGGCGGACACCTGCTTTTCTCATTTCCGTCCCCTGATTCTTTAGGTTCGACCCCTGACCTCTTCCATCCCTCGCTTATATCGGAACAAAAGATCCCTTCTACCTTTTCAAGTCTTTTCTATTCAATCGCTGATATGTTATTTCCTACCAATACAATAACTCCACTATTTTTTTTAAGGCTTTTTTTTTTAAGACCCGGAAATTTTATATCGTGGATATATATTTCCTATATTTGGACGAGTCTTAAATTTGTAAATGCCTTAATTCGATAACACTTTGACGTAATTTGACTTAACATTTAAAGAAACAGATTGAGGGAAGTTTATTTAAGATATAGAACATATCAGACAAGTTAGGATGCTGATGAGCCTTTAGAGTTAGAAACATATGTACTTAAATATTTTAAGTCAATGTGGGGTTTGTTATTTCCTATTAATAGTATCTTTACTAATTAAATAAATGTATATTTCTGAATCATGAATCCAACATAATGATTTCTCTTTTACAAGTTCCTTTTGAGTGTCAATGAGCTCCTGATGTGGATGGGTTTTCCTAACAAATAATGGACGTTTCTTGAATAGTTGCTGAACGAAGGACTTTCCTTTTTATTTTCATTGTTTTCTTTAAACTGCCATAGCTACAATTCCTGTATTTAGAATAGTTATTATTAGTGGAATAGTTAAATTTTTTTTAAAAAAATTGAATTTTTGATTTTACAATTTTAAAAAAACACAATTTTTATTTTTTTTTAAGTTACTGTCGCACTAAAAATAAATATTTTAAATACAAATCATTATTTTACGAATTTTTTATCATTTTCAGGCTTTTGTCAACTTTTTTTTTAAGTTGAAAATACCGAGAAAACACCCAAAAAAAACCTGACTATTTTTGAATTTTAATTTAATTAATTTTAGAATATTTTGAAAATTAAAAGCAAGAAAATAGAAATCCCAGATACTTCACAAGTTCATATTTAAATTTTGAGAATTTTAGGTGCATTGGAAAAAGAAATATATAAAAGAAATAAAAGGTTTGCAGTCGCCTGCATTTGTTTGAGTCAGGACCTTAAGATAGGGGCTTTTGCGATGAGCGTAACAAGTTATAATAATCTCCAGAATGACATAGTAATGTTATGACATCTCATCATGGAACGCCCTGTACACATACGTAAAATACAATATCAGTGTTCATTCTTGTGAGAACTGCATTCTTCGGAATAATATAAAATATAATAAAAAGGTGTGTGAAGAATGTTGAGTTATATTTAATCTCATTTTGTAGCAAAATAATAATAATAATAATAATATTAAAGGTGTACTTTTACATCTTTCATATTACAAAGATATCCAAGTGTTTGGGGGATGAAGCCGAACAGGTCTTCCATATATAAAAAAATTCTAACTTTAAGCAAAGGAACTGATACAAATTAATCTCTATTCAATTGATCATTCACTTACATTCTATAGATTATATTAAACAAAGCAATCGTCACTTAAAGCAGCTGACCAAAAATTCTATACTAGTCCCTCATAAAAAGGATAAGAAAGAAAAACCCATTGAAAGATTCAAACAATCTTCTGTAATGTAGGCCTAATAATATTCAAACATCTCATATTAATAAATGTTGACAACAAATATTTCCTCTTCTTTTCATTCAGTTCAATAGACATCTTTTAAGAGGATAATAGTTTATAATGAAATGGTACTTTGCCATTTCCATATGTTTACGTTCTCTCTGGAGCTGACCTTCTCCAAGCTGTGAATTATTTCATTTGGCTTAATTAATTAATCTTTTACTTTCGCAGTTTCCTCTTTTGGTAGCAAATTTCGTATTAATAAAATCAATTTTTTGAAACGTTGTTTAAAATTAGTGGAAATGCTTAGAAGATGTTTACAAATGGTTTTGTTTTATTTTTCTAACAGTTAAAAAAAATTATCAGTAACTTAGGAATTCCAAATCAAATGTTTCTGGCAATAACTGCGGAAAAAAATTCTTCGTACGTAGTTTTTTTTATACAAAATATTCAAAATTAACACATAATTCGGTCTCTTTTGTTGTACCAAAGTCGTTCTTCTCTTTTGTTCTATCAACCGGATGAGGATTCAAAGAAATAAGTTTAGTGATGAATAAGAACAACCAGAAGACATTAATTCAATTTATTTTTTTAACAGTTTAAACTAAATGAATATTTTCATGATTGGTTGGATTTATTTCAATATCCTTTTTTTTTTTTTCAGATAAATTTTTTATTCCAAAAACAAATGTTTTTCCCGAGAAAATTTTCGTTTTTAATTAAATATATTTTTTTTTAATCCTTAAGCCAATTTTAGCACCTGAAATTTAACATACAATTATTACAGACAGGAGGTTGCAGGTTCCATTTAACTGAGTCGACCGCATTCTGAATTTGATTAAGTATCAGAATAATGCAAATGGCCGCCGGGAACTATTTCATTTTGCAGAAAGGTATTTCCGCTCGAAATGAAGACTGACGGTGAAACATATAACTTCAACAGGAAATTATTCTAAAGTCAAGATCATCCTCAATTTGCAATTTTTAGAAGCGTGATATCAGTGAAGAAACTTTGAATCCCTTACATCTACAAATAAGATGAGGTTCCACGTGCGGATTTGCGAATTAGTTACTTTTCTACTAAAAATGTTGTTAGAAGGAGTTTCGAAGTTACATTATATAACATACTCTTCGAAGTTAGATTCTGATAATAAAATGAGGATGGAATTAATAAATAGCTATTTAATTTTTCTAAGGAATACTGTAATAACGGTATTTTTATCTTATTTTAGAGAACACTAACGAATTTATCACTATCACGAAATATTACGAAATTGAACCGTAAGATACTGTATAATGAAAACAATAAACAATCACACGTAAACATACATGTATAGTAAAAGAAGTGGAAGAACGAAAGAAGAATAAAAAGAAAGTAAACAAGAATAAAGAAGAATAAAAAGGTAAATTAAATTTGAAAGGAGTCATCACATTCAGTAGTTAGGATGTAATTTGGACTGAAAGCAAACTTAATTACTGCATTGAACGCTTAATTAAATATTTCATTTATTATAATTAACAGCAGAATTTTTTTCCAAATTAATAAGGAAAATAAAGGTCATAAGATTGTTAAAATAAAGGTCATAAGGTTGTCGTTGATTACTGAGGTAGAAACAACTCTTAATGAGAACTGCATTTTTCGAATTTCTTGTAATGGCGTCGTGAATTCAAGATTAAACTGCTAATTCGATTTAGTTGCTTTTATTTCCAAAGCCTGGTAACGTCATTATGCAAATTAAGTTACAAAGAGTTTAATGAAATTTAAACCACAACTCAAAGAAATCGGTTACCCATGAAAAAAAAAGTTCGAGACCTTCTGCCAATGGACGAGTCTTTTTTCAAATGCAAATACAAATAATAAAAAAGTAATTTTATTTCGGAAATCTTAGGTTAATTTCGAAAGTTTAATGTTTATTGTCCTTATCCTAAAAAACGTGAAAACTCAAAGAGATTACAATCTATCAAAAAATTAAAAAAAAAGTGATGATAATCTTAATTCTGTTCATATATTTTCAGAAACAATTTTATGGTAGAGTAGAAATGATAAGATTGTTTTATTCCGCTTCAAAATTGCTTTTAGTCAATTTAATTCAATTCTCAGATTCAAACCCAAAAAAAAATTCACTATGCAGTTTTCAAACACTACTTGAATCTACCCTCAACTTTTCATTTTTGGGTGTTTAAATAACATTAATAACATCAGAGAATTGAAAGTTTTTTCCAAGGCTTTGGCTTATTTTTTATTTTTAAATTTGATGAATTCTATCTTTCTTCAGATTATTAAACAACTGATAATCTCTTCAAATTCATTTTGGCCAAAAAAAAATAAAAAAAATTGTGTAATTTATGAAGTTGAAATGGTATCAAAATTTTAATATCATAATAATTTAGAATTTAGAATGGCATCACGCAGGCCTTAGCCTCTAATCGTGGCTGTACAATAATCATCACCTTCTTATAACTATTTTGTTCCTGTAGCTCCACTTTCTAATCATTTCTGCTATAGATGTTAGGAATTACTTGGTGTCCTAGAGTATCCCAGACTTTTCACTGAAAGCAGATCTTGGGACATGGATGGCCAAGGAAAGGTTTACGTATTGATTCTGGAAGATGGCGCAATATATTATCGGGCGTAATTCTATTAGAAAATGGGAGAGGAAGAAATGACTCAGTACAGTGTGTTTGAATGTTGATGTTATCACTAAAAGAGGAGATATGCTTATACCCAATTCTTTCATATTGCCTATTCTACCGATGTGGTCATTCAAGAACGATGCCAGCAGTTTACTGTTGTCCACAATAAAACGAAAGTACCGTTCTCACTACCAAACGTCCACAGTCGAATATTAGGGCCATCTTGTTGAAGACAAAAAGTGGTCCATAATTCTACGTTTGGTAGAAAGTGACATATAAAAGAGGTACTCCGATAGATTCATCTATACTCTCCCAGAGGTACTATCAAATCTTTCCTGAGATAAAAGCGTGCTTGCACGGAACTATTAGCACCACCACCAACTAATTGTCATGTCTATAAATATCTGAATGATACACTGAGACCTCTCACCCACTTTTACCGAAGAAAGTCAAACAAATTCGCTAAAATGCCACATTCTAAAGCACCGACAGCATTACAAGTGCAAGGTTGCAATATACTCTTGCTATCATCAAGTTTATTCTAATGGCATTTAAAGTTATAAGCACGGTGGCCATGTGTAAGGCAGTTCCTGCGGGCTGAAGAAGCCGGATTCAATCCCAGCGGAGATCAGGGATTTTTTTTCCATGCAGATTTCTCTTCCAGAGATCTCTGAAAAAATAGGTATAGGGTATCTTTCGCGAGGATTAAAGACGGGAGGGAGTCTGATTCACCACCAGACCTCAACAAAAATTGAACAGAAAACGCCGGGAATCTTTACTTTCCCCCCCCCCCCCCCCAAGGGCTACTTTAACTTAGCATTCAAATTTATTCATCTGCAGACCTGCCTTCGATGAACTTAAACACTAAGTTTCAGTTCGATGGGATTTTTCCTTATGGATCAACTTTTTGCTAAAAATATATAAAGATATCGAAAGGTAATGTAAATGATAAAATAAACTGTTCCACTCTCCCTACGTCTTTATTTCGCAGAATTGTCACCTAAAAGATCGATTGTCGACTTTCAAATCACTGAAAAACTTTTGGAAATTAAGTTTCTAATGGGAAAAAGATATTTTAAAAAATGATTATCCAACAATGATTTTATAACATTTCAGTCGCAAAGGAATCCAATAACCTTTTCCAAAAACAATTACTATGTTTTTCATTGAACTTTCAGGACCAAATTATAATAAATTTCCTCCCAAGAACTGGGTCAAAAAGGCAGATGATTATTAAAAGAAGAAGACGAAAAAAAAGAGACTTCTCAACAATTAATTTTCAAAGGAAAGATGGGACTGCGATTGGATTCTGCGTTCACTGATTCCAAACTGATGTTTCCCACATAAGAAATTACCAAGTGGGTCAAGTGTAGGTGGTGTTTGTTATTGGTCACTCCCCTCAGTGGGGGTTCGAACGAGTGGTCGTTTCACTCTCCTTTAAACGTAGTTTGGTTTTTTTTCATTGATTTTGTTGTTAGATCAAACGTGACGATTAACCCATTTTGATCAATACAAGGAAGAATAAAATAAAATTCAACAAAATTACAACAAATATATTATTCTTATGTTTGCTTTGAAACAGAGAATTTCCTTTTTACGTAAAAAGAAATAAAATGACAAATAAAAAAAAAAAAGAAAGAAAGTAACTAATTGTTAAAAATCTGTAGTTAGTTTGCGAATTATGACTTACTATTGTTTATTAAATGATTGTTAATTATTTATTTCATTAATAAGTTGAAGTTAATCTGTTTGTAAATAATTTATTAAAGATTTGAGAATAATAACAATAATAGAAGCTAAGAAATAAGAAAATAATAAAAAAAGACGATAAGTTACAAATAAGTAAATTCGAATTACTGAAATGATTCACACTAAATGGAGGTTAACTATTCAAAAGAATTAGTTAAGTAACTAGGATTAAACTAAAAACTTTTTATAAGGAAACAAGGCTAAGGTTTGTCAATTCGGTAAAAAAAAAAAAAAAAAAATAATGTAAATAATTAATTGTCATAAAAGCAAAATAAATCACGAATCTTTTTATTGTTATTATTAAAAATGAAGTATTAATAATAGGCTAATAAAAAAAATGAAGTACTATTTTTTTTTTTTTTGAAATAAGCTAAATTTATTCTTTTATGTTCGATAAAAAACGTTTAAATAACGAAAATTATTACTTTATTATAACTTGAATTAGACTTGAACTAAAAGTTTAACAATATAACTTATTGGGAACAGGATTCAACAAATGATAAGCTTAGAAGGAACAAAGCTATGTAAAGGATTTCGCACCCCGGGGAGAGACTGGGACCGCCGTTTCGTCCTCTTTTAGGACTCGTTAGCCAACCAAACTCCACCGATGATAGACTCAGAAGTGCGAAAGGCTAAGGATCCCGCGTCTGGCTCCCGAAAGCGTGACCTCCCCCAGTGCATTATGTGGTTATCATTTGTTGAATTATTGAGGCACCTTAAATTTCTTATTACTTATACTATATGGTTTTGATGCTTTCTTTTGTGCGTTTATTAAATTCCTTTTGAGCCTAGCGGAAGGCAGGACAAGGAATCAACATGTTTTGTATTGTTGTTTAGTTTTGGTTGGGGATTCTTCTGCGGGAGGCCCCGCTTTCGGGAGCGAGACCCGGGATTCTTAACCTTTCGCACTTTCTGAGTCGGTGGAGTTTGGCTGGCTGACGAGTCCTAAAGAGGACGAAACGGTCGTCCCAGTCTCTCCCCGGTGGTAGCTTGGGGTGCGAAATCCTTTCCGTAGCTTTGTTGAATTATTTAGGCACGTTAAATTTTCTTATTAAGATACAGGATTGTTTCAGTCTTTCCTTACGCACTTATCAGATTCCAAATAACCTAAAATTTAACAGTTGAAAGAAATAAAATCTACCTAAACACCTTCTGTGAGACTAAAATTGCACAGAATTGTACTTTATGAAATAGTTAGTTTTTCTGTTGTCTTTTGCCATTTAGCTCTATTTGTCTTCCATCATCTACCAACATTAAGAGTGATGTTACAATCAGGCCTTGAAGCAGGATGGAAAGAGAATTTGCTCTGAGGGAAAGAGATATAAATCATTTAAAAAGAACGAAACGCAAGTTCCAATTACTTCTTATTTTAACTAATTGCCTTTAACCATTAATTTACTAATTTAACCATCAAAGGAGCTTGTGAAGTTCTTTTTGTTTTTTTCAATCAGTTTTAAAACGGACGGAATTGTCTAAATCGAATCCGTCTTCATTAGAAATCACGAGAGGGAAAAAAACAGCAACTGCTTTGTATTTAACTTCGACGATGCCTTCCATCACAATTATTTTCTAATAAGCCACCGGTTGCTGCAAGAGTCTTAGGACTGAGCGGTGTAATTACTGTATACATCTCCAGTCTCATCAATTATGTCTCATTCAAACGAACATTCTGACATAATTAACTGTGTGAGAAGAGAACGTTACGCGACTCCAAACAAACAAAAGAATTGTGGAAAAATGAGGTATTTCTTCGTTGCACTTGAAAAACACTCCACAATGCGAACGGATAATTTACATCACCGTGGCCTTCGATAGACAAAAAAAAACTTAACTGCTACCTTTTTTTTTTTTTTTTCATCTTCAGGCTTTGCAAAAGAATAAGTTTATAAATCCAAATAAGTCAGCGTTCGCGTTTGGAAAATATTCTCTTGTATTGTTCCCATTAATTAGAAGAGAGTAGGTTTTAACCTGTGATATTATAATATACAATATATAACGATATAATATTAGATGTAAATAAATAAAAGATATTATGACCGTGAGTAAAGCTAAAATATTAGGCTCCCATCCTCTCATTAAGGCCTTGAAACATCATAAAAAAAAAAAAGTGTTTGCTATGAAATAAAATAAAAAAGTAATAATAATTTATATTTCATTGTTAAGAATTGCTATTGTAGTTTTCTTCTCTATATGCTAAGTCTAATTCAGTAGGTTTCGTGCTGTCTCGAGTAAATTGTTTTATTTATTATTTAATCATTCATTGCTTTTAATGGCGTATGAGTCGGAACTATTTTAAAGGTACAGCCTTGAGTTTAGTTTTAATGTTATTGATGCAGAGATTCGAGGAGATTGATATCATTTATTTAAACAGCTTGATTACCTACCATCTAGTTCGATTTCTTAGTGACTGATTTCTCCCAACGCACACTTTCTCTTGATAAGCAGAAGACCTGTAAACAACAGTTTGCGTGGCTTCTTCCTAAGACTTCTTCCAAACACCGAAGCGTGGCTGGGTGCTGAAACTTTCATCGAATGTGCGGAAAAGTGGTTTTGTTGTATTTGAGCTTAGATATATATAACCGACTCCCTCAGAATTAGTTTATTACCTTACATATTAAAACCTCTTCATCTCTTATTCTTAATCGGTTAAAAGTTTGAATTTTAGATGTAGTTTAGCGTATATCTCAAGTTACTAGTCCTGTACTCCGAATTATGTTGCTTTGATTTACATTGCTTCGGACTTACGTCCTACAACGTCCACCTGCACCGCCAGTTTTGTTTTTTTTTTGCCATCCGCAACGAACCGCTCGACTGTCAGGTCATGCGTTACATGATTTTCATTTCTTGCTTATTTATTACTGTACAGCGTTTATTTTAATCATTACGTCAATTATGCACGTCTATGATGACTGCAGTGCATTGTATTTCAATAAACGAAATACAAAGATAGTATTTCAACTTACGACCCTTTTCAACTTTCGTCATCCTTCGGGAACCAAAAATGCAAAGCTGGACTATATATTATACAACAAATTATTCAGCTTAATAATTTTAAGCATATACAGTATTTTTTTATATATATTATTTTTTTAACAACCTATTTGGAGGTTATTGTGATAGTGACCAAAATCGGTAGCTATTGTGCTTGTTCTGTCCATCCGTCCGTCCGTGTCCGTAACAATACCCGAACGGAAGGTCAGATCGACAAACGTATTTCACCATCGTGTTCAGAGGCTCAAACACCGTAGGAATAGGGTATTTTCAGGGGCCAACGTCCCCCCATGTTTGAGATATTTGACAATGGATTTCCGCTATTAGCTTAAAAGTTAGAAATGGTACTAACTCGTTTAAGTTATCAACTATAGCTTGAAGGGTAAGTTCTCGGACTCGTATGCTGAAGTTTGTTGGTTCGAATCCGTATTTTTAATTTTTTTTTAAATCTTTTTTCTTCAATGCCCGTGTGGGGTTTTTTTTCTTATTTTCCAAGCTTTTTTTATTTTTCCTTACTTAATGTACTTCCTTTGTTTTATTATAATTTTTAATTTTTTTTTTTTATATTATTATGGGTCGCCTTTAAATTTATGATTAAGCACAAATTATATTCACTTTTTTTCTTTTCTTTTTTTTAGTAGAATTTGTTAAATCCGAAAATGGGATTTGTAAGTTTTCTAAATTTATAATCTTAATGTAATTTGTAATCTTATCTACGACCTTAGCAAAAATCAAGACAAAATTAATCTTTACCATCGTATCTTTCTAAGTGAATTTCCATTTAGTGAAGGTCGTTCACTGCTCTGTTCCTGTAACAATAACAATTGAGCTGCAACAGATCACCGGAAAACTATTTGTACTCTCAGCAATGATAGTAAATTTTAAAATAATTGTAATAATTTCTTGTCTTTTTAAGTGACAGCATTTAAACCGTTTCAGTCAAATGTCGGGTAATAATTCTTTGAAATAAGGAAGCGATGGAACATTAAACATGACCGACTGGGGCATTCCACGTTCAAATAACACTTTCACCGAGTAATGGTCAATTTCTGCCAACATTTTATTCTAAAGACGCTTTTAAAGAATGATGATGATTACGGGGTTTTAAAAGATCACAAATCTGTTAAAGTATTAACTTTGGCCTAACTATTTTTTTTTTTTTATACTTTTAAAGAATAAATACCAATGCCTTGCTTTTAACAATTTACATTCCTTTCAATAGCTTTAAACGAACGATTCAGTATTTTTAGATTTTGAGCATTAAATCTTCGCTGAATTTAATGTTACAAAAATAAAAATTAATAGAATCCAGATGCGAACACTACTGATCACCTGTATCGGAAGACGGGAGTTTCATTTTCACTGTGGGTTTTTTTTTTTTTTTATTATTATTATTAAAAAAAAAACCTCAATGTGCTTAGGTCAATTTATGATAAGTTAAATTATAGAAAGCCATAAATTATAAATTTTTAATAAGTAAAAAAGAAAAGTTAGGAACATAAAAATTTAACAATATTAATTTTTTAATTGCAGATGTATTTTACTATAATTTAATTTCTTTACTAAATATTTAATTTATAAAATTAAATTATAATTTTAATGAACTGAATTAAATAAATAAAACTATTTTATATAACTAAAATTTTTAGAGTGAAATAATATGAAAAACTGGATTAAAGAGAACACAAGAAAAACTTTAACATAACAAAATAGGCTTATTCAGAATAAAAAATTAAGAATGAAAGTTCAATGTTTCAGCAATTCCTATCTATTAAAAATCTTATAAACTAAAATTTCAGTTTATTATCTTTGAAGTTTTTTTTTTTTATTATTATTATTATTATTTTATAAATTCTACCGATTTTTCCACCAATAAATTTAAAGGATATCATTAAAAGAGGAAATTCTTTGCAATTTTGAACCTACATTATTTGAATTACATTAAATTGAAAACTCGGAAAAGACGGAAATCTCCCATTTCTTGCTCTTTTAATATCTCTTAGTAATTTAAAAATGATAACTTCGAGCATTAGCAGAAATCTTTCCAAAGATGCTGTAACTATTAAAAAAAAAAAAAAAAAAAATTAAAAAATAGAGAAAAGGCTAAAGCTTAGGAAAAAAATAAAAGATTATCATATTTAATAATATTAGTAATAAAATAATCCAATTCCTAATA
>JAFIDM010000005.1:42944843-42986827 GCA_023159025.1 Thereuonema tuberculata | reverse complement strand
TCCCATTAAATCTGGAAATTTTCTTTAGATAAAAATTCTTTGCAATTCTGAACCTACATTATTTGAATTACCTTAAAATTGAAAAATCGGGAGGAGGGGAAAAAATCTCTCTTTAATAGACGCCATCCACCAACTAACATTTCTTTCATATGGTTTTACTGCAAGGTACTAATCTAAGGCTATTACATTCGTTGAATTCTTTCTTTTCTACAAAGAAAAATGGGGAAAAAATAAATAAAAGCAATGTGTAACTAAACGTCATTCTGTACTTTTTCAATTATTTCTAATGACTACAGTGTCTGTATTAAGGTGCAGGTGAGGTGCAGTTTTTGGACCAATGTAATAGTTCTTGTTCTTAGTTTGTAAGATTTCGTAAAGTTAATGGAATTTGGCCTTTTTTTTAAACAATTTAATGTTTCGTTCATTAAGTTCAATATTCAGAGATTTCTACATTAATGAACTTTTCTCATTCACTTCCTTACGTCCTTTGCAAATTACTACTTAAAAATTTAATAAATCTATTATGTAAAAAAAAAAAAAATCTTTCATCCAATAATCATCTGTAAAGCAATAGATAGAAATATTGAAAAGCTGTTTGGAATTGAAATTACGGCGATGTACCGCAAGCACTGAAGCCATGTGTCTATCAATCACTGCCTCTGTCTTCCACAAATCGACCGCCGATATTTTGTCGTGTGTTCCGACTGTTATTGCCACGAGGAAGCCACTAACTGACACCCGATAAAATGAATCAGATGCCAAAGGGTAAACATTCATTCGATCGGACGAAAAGACAGAACGAACTAAAATATCGACTCCTTCCCTAGAAACTATTTATCCAAATAAATAAATGTAGAAAATTTTTTACAGCAACTGTCTATAATTGAGATTTCTCAGTGAAACTAAACATTAACAGAAAATAGCCACAAATAGCCTGAAATAAGGTTTGGTTGAACCAGCAACGACTCAAGAGCTAGGGAGATACAATCGTGGCTTACGCTGACATCCACGCTACAAAGGCAATACAGCTTTGAATGACAATAAAACAAGTTTTATTAAGAATGAAAACCAAAGACTGCATATAAATAAACAAATCACGCCTCGGAGTTTGTGAACATAGGGAATTGGGAACCGCCGTTTCGTCCTTCTTAGGGACTCATCAGTCCGATCCATCCTCCCTTGATGATAAATCCAGAAAGGCTGAAAAATAAACGGAAATCATCTTCACTCCCGAAGTGACTCCCGAACAAAATAAAGAATAATTAAAACAAAAAAAGTGTTAAAATGCACATGAAAAAAAAAAAAAAAAAAGACAACCTTTGACCTAACAATCATTAGATACAAAAGGCATTTAATTATAAAAAACCCAAACCAAAAAGGCAATATAATAACAAGAACTAAATTTATCGTGCAGAAAATTTTTTATTAAGAATGAAAACCAAAGACTGCACATAAAGAAACAAATCGCGACTTTGAGTTTATCATCAGAGGGAAATGGCCGTTTCGTCCCTCTTCCATTTATTTTTCACCCGCCTCTGGGTTTGTCATCAAGGAAGGGTGGATCGGACTGATGAGTCCCTAAGAAGGATGAAACGGCCGTTCCCGATTCCCTCTGTTGACAAACTCCAAGGCGTGATTTGTTTTTCATTCTTAATAAATTGTTTCTGCACGTTAAAGTTATTTCTTGTTAAAACAAATTTTAATCCAGTCTTAAAATAAATGAAATTTAAAATTAAACGTACGTCTTTCTAAAAGACCTTAGAATTCTATTCATTCAACTGTTTTAAATTTCAAGTTAGTATAATCGTAATAATTAAGGTAACAAAAGAAGTCCACAGCTGAAGATGTTCGCTTTCAAATTTCAGAGACAAAATGTGCGTTTCAGGTTCTTCTAAGAGACTTCTTAGCGGCTTCTGTGTTAAACAATGGAAAATCGGAAGGAATAAGGAAGCTCTAAGACGACCCATCCAACTAGGCGGGAATTATTCATAAAGGGTTTCTTCCGCCAGTTCAAAAGATAAAAGAACGTTGACGTCGTAAAAATCAACCAGACACGAAGAAGCAGTGGCTGCGGGGAATTTTATCCATTAACTGGATCAATCTTTCGGCAAGAGAATTTCCGTCAAAAATTCTCGTATCACTTCAAATTGTCGACAGATCTTCATTTGTGTACTTTTGCATTTCTGTCGTTTTGAGGAGTTTCGCAAGAACTATGAAGCCAGAAAGACAACATTGCTTAGGTTTTATTTGTCAAATTTTACATAAGTGTTTGCAATGCGACTCAGTAAGGACTGTTCTATTATCTATTTATTTATTTATTGCTTTTTCTTCCTTTGATGATGGCTTTTGTTGTTGTTGTCAGCGACCAAATTCGGTAGCTATTGCGTTGTTCTGTCCATCCGTTCGTCCGTGTCTGTCCTCCCCTAACAACTCCCGAACGGAAGGACGGATCGGCAAACGGACTTCACCATCGTGTTCAGAGGCCTAAACACCATAAGAATGGGGTATTTTCAGGGGCCAACGCTCCCCATGTTCGAGATATTTGGCATTGTTTTTTTCATTGGATTTCTGCTATTAGCTTAAACATTAGAAATGCAAAAAAATCTCATTTCAGTTGTCAACTAAAGCTTGATGGGTAAGGTCTCGACTCATATGCTGGAAGTTGTCGGTTCGAATTCATATATCTATTGTTGTTTTTCTTTTTTCTCTTAATCTTTTTTTCTCAATGTCCGCGTGTTTTTTGGGTTTTTTTTCTTATTTTTCTAACTTTTTTTTATTTTTTTCTTACATTAATTTACTTCCTTTTTTTTTTATTATTTTTATTTATTTTTTATTATGGGTCGACCTTAAATTTATGCTTTAGCATAAAATTATATTCACTTGTTTTTTGTTTGTTTGTTTGTTTGTTTTTTTTTTTAATCATTTCAAATTATTTAAAACGCGATTAAAATTTACAAACATTAATCATTATCTACCATAATAAGGAGTTTGTCTTAAATCTAGCAAATATATTTATTTTTAAGAACATTTTGAAACACAATTCTCAATATTTCAACGTTTGTCTTAAATACATAGAAAGAAAATTGCACGGAAATATCTCTGTTACACTATTTTATGCCTCATGACAAAGAGTTAACATTCTTTCACTTTTCATTGGAATAAAACTTCATGTTCAGATAGTTAGATACAATTATTAATAGAAAAAACAAATCTCAGTGGTTTGTGATTACTGTTTTGAAATTAAATACAAAGAGATTCACCATCTAACTTCCGTTACTGTGCCTTCATGACGCTGAATTTGCTTTTGTAAGTCTCATCTGAATCAATGAAGTGAAAAACAATACAGCTTTTCTATATATATATACAGTATATCCTCTATTTTTGTGGCTGTAAAAGATCGCTAAGTGGAGCCTATCTGATCTTCATCAACTGTACTTTAAATGAAAAAAAAAAAAAAAAATTCAAATCTTTTGATTGGAGTCGATCATTCACGTGAGGGAAAAGGTTCTTCGAGCATAGAGTGCGATCTCCGAGCAATGAGGTACTAGTCTATGGAACGCAAGTTCCCATAGAATATCCTGGGGAAAGATACTGAGGTGGTTTCCCGCTGCCTTCCTCAGGAAGCCATTACGAAATGGCGTTAGACCCGTAGAGAAAGTGAAGAAGAGGCTGACAAACACAAGAAAGGAAATTGAAATATCCATGCCGCTACCGGGATTCGAACCCCGGTTCCCAAACATCTGTTTCGTGGGAGGCCACCGCCTAAACCACTAGGACATGCTGAAACGGCCTTCGTTGTAAAATCAAATGTAATTAAATTTCTTCATTGTAATTTAATGCGATTTACTCTTTTACAAGTATTCAATTTAGTTCATTGACGATACTAAGAAACTGAATTCAAGTTAATTTAATTGTTACTAAAGAAATTAAGTTTTAATAAATAGCCTAATTATACAATTGTAATTTAAGTATATTATAAATACTTTTTTTTGCGTTTTATAATTTAACCTATTTTTTTTATTTAATTGTATTTGAAAATGTTTAATTATTCCAATTAGAGCTGATGTCATTTCTTAGAAAAGAAACCAATGTCCTTGAATGAAAGTCTAAGAAAACAAAAGGAAATCGTTTTCGAATGGGAAGCGTATCGTTCAGACGCTATTTTTAATAATAAGAAGGAATGACGTCATCGTTGATGATGATTTAAATTCTTATCAAGTGTGAAAGAATAAGCGTGGTGTTTTGTTAGCGTGAAAAGAAATCAAGGATATCCATTCTTCCATTCTTCTGTAACATCCTTCAATCGGTAAGGGACTGTTTAATTCATGACAAACTTCTTAAAATTCTGTAATTCCACATTGAGCTACAAAGCAGCAAAATTAAAGCACAGTTCCCATTTATGTAAGCAATCATGTGTAATTGTTCTTATTAACAAAACAAAATATAATTACCATATACAGTCGGACCTCTATTTAACGAAGTCGCTAAATCCCGAAAAAAAGTTCTTTATATGGAAAATTCGTTAAATAGAGATTCACCTTTTAAAATGACTTTAAACTACATAAAATAGATTTAAAATACATAAATAATAAATATTATTAAAAAAAGTAATAATTTTAATGACATAAAGCATACATTACCATACGTACTTAAATTTTACTAATTAAGAATGTTAATTTTGTCGAGTTTTGTTTGTTTTTTTTTGAAAAAGTGTTTTCGCTCATAGTACATCTCGCATCTTTGCAATGCACTAAAAACCCCTTCAGTATTTTCTTCAAATTGTAATCCGTGTCGGATTGTTTCAAATGATTTAGCATTTCATCACACGAAAGTTTCATCATCTTCATCTTCATCGCAATTCATTGCTGTATTGTTTTTATTTTTCACACTGTCTAAAATATCCGATTCAGTTAGTGTTTCCGAGGTCTCAACTTCAAAATCAAGTGAAAGATAATCATCAATCAGCACATCATCGTTAATTTCTTCTTTTTCCCTCAGCTGTATCCACATTTCTTTCATTTTCTCTAAGGGAATGTTGATAAAAAAACATTTCATGGAGAAAAAAAAAAAAATAGATACCACCGAAAAAGTTCGTTAAATAGAAAATGCACTTCGCTATTTGGAGGTTATTTTACGAAGAAATTAGCAAAATGTTCTTGGTTCCAAAGAAAAGTTCGCAAAATAGAGATATTCGCAAAATAGAGGTTCGTTAAATAGAGGTCCGACTGTATTTAAATCTCTCGTTAACATTCAGCGAAGATAAAACATTCAATTACCGCGAAAGATAGACTTTTTCATTTCAGCTTCACAGTCTGAATACGAATAGTGGCTACAAAAGTAGGAATCTTTATTTTGTAACTATCCATTGTCAATTCGTGCCTAAAAAGCGTCAAAGTCAGAAGTGAAATGCATTGAACATCTGCCTTTCAATTGTTGTCCTCCGATGTTGATGGATTGTCCAATTCACGGCGTTCCTCGACTGTTTCCCAATGTGCCAATCATTCCGACACCCAACAGAATGGAAATAACTTCTCCCTTGAGAAGAGGAAATACTACACTTGTCTTACTCTTTCATTTCCAATTACCTGTTAGGCAATGTTCCACTTCTGTGTGGGTGTGGCAATTTAGTTATAGCGTTCCTTAATCTATATTCATTCATAACAAAAATGAGGAAGGGATATTTCGAAATAATCGCTCTTAAAATGTAAATACAGAAAGAAAGAAATTTCAAACAGAAGCCTGTATATGAAGAGAAATAAATAGAACTGAAAAATTATTGTAGAAGGTTGAACAATTGCATAAACATTAGTAAATACATATATAAAAAAAAAATTCAATTGCCAACGTTTAAACTATTTAGAGCTGTTTGGCAACAGACGATTTTACCATATATTTCTTTTGTTATCTACAAAGTTCAAATGTTTATCTGTTAAGGTGCTGCCGGGTTTAACATCAATATTCGCTGACTCACAAATAACTGAAAATTTTATTATTAAATATAATGTTTTTCTTACTGGCTGGCACAACAACTTTATTACTGACGCTGTTTACTTCATTGTTAAGGCTCTACATAATACTTTATGCAGGACTGTGGATTCGACAAAATTGTTTTTATTCGACTCCGACTTCACAGCCCTTGCAGGGTTAAGTACAAAAGTTTTTTCAACTTCGACTCCGATTCCACAACCCTTGCAATGTTAAGTCGTCTAAAAAAAATTAGTAGCTTAACAAAGCAGATATCTAAGTAAATTTAATCGTAATTATTCAATTCAAACTACGGCTTTTGACTAATCAAAAATAAAGCGATTCCTCAACGGAAATTTAAAAATAACTCTTAAAGAATTTGAAACAACTCCTTAATTAATTAAAAACCCAAAAACTCTTCTTATGTCTTTTATTACTGATTGCATTGATGAGCTAAGTGTGTTTCCAAGTCATTTTCTTTCTTAGGTTGAAATTCTCACTATTAAGTCAATTAGAGTTCGTATTTTGAATAAACAAAAATCACGTTAATCTGAAGATGAGGAAATCCTATTAAAGCCGTCGAAGAATTCACAGAATAATCGCTGCCTTGAAAGACGATTAACAGAAGGAAAAAAAATAATAAGAATAAAGAAACTTCCTCCATTACTTCTTTTCCTGAGAGACTGTTGGAGCGCTTTAATGAGGTGACTTCAGCACAGCTGTTTAACCTTTAAACTACACTGAGTGGCTAAAAATTAATTGCGAAAAAAAAACACACAAATAACACAAAAGCACTTTACCTCACGAGGATAATTGGAATGAAATCATCACCGCCAAAGCATAGAACAGGCCTAAGGATATAGGAATACTACAAAAGGGAAATAAAGTCAAATTGCAGTAAAGGCTGTTAACATTTAAAAAGCCTTCCATTTATTTACTGTTTTCCAAATTACATGAAAAAAATCAGGTACCGTCTACATATTAGCTAAAGGTGGCGAACCGTAAGGAGCTTAAAGGCTAACCAACAGGTAAGCTGATGTAGAAGAGGAACCATTAATATCGCCAGAACACTTTTGTTTTTCATCTTTGAGATGAACTCAAGATTAAAAAATATATTTCGAATAGAGGAATATACTATTCAAAGTATTCATCCATCTGAGAAAGCTAAGAATTCGCGTAAAAGATACTATTCTAGTGTCGCCTAACATGTAGTACTGAATATACAATAACTTAACTCTGTTAAATTTCTTAATATTCAAGAAATAACTTTTAGTTACTCTTATGGTATATAATTCATTTCTGAGTTTTTAAATCAGCTGATCTTTTGTTTCCTGTTGACATTTTTTATAATTGGGATGTTATGTAACCTAATTTCAAATAGTGACACTCTTTCGCTTGTTTCTTTGTTTTTTGTGTATTTTCTCCTTTATTTTCTACCATTTTTCTCACGTTGTTCACGATTCCCACACATCATGAAGAACCCGTGCGATATCCTAGTTAACTTATATAGAAAATAATTTTCTTTGTAATCACAGAAATTTAGGATGGGATCTTGTATTCTACAACAAGTAGTCTTGGAATATTGCTCATATCTTTAAAAAAATCTCTTTTAACTATTTCAGCATCGTATTTTTTTTCCAGAATACTAATCCATAACTTTCACATCATCACGTCAATGTCAATCCTTTGATATTGAAGCGAATCAATGACTGTAAATTTATTTTACGCTTTTATTACTAGAATAACTACATTAAGAAATGTTTATATTCAATATTAATTCTGGTCAACGACTGTTATAATTTTTTTTATATATAGAAATTTTGTTCATTTCTATTTAATTGAAATTTAATGTTGCCAGTTTTCCATTATCTTCATGTTATTTTACAGATATTATAACTTAACCTTCTTCTTTTGTATAAAAAATGTCTTTTTTTTTTTTAGTTTTCTCCTGTGTAGAATTTCAACATCACATCCAAAACGCGAATATTATCACTGTATCTCTCATATATGAACGTTTATCAAGAAAAAAATTAAAATACTAACAACTGAAGAAATAATAAATGTAAGGAGACTAATAACCTACAGTGAAGTGTTACTAATATATTAATTTTGAATATAGGCTCCTTCGGGACGTGTCCCACTTTTCGTAAAGTTGTCCTTCCATTCGGGAAGTCTTTGTTGTGTTGGCTCATAGAATAATCTGATGTCATCAAAGCAGGTAATGAAGATGTCTTTACAAGTGTTCCTTCAACAGATAAAAGAGTTGCGGTCAATCCTTATGATAATCATCATAATATGTAGAAATTATGACTAAAGCTTTATTGTTATATTTTCTTTACCTTTCTCAACATTCTTCGTAAGATGGAATGTGAAGTTCATTTTGTATTTGGAAGATTCAGTTAAAACCATAGGCTGTATTTCATTTCAAATCTGGTTTTTAATCAAACTAATAACTTGCTAAAAAAGATTTTCAAAAATAAAATGAAACAAATTTTAATACATGAACCAATACTGAAGAGTTAATACAATTTAATGCAATAAATAAATACATAAATTAGGTGGAATATCATAAAAAGGTTTCGAAGTAAGAACAAAGTATCTTCCTTCAGAACATCTTATAATTCATGAGACAACTACACCCACGCATAGGAAGGCCGTAATTAATAACTGAGAACCAATTAAGATAAAATACTGGCTCTATTAATTGAATGGAATTAAAAAAAAAACGTAGTTTACACAATCTTTAAAACAACTACGATTAATAGGTTCTTTAAAAAATTAAAAAAAAGAGCAGCAGGACAAGGAACTAGAGGGAAAAAAACCTTTCAAAAATTTATCAAATTCTTGTTAGCATTCATAAAATATTTTTATTAAATGCAACCTGAAACTTACTTACATTGTAATAATAAATTGGGAACAGAATAGAAGACAAATTCATATCACGAAGAGCATGTATAATATTACGTTATTTATGTGTGCAGTAAGATATGTAATATAATACATCTTGTAGCAATTGGATGGTGTTGTGCATCATTTGACCAAGCGGCAAAATTCGATTTTGAGATATTCGCATAAACGCAAAAGCTTAAGTATTACTTCGCATTTTTTTTATGGATTGAAGAGTGTTATACTGTATATCAAAGTGAAGATACTTTAACAGAACAGGTCTGATCATTATCAAAATTAATAATGTCCTTCAAAGGTCGTTAGTCACATGATGCAAATCTTATTCGTTACGATTAGTCGATTGGCGTTTCTTCAAAATTAATTTTCCGCAGAAATAAGTTGAGATAGAAAGCAGGAACAATTTTTTATAAAGAGTTTACACTTTTCGCTAATAGATGGAGCAATAATCTAAAAAAAAAAAAATCTATTTTGGCGAATGATCAAATGATGCATAGCATTATCCGATTGGTATACTTTTTAAATCAGTCTATCAAGAATCTACATGGATTCGATTGAGGACAGAATTCAACACAATTTTAAATACCCATCGAGGTGAAATCATTGATTTCAAGAATAATGAAACGAAAAAGAACAATTAAAGCAGCCTCACATCAAGTACCATCATTAACCAAGCAGAGTTTAATTAGATCCCTCTGAATGAAAGTTTTGATTTAATTCGACTATTACTTGGTTTATATGTCTAAATAATTAGAAATAAGATATTTTAAAATATCATAATAACGGAAGAAATGAAATCACAACACTTAAGGTGAAATCTCTCTTTGAGTAGATGATCCCAATGGATTATGTGTTGGCATTTTCTTGTTTGCCATTAAACTCATTAAGCGCATGGTGCTATTTTTTGTTTTGTTTTTTTAATTCCAGTCATTCTTTGGCGGTGGAGTGGACATAAGATGCTTTATTTCCTCTTAAAGTGAAATCTTTTATCTTCACTTTTTATTTCATTTCGACATAAAGAGTTGCTTTTAACAAAATGAAAACCCATTCTACCTTGAATTTGAACGACCAAAAAAAAAAAAACACAGTTGAACTTTCACGGTGTCAGGTTTATTATTAAGCCGTTCTGAGGTTTTCACGGATGCTCATAAAAAAAAAGGATTGTTCCTAAGCTGATTCTATACGGATCACCCAATCATTAGTCTGAAATTTTTATGTCAGTAACGGAATTATTTGAAGGAAATGTCAATGTTATCTTTAGCGTTGAAAACATTAGTTATCCGTTTTATTGCTGTCTTATTACTTAGAGCAAATACCATGACATTTTCAAATCTAACAACAATGTAAAGGCATAATTCTGTGAATCATCATCATCCTCACTTTCTGGTTAATTTGTTGTTCTTCAGTTACTTCCTCACTTATGCAACAGCCTTCAAGGTCAAAATAATAAACACGTGCCAAAAAAATAATATATAATAATAATATATATATATATATATATATATATACAATAGGTTTCCCTCTTTTGGCAGGTTACTGATAGCGAAAGTATAATAGGATTAAAGACTTCTGAATAATAATTTAACTTGTTTTAAATAGTTGAATAATTGAGTTTTATTAAGTGACTATAAATAATGATAGAAAAAAATAATACAAAATCGCTTTCAAAACAATATTGAAAGCTTATTTATTCGTGACGTAGTAACTGTGTATACTATTGTTGCTATACGATATAGCTGTGTACAAAGACAATTTTTGTGAGGTTTTTATTTGGGGGATTTTTCTGAGACTAGTCTGTCCGGACAGTGGTGCAAGACTTCGGACATTGCCAGGACTTTTCAGCCTTTAACCAACTTCCTAGGATCAAAATTTAAGAGGATATAAACTTTAATTTCCAATTTTATATAAAAAGTGAAAGCATCAAGTTAAAATATCTTGGAAATTAAAATAATTGTAAAATCTTTTCGTATATCTTTTCTTATATATATCTTATATATATATCTTATATATCTTTCATGCAAATATGAAGAATTCAAATATTCATTATCATTTGCAAAATATTACAATTCATTAAAAAGAATAAATTTTAATACTTAGATTCAATTCGTAAATCATAATTATGCAACTAAGATCAATTCCAAATTGAATGTTTGCTAATTCCGATTAACAGTTAAACATTCACACCGATGTCAACTTTTTTTTTGGAGAGAATTAAAGACTGGCAATTGTTTTTAGATAGTTCACAAGTCTAAAGTGTAGGGGTAAGATCAGAGTCAGACAGATACCGCTTCGTTTAGGTTGTAACTCTTCAGAATAACTAGATTTAAATTCGTAAAAAGAGAAAAGAAGTTTAGTGACCTTTAATCCTGAAAATTAAAAGCGAAAGTTCTGGTGTTGCATAAATGTTTCCTTGATTTAGCATCTTGTGATTCGCCAAGAGACAATATCTTTACATGTACCAGATTCTTCAGATTCTTGAACTGTATTAGAAAGAACTTCGTTTTCATGTTTTTTCTGATCAAAGATTATAACTTGAATTGCGTGGTCAACGGATGCAAATAAACAGAGATAAAAATCACAAGGAAAATTAAACAAAATTAAATGTTCACTGAACGAATTAAAAGTTTTCTACCAATTGTATAGTCCCTGGAGTTAGAAAAAGAGAAATCTAAAACGTCTTTTATCATTAACATAGTTCTACCATCTAGCGATATCTACTTGTAGAGCTCTTATTGCCGGTTTCTCCAAACAGTATTAGTATTAGCTTATGTCACATGGTATTAATTGGAATCAACTGGATTTAATCCAGTAGTAATTTACGACTACTTGGAGAAATCAACCGTTAGGGGTTTAAAAGAAACATCTGAACAAAAAAAAACACAACATAAGTTTTACAGGCTATTGTAGCTTTAATAGGCTTTTGAGAATTCCATGAAAGAAAAACTGTATGTTCACTGCCTAATATTACTGAAACAGCTTGAATGATATAACAAATTCAATGTTTATGTAATTCAAAAATACATTAGCAAACTACCTTCAACGAAATACAACTGTATATGAAAGTACTTAAATATTCAGCTGTTCTTTGGAAGATGTCGATAAGTTTATTCCGTTCATTGGAAAACGGTCAAAATAATCATAATCAAATTACGTAATGTGATTCTAGAGATCAAGCAATGGTTTTTTTATGTTGACTTTTGAATATTTTGTGAAGGTCCAATGTTTTAATTCTTCATTGAAAGTTACTTCAGACTCTATATTTAATAAAAATTGAAGAAAGAAATTAAGCAAAGAAAGTCTATCATTTTCGGAATTATGAAATGCTTGTGACTAAATAACATTTCATTACTTCTCGGAACAATGTTGGCTTTGTCAGTTAGTTAGGGATCGTCCATTAATCACGTGAGGCTCGAAAGGGAGGAGGGCGTTCGGAAAAAATCACGAAGTATCACAAGGGGGGAGTGAGGGTGTAGTGAGATATCACGTGTATTTATTTTTTCGTTGAACGCGCGATTTCTAAACCGGAAAGTGCCAACAGCTGAGTTGCAAGATGCTTATCCACTTGTTAGTGTTGAAGAAAACCTCGCTAATCCGTGGTCCGAGGACAATGTCTATTAAATATATTCATATACCAGTACAATTATATATTTTTCACATGATTACACCTTTCCTTTATTATTTTTATGCCGGTCAGAAACAACCTGCAACCTTAATGTCTGTCTGGATATTTTTGTCACGGTGCTTAATTTTCCAGAATTAAATTAGCTTATACCTGTATTTAAAGATAATATTCTGAAAATTTTTAAGATACTTTGTATCAAAAAATACACGTGATTTTGGGTGGGTGGGTGGGGGGTAGTCTAAAACCTCACCACGTATCACCAGGGGGGGGGGTTAAAAAGTTGCTGCAAAACATCACGTGATTAATGGACGACCCCTTAGTACGAGTTTGAAAGTTGTTGTTGCAGGCTCCCAACAGCCTGCTTTTTAATTTCTTGAGACTATTCAATTAGCTAAAAAGTAACATTTATTAGATTACAGCAAAATTGTGTAGTGATATAAGAAATTTACTATACAACAACGATCTAATCAAAAGAAAGTTTGCATCAAAGTCATTGCTATCACCTAATGCGGGTTCCAATAAATTAAAATCCTCAGCAAAGATTTCTATATGCTCAAAAAAAGAAGGAAAAAAAAAAAACTTTTAACGAATTAATTATTTACATGAATATCCGTTTAATACAATTTGGCGAATAGAGACAAATAAAATCCGGAATATTACAAATTTGTATGAGTATATTAATCATTTAAGTAGTTTCCGATCGTTAAGAATTTCTTCATCCAAAGGGAGAGTTTTATACGGATAGGTTTTTAGGTAATCAATTAGAAGGAATCGGAAAATCAGATAATTATTGCTACATATATAATCAAATAAGTTAAAAAGTTAAAGGCGCGATCATGCCCAGAGGACCGCACGATGCCACAACCAGCCTGGGCAGGCCGATGAGGCCGCTGGAGGGTAGGCTCCAGTGACCATAACCTACGGGACAAAGATGAGGTCGGGAGATCGGCCCAACGCTCGCCCGCCTTTATTTAAAATGTATTATACTGTAGATGAGTTTACAATTTCGTTGGATAATACATTGGACTATCTTGAAGTTCTTAAGATCTACAGACTACTAATATGAAGTTCAACATCAGAGCGTATTTTTCTTTACTGCAGTCTTACGCAATCTAAATGCCCTCAGAATTAGAAACACAAAGAACAATGCATTTTTTCATTGAATGACAAGTTTCATATTCTAACATCACACAGGTCTATTCATTTGTTAAAATAGGAAATCAGGTCTATTCAATGGAAAAAAAGCTGAGAACAGTTGTGTAATCGTTGGTGCTCTTTTTCATAATAGTATTGGTTTCCTATTAAGTAGACTCTTATAGCATCAATATGTAGTTCTCCGACGCTTGAACTACTTTAGTCAATAAATTTCCCGCATAATTTGAGAACGTGACTAAAGGCACGGTATGTGTGTGTAAGCGTAAATGAATAGTGTAGTTCACTGCTTTTATCTTCATTCTATATCTATAAAATCGAGTGCACATTAAATTCTTTGCATTGACTACCATTTTTCGATACATTAAAACCTCTTTGATCCGAATTTGACGGGAACGAGATTTCGGATAATACTGCATTAAACCTGTACTGTACATATTAACATTAATTACCGTAATAACTGTACATTAACGTTATTAAGAGTTACAGTTACATAATCGCTTGTGTAAACTATTAAGTATTGATTATAGCGATGGAGAAATGTTTGGGTGTACTTTTAAAATATTCTAAAAATCGTTTCAGACCTACAGTATATCAATCATAATTTTTATGATTTTCTAAGAGCTTCCAAGTTTTTAAGTTTGTTGAAGTTCTTCGCTTCGTTATAAGACCGTTACCTAAATTAAATACTAGAAAGCCTTCACTTTTCTTAAATTATTTTAAATTAATAAAATTTTGTCGTTTTTGACTTTTGGGGGGACAATTTCAAAAAAGCCTCACAAGCGACGTCAATTGCAGGTTCAGTAACGAAATGTTACTAATTCAAGAAAGCAAAATATTCTAAATATTTTCTTATTATTTGAAGGCAAATAATGAACTTATTGGCAGCTTGAACTTATTTTGAAGACTTAAAATAATTACAGCATTTTACTTAAGGCAAACAAATCATTTACTCTTGAGGATTCCATTTAAGTTCAGTTTACTAATAAAGTCGTTTCATGTTACCAAATTTAACGACATCCATATCACTTAATATCCCCTCAAACAATGTAAATGAGGTAAAGTCATCCATTGTTTCACAGCGATTTTCCCAGTGATGGATTACATTTAATTATAGTTCATTTGAATAATTTAGATGGTTAAGAATGTAATAGACCAAATAAAAGATTGACTTAAAGACTATTCAAAAAAATACCTCACGCCATCAAACAGAGGAACATAGCAAATAGACTTAACATTCCGAAATGGAGATAAGCACAAACAAATACAAAGTTAAAAAGGTCAATTCGGTGTCACGTTTTCAGATATGTATACAAGAGAGACAACTCTTACACAAGCGTAGAAATATACACAGCACAAAAAGAAAAAAACGTGTTTTAATTCGACTTGGACGTTTCGAAATTTCACAAAATAAATAAAGTAAAAAAATTAAATAACAAAAACAAAACAATCTTCAGTGATCCCATGAGTTTCAAATCATACATTTTAGGAAAAAACGTCTAAGTTGAGGTTTCGTTATAGGACTAACAAATTCACATCTCTGTAGATTATCTCTTTTTTTTCAGCTTGCTTTTCTAAAGAATGATTAAACTCATAAAATAGCACGTGTATTGTGTTGTTCTCGCTCCCAATAACTTCTTAATCAGTGAGTGGGTTTTCTTCAAAGTTAGTAAGCATATTTATGAACAAAAGAATGAATTTCTGTCGAGTTCTTGATTTGATTAAAATGAATTGGATTTAGGCAACTTAAATATTTGTTGAACATCTATGGGTTGTTTACTAAGTGACATCCTAGAACAGCTGTTTCATGCTAATATGGTGATCATCAGCTAGGAGCAGTCACCAGTAAACAACCAGGTCTCGATACGACGATAAATATTTGTTGATTTAACAACTCAAATAAAAAAATTGAAGAAAGATTGTTTGTATACGGAGATATTAAAACATTCATTTTCGAGAAAAAAATTAAAGTTTACTGACAACTATCAATATCTGTTGAACGGATTCAATGTCTGTTCGAACAACTATTTACGATTCTTGAAACTAGTTATCATTAAGTCGTTTTTATTTAGGATAAATTAAATAAATTGTGATAAGCTTTTTTTATTTTTATTTTTTTGAGAAATTATTTTTTAATGACACCAAACGTCTCTTTTCTTACTATTCCGTTGAAACTTTTTAACTTCGTGGATCAAACTTGAAACGCAAAGAAGATATTCGAAGATTTTCTTTCCATTATTACATAAGTTTTCCCCAATATTTTTGATGGATTCCGAAATGTTATTTCAAGCAATTTCGCCCAGAAAAGCTGATGTTACACCAGAAGAAATTTGTAACTTGAAAAACGTAGATCAATGAAGTATGGTTTGAGTTAAACTAATAAGAGCACAATATATTTAAAGGATTGATTCCTTTATTTGTAAATGAAAACAAAATATTTATAATACAGGATGTCCGAAAAACCTAGAACAAATAAGATTTACGTCCTACGTGCTTACAGATGTCGAAGATCTTGGATTTTTGCAGCATACATCTGTTCCGTTGGGAATCTCCAAAATACAAAGTTTCAACGGGTTAAGATCAGGTGATCGTGGTGCGCACTCCAATAATAAAGGCAAACATTGGTTTACTATTGATTTCAGACATTTCATACTCTGACCCTAACTCTAACTTTACCCTGTACTTTAGGTGCTTTACATTTTCGAACTTCTCTAACCTTCCTCGTTACATGAACGGCATTCATTGTGTCTAATTCATAATTTCAATAGCTCTACACGCTATTATACTAAGAACACAATCATTAAATGTAACAAGAAGTTCCTGAAACAACTTATAGTCTATTTATCTTAAAATAGTGAATTTAAATTTTTTTCGTTTTTTGTTTTTGAAAGTCACGAAACAATTACAATGAAAATGTTTCTGTGTTTGTAAATAACAATTTGAAACAAATGCGAATTCATTATCGAATGCCGATGACTGAAAATTTATTTTTTAGGCAAAGTCATTATCGCTGCCTATTTCCAAATGATATCATTCACCCGTTAATTCAATATGAGTTATGTTGTACTATTTGCTGATAGTGAGAGCTAATCATTTCGATTCCAATGCTTTCTGATGACATTTTGGTCGGCTTCACGTTCGCAGGGATTCACACGGAGAATATTTTTTAAATAAAACAATAGACTGTCTCTTGTTCGAAAAAACTGCAAGGTACGTTTCCAGAAGACGTATTCACTGATTCCACAGTGTTTAGGAAAGCACAAACCAACGAACGTAACCTACACAAAGACATTTTACGTTATGAGTCTAACTTTGTGGTAAATCATTGTATTTTCTAATCTATTTCCACCTAAAGCTTCTTTTTTTCCAATCTATTTATTCGAAGACAAATCATCCATTTGTTTGTCTCAAATTAATATCTCATTTTAAATTTTCATTTTAAAAATATAACCACACACTAAAAAGGATGAGTTAAAATTTTATAAAAATTAAAATACTTTACATCCTGTGGAGTCTTTCGAGTTCCTGTTCGGAAACTCTTCTTCAACATCCAGATGTTGAACGAAGAGGAGGTTCCGTACAGGAGGAACGGACTGAACTCGAAAGGCTCCACAGAATGTAAAGTATTTTAATTTTTATAAAATTTTAATCATCCTTTTTAGTGAGTGGTTATTTTTTTTAAATGAAAAGTTTTTACACACATAAAAGAAATCATATATTACATAAAATCTTTTATTTCTCTGTCTGTCTGTCCGGCGCAATTGTTGTGATTTGTGAAAACAGAAACAATTTCTACAAGTTCGCTACGGGAATCGAACCTACAACCTACTGATCCGAAGTTAGACGTCTTATCCCTTAAGGCCACGGGGACTACATTCTAATATCTATAAAAAATAAAAATATGTCATAGACTCATAGAGCCATAAATATGGTTCTAAAACAGTCGTGACTTGGGAGAATCCACTTTTACCAGGTAGTTGTGAGAAAGCAGTCGCACGTTGGGAGAATCCACTTTTCCCGAGTTGCTAGTTATTAATCAAAATAATAGCTACACAAACTTTTCAGCAAATGTTATGGATTTATCTCTGATTCCGAGAATAATTGCAAAGTTCAATTTACACGAAATAAAATAGAAGGTGAAATTAAAGTGAATCTGATCGATTTTCTTTTCTTTTTTTTTTTTTATTCGATGAGAATCGATCAAAGTCACGCGACTGCTTCGAAGCGAAGAATCGGAAAACCTCACAGCAGACGAGTCGTTTAGCGCAAATAGGGGTTGTAGAAACTTACCTTCTTCCAATGGCTGCTCTAAGATACAGTTATTGGTGGAATTCCATTTCCAGTCAGTTAGTTGCACTCTCAAATTGAAACGATCTCCATTTCCCCAGGAACCCTTTGGAAGAAAAATAGCTGCTAATGGAATCTTCGCCATCTTAACTGGTTTCTTCAATGACGTCTTGGTGACTCAAGGAATACGAATTTTCAACGGATGATTATTTGCTAAATCGACCTGGAATGAAACAGATGAAGAGTTGAATTTGAAGTGAATATTTATAATGATTTATTATTACTATTCAAATTAAGAAAGGTTTCATTATCGTTTTAAAAACTACAAACGTCAAAACAGTAGAAATGATTGTTTTCCATTTAATGATCATTATTATCATCAGGTACTAAAGGCACCGCCTTGTCGCTGCAACCATGCTCTTCTGTCCTCGGCCGTTCTCTTTAATTCATAATAGCTTCGGAACTCCAGAACCCTTTGTGTGTCATCCAAGAATTTTCTTCTTGGTCTTCCTCTTCCCTTTTTTCCTGCAATTTTCCCTTCCAGAATAATTTTTAGAAAATTGTTATGTCTAATCATATGTCCCAAAAATTTGGTTTTTCTTTTCTCAATATCCTGTAATAATTTTTTCTGTTCTTCCACCTCTTCCAGAACTTTTTGATTTGTCTTCTTATCAGTCCAACTAGTTTTTATCACTCTCCTCCATATCCACATCTCCGCTGCCTGAAGGCGATTAATATCTTGTTTCCCTAACGTCCAGGTTTCACTGCCATACATCAGGATGCTCCATAGAAACGTTTTTGCAAAGGCCTTTTTAGTTTCAATATTCAGATGGTTTGATGTCAGTATATTTCTTTTGTTTTGGAATGCTTGTTTCATGATAGCTATTCTTCTTTTTATTTCCTCAGAACTTCTGTTATCATCTGTTATGTAGCTTCCCAAATAGCAAAATTTTGCTACTTGTTCAATGTTATTTCCTCCTATTTTTATAGTTGCTTTCGTTTTCTCCTTATTTTTTTCAACTATCATTACTTTGGTCTTCTTTGTATTTATTTTTAAGCCCCAATTTTGTAAAGTTCTGTGTAGTAAATCAAGCATTTTATTCATTTCTTTTTCCGAATTTCCCAATACTGCAATATCATCTGCAAATCTTATGCAATGTATCTTTTTTCCATTTATACTAATTCCTTTAGATTTAGCTTTCATTATTAATATTGTCAAATTATTTACATATATGGTAGAACCTCGATTATCCGAAACTCTTATTTTGGTAATAAACAATTTCTCCCCCCTCCCCCCAACCCCCATTCCTGTCGGAAATTCCCTTCTATTTTCTTCCTTTGTCGGAAATTCCATTCGTCTCCAAGACCATCTGCCTTCTGCCTTTCTATTAAACTACTTTCTGTCCGACTCAGAAGCTTTACCGAAATGTAGCACATTAATTTATGCCTGGATCCCATTAAACGAAAACGCGTTCTGTTAACAGTGGAACAGTGGAACAATCGAAGTTTCAAATTGTGAGCAGAATTGAAGCAGGTGAAACTTCTAAAATAAGCAACTTCAATGCTTTTGAATGATGTGGTTGGAGCAACAGACTTACTCTAATTCTAAACTTATGCTACTGAAACAACTGCGGGACAGAGCGGCTAAACGACGTCAGTCATGCTTACGTCAGAGCAAACATCCGTTTAAGCCAATGTAAAGTACCGTATATGCTCCAATAGATGCCCCCGGCGTTTATTTACAAAACTAGCCTCGGGCCCCGGCGCTTAATAGAGACGGCGGCTGCTATTAGAGGCCGGCCGTTATTAAGAAAAACCTTCAGAACGCAATATTTTTACCATAACTACCGGCTAATATTAGAAATAGCTACTTTATTTGAATTTCACAAGCTACATAAGACTGTTAAAGATAAATGGCAATGTCTTTCTGTACCTTTCGCTGCTATTCGTCGTCCGAATCCGCAATGACGGCGGCCGCCTCACTGGAAGTTTCTTTCGCGTATTCCACCGCACGAATCTTAAAGGCAATGTCAAATGACCGTTTCGGCAGCATTTTGTAAGGCAATGTACCGTAAGGTATTACGCACGACTATAAAGATACGGACGCTTATACTAATACCGGTAGGCAAATATCAAAGACCCGGCTACTGTTAGAGACCGGCTATTATTTGCCATGTCCCCTTTGCAGCCCGGCGCTTATTAGAGACCCGGCGACAATAAGAGCCTCGGCATTTATTGGAGCATATACGGTAAGTATCGTATGTCATATAAACATTTACATTGCATTTTCTGACTTGTATGGCATCTATTGAACAAATTTATTGTTTATAATTATAGTAATATAATTAAAAACATCATATTTAGTTATTTTATACATGTGTACATGTTTAAAATCCAGTGTTAAAATTTTTGCGGTCTCCTGACGGCCATTTTTAAGTGCTCTCTTTTATCCGGAATTTTCGATTTACCGACGGAGGTCCGGTCCCGACCACTTCGGTTAATCGAGGTTCTACTGTATAACATTACTATGTAATATCTTAATACCAAATTAATAATATTAATTTAAAAAATAGAGAGAGAAATTCACCAATGGACAATAAATATGCCTTCTCTCTCTATTTACGAATAATTACGGAAAATTATTCTTCAAAACGTTAAACTTGCTTTCTTCAAAAAATTAATGTTTAAGAAAAAAGTTATGTCTTTGAGATCAATCTGGAAATGACATTACTTATCATTAGACAACTCAAAAAAAAAAAAATATCACTCCTTCTACAGTAATTGCTATGAAATTATTTGTGACATAAAAAAATGGCAATATTTAAATAAAATTAACTTTTATGTATTTGTTTATAATTCATGCAAGAGAAACACTGACATGTATTGAATTTAATCTGTCTGTCTAGATAATTTTCTCATAGACAGAACTGTTTAAACGGGTTCTCATTTGATTTCTAGAATGTTCGACACATTGTCTTCTATCCTTCCCCTGTTTGCTTCTTGTTTTCCTTGTTTAATGAATGATAGATGATCTTCTTCTGATGATTCCCTTCAAGATAATCACAGTGTGTTTGACGCAAACCTTCACGTGAATGTTTGCAATGACACAAAATGTTTCAAACCTACTTTATATTGGCTAGCATTTTTTTTTCTTTTTAAATATAATAATTTCCTTGGATTTTAAAATGTTCATATCCTTCAGCTCTATAATACTGGAGATACCCAGATTTCCCAATACTGACTGCTTTGTATAGAAACGCCAGTCGGAAACAAACTACAATTCCTTTATTTGAAAATGAAAGAAAGAAAAGAAACACAGTCTAAAAGTAACTTGAATTCGGTTCGAATCTCGAAAAGGTCTGGATGATTTTCGTATTCCGCAGCTTTCTGGATTAGAATCAAAAGAGAAAAAGAGTTTCTCCGGGATTGGAGATTCTATGATGCCATAATTTCACTAATTCTATACAGTTTATCTAAACACCTTCACTTAAATTCGAAACGACTATTTATGTAAGATTTCTTTCTTTTTATTTTACACCTTATGTTAACCCCCCTTTTGGACTCCCTCTAAATCTACCATCTGCCTTTCAACCTATTTCCAATGCTGAAATTTTGCAAACAATGCCATGTCCAGTGACAATAGAACCATTAAAATATGTGTCCTGTCGGGGATCATACATTGAACATAAGTAAATTCTCACAAATCATTTTTTTTCAGGACTTTTAATCCTGCGATTTCTATGTTGTTGTTTCTTAACAAAAAAAAAAAGTTAACCTTGTATGTAATTTCAAATCACCTTAGAAACTGATTACAATCTATTAAATATTATTATACACAGTGTTTCGGAAATGGTAGACAAAGCGAAGAGATACGGGTTCCAAAGGTCATTTTGAGTGAAAATGTTCTATGACATTTTGTTGTACGAGCCGTAGTTTTAGAGTTAGGAAATGAATGTTTTGGGAATGGTCCCTAATCAAAGAAAGCTCAATTCACATTAGGAAGTGTAAGTAAATAAAGTAAAGGTTTATTACAAAAAGCAATCCGGATAACAAATGTCATGTGTAAAAAAGGGCATGATAATAATTAAAGAAAATAGTGAAAATGACTAGAACTGAGCTTTGTTTGATTACGGACCATTCCCAAAGCATTCATTTCCTAACTCTAAAACTACGGCTCGTCAACAAAATGTCATGGAACATTTTCGACTTAAAAATTACCTTTGGAACCCCTATCTCTTCGCTTTGTCTACTACCATTTCCGAAACATCCTGTATTTTTACTTTCCAGACATCTGATCTAATTCAGAAAAAAAAATATCAAATGTTAAAATTTTTCTTCATTCTTGCCTTCCTATTTGCATAGTTATATGAATATCATAGTTTCTTCCTATTCATATAACAATGAATTACATAGTTGACGTATCGTTTACAATTCAAGAACTGCATTTAATTCTTCATTTTAAGAAAGTACTTTTTTCTATGTGGAACGATTTTATGACAATTTATCGAATTTTCAAAATTCGATGGGTTTTTTTTTTTCTTCTTCTTCCGAAAATTTACTATCTAAAATGTGAAAACTTCATTTTACTTCCAATTGACAGATGACGGTTGACATTCGACAAATTCACTTTACAATACCAATTATCTTCTAAATATAAATTACAAATCCTGAGTTATAGATAGGAAGTGAATGCAATTAACAAACCAATTGATGGAAAGTCGTTACGAGAAAGATTAACACATCAAACCAGAGTAATAGTTCCTAGCAGGCTATTAGCGTTATCTTGATCTCTATCTCTTTTTATAAATGATTGTGTTTATTATTTCAAGGGTCTTTTACGTCTTCATTAACCCAAAAGAAAGGAAAGAAAAAAATAAAACAGAACGAGCTCAACGAACGAACTCAACTAAGCTGAGATTTTTAACAAAGATTAGGTAAAAAGCAAAGAGAGAAATCAAAACAATACGAGTGAAAACACAAGTTCGTTAAACTTTTGTGTGTGTCTCTCTCTTTCCCCCAGATGAAATAATAATAAAAAAAAAAGGTGAAAAACTGTTATTTTCAGGTCGTTAAAGAATAATTAATCAGACCATAAATAACAGGTGACACCATTGAACTGAATCCAGAGAACATAATAATTCTCTCTCTCTCTCTCTGTGGAGTAACTGATACGTGACGGTTACCTTAGGACTCCCTTACGGACCTTGGGTTCCAGAAGTTTCTGTCTTTTTTTGCTATTGTTTCTCTTCTGGTTTTATTTTTTGAAGATATTTCAGGAAATCGCTTTCATTGCTTCATGCTTTCCTGACTTGTTGTTCTCTTCATTCAAATACTTTTGTATTTTTTATTTTTCCAAATGTGTTTCTTTTTCTTGAGCAATGTTTACATTTGTATGTATTTTTTGAAATTCATACTTTTTTTTTTTTCAAAAAATGGCAAAACTGAGCCTAAGTGGGCCACTGGTGAATGAGATTCCTGAAGCACTTTTCAGGTGAATGACGTTGACTTTAACTGGGGTATAACAAACCACCTGAAAATGGAAATGTAATAATTTTGCAAAAAAAAAATACCTAAACTTTTAAGAGAAGGTCGTTCATTAAATCTGAACCTTGAACCAAATCCAGTCTGAAAGATTAAGAAGGTTTTGTTATTTTACTTAATATTTTAGTTTATTTTTGAAAATGAAATGTACTTCTACTATATATGGAACAAGAAATTCTTTATAATAACGAACTATTCATCTACAAATAAAATAATATTTTTAAATATCCTTATTTTAATTGGAATAAACATATTTAACGTGCGGTTGTAATAAAACAAGGTAGTGGATCATTACCACACTAACCATTAATAATAAAAACATATCAACACGACATGTTTCGATGAGCCCCACAAACGGCTCTCGTCATCAAAATAAAACAACCAGAAAACATTTTCGTTTTTTATTTCTGATGATGAGAGCTGTTTTTTGGGGCTCATCGAAAGTGTCATGTTTATATGTTATTATCAATGCTTAGTGTGATAATGGTCCACTAGCTTGCTATCCTTATTTTACTATATACTTCCTAAAGAAAGCAATAAGATTCGAATCATTTGTCTTTTATTTTGTTAAAATTTTGTTAAAACAAAACAATTCATCAGGATAAATACGGGAAGAAGTTTAATTTTTCTAACGTATCAAGAGTGAATTCACAAAGAAAATTTTCAAATAATAACTACCTATAACTACAATTTCTGTGTTGGAATCAATTTGTTTATTCATCTAAATGTTTTACTTCTAAATATTTTTCTGCTTCTTAAACTATCTTTACTAAAATTTTGTAGAAGGCAGATTCTTTGAAATGAGAATTAATAAGAATTACTACATATTTCTCGATCTAAATATCTTCTATCGATCAGGTGAATTCAAAGTTGAACATTCGCTGATTCCTGTGGAGCAAACAATAGAAAGTTAACACGTAATCCTGCTTTCAAATCGCAGATAAATGTTTGCTTAAAAAAAAATACTTAATAAATTAAAACGCATAAGTTAAGCAATATTTTCAGATTACGTACTTAGTAAAAACATACTTTCATAAGGGAACCCCATCGGATTATTAAGGTAGCTGACTTTGTTCGATTATTAGGTCTTGGCTGCGCTACTGGTTCATTCAAAACCTGATTAATAGTAATTCAACTACCGGCAAAACACGATGGCCTTTAGCGTTGATTTCCCAGGTTGAAACGGACAAAGCTATTATCTGTAGATGATCAAACTTTTTATTTGTATAAGAAACTTAAAGAATGTAGTGATCAGTAGATGGACAGAAGTTATTTAAAATCCTTTGATTACCAAACTAACGAACGAAATCTAGTTTTTCGGCCTAATTCAAGCTTATTACTTACATTGTCTACAGTGAATTTTAATGAAATTTGAAGTAATGGACTCTAACGGAAATATCACAATTAAACCAGAGGAAAAAAAAACTCCACAGCAATCAATTAAACTATATTTCTAAATTCCACTGCAATTCCTAAGTTACCCTATACTTAGAAATTTACAAAATTTTGAAATATACTTTAATTGATTGCTGCGAAGTTTTTCCTCTGATTGTCAGCTGTCTCTTATTATTTTAAACAATAATATCGATATTTCTGTTCATATAAATGTTTTTTTATAACTATAAAAATTAATAAAAGAATAACCGCATTTAATGAAACACCAAGAAAATTAGGAAAATATGAAATAAAGTCTGATTTCAAGTCTAAGTTCGCTTGATCGATTTAAGATAATTAACATAATTAACATAGAGACTAAACACCCAAACCAACGAATTTTCGGATTTATTTCCTATCCTTTATCAATTCAGAATTGCAATATTTGGTAAAGGTTTATATTTAACTGAAATTTTACCGAATCTCATTAATTAAGTTAACAAATAGAATAGTTAGGAGAAAAAAATTGTAGTTATTATCGTCGCGGTGAGAGTTGAACCCGCAAACACCTTATCATTGACTAATTTCTCCAGTATCAATGCCGAAAGCTCCGCAGAAAATATCAATCTCAATTATCAAAAATAGGAAATATCAAAAATCTCACCTACATCTTCTTGAAATCGACGAGTAACGTTAAGAATAATTTCCCTACTTGTTTTTTTGAGACCTTTTCTTCGTCGAAATGTTGAATGTGAATCCAACGACCCCCATTTTGTTTTACATTTGAATGTGACCGACAGGCCAGGAAAGGAAAATCTATCATCTGCGTTGCATTCTGGGAGGATCATTTCTCGCCGCGAGGACTTTATATTGACAGCTATAAGTTTCTTAATCTATAAACTATTGACTTCATTCTTTTTCCTTTGTAATGTATGAAGTCAGAAGTAACTTTGAAAGTAACAGCAAGAAAAAAGATTAAATATCTATTAACTATATTAGTAGCAAATAAGAAAATAAAAGCCATCCTGTTATTCGCAAAATTTACTTGGGAGAAATAACGAAGAAGGAAAGATAGTCTGGTTGCAAGTGTACATCCGTGGGATTTTTGATGATACAAGCATGGGAGTGGTATCAATCTCTTCGTTATAAAATGGAGAATCAGTATTTGGATGGTGGACAGTAGCCACTAGTGGCAGATTAATCTTATACTCAAAAAACAAAATGGCCGCCGCTGTGCCGTACATTGTACTGGTTTTTCATGTTTATCTCGTAAGATACAATATTTATGACAAAATGACCTATTACTAAAAGTATTCAGTATTAAATTCTACACAAAACATGTTCTTAGGGTATGTTGTGTACGGCTAATATTTAACATAGAAATTCGGCTTTGAAATGAAGAATTTATGATTTTGTTTTCCAAAAAGTGCAAAGAGTGTTGTTTTTATTTTTTTTTTTTATTTGCAAATGTATAAATGTTAAGTTTACAATTGAATTACATAATCTAAGACATTATTAGACTTCAAAGTTAATACAAAGACCAAATATATGTCTACTGTATTTTACTAAACAACAGTTTATCAATTACGTACAGTCTCCATCATAAATCTCGTCTTCACTTTCTCTAGCTGATTCATTGCATTCATCTATGTCTTCCGTATCCTTAGAGTTTTCACAAAGTTCTGGATCACCTTCACATCTACACATTTCTGTGCACTTTAGTCCATACATGAGACAGGTGCGTGGTGGACAACAGCGACGTAGGGAGCATGTGCAACTACAAAGCTCTGCCATAAGGTCTGGAACACAAGGCAAGGTGTAAGCGATTGGTTCAAACCATCCTCCATCGTACGTCTATCCGAAGCTGAGTAGTGACGGTATGACTGGGTTTGGGTTGATATCTTGATTCCACACAAGTGCCTGAACATGAGCTCTTAACAGTGCAGGAGTTACAGCAGCTTTTGTTGGTGGAAGATTTTCATCTTGACATTGTTTTTTGGTGAAAAGCCACCATTGCACATCTCCAATCTCAGTCATTGTAGTATTTGGAATATATAATTGACAAACAAATGACTCCAAAGCGTTTCTGACATCGTCTGGAAGAGTGGGTGTTGTACCAATCTTTGCTAAGGCCTCTAGTAGATCATCATTGAAGGAATTGAATGTTTTCCACCATTTAAGCTTCCCTTTACTGGCAAATGTCCCAGTGACATCTGAACCAGATAAAGCGTGAAGTCCAGGGAGAGTAGCAGATTTGAGTAATCCCAGTGACTTGTGGATGGAAGCTATGTCAACAAACCTTTTCATTCCCTGCCCAAGGAAAATTCCAAATTGTGATGTCATTTGAGGAAATCGCCTTAAGGCTAAAACCAGAACATCTGTGTCTGGCAAATAAACGTGCGTTGTTCTGTATCCTTGTTGTGATATGTATACTCCGTGAAGTATGATTTTTGTATCTGCTTCGTCCTGTGTGGTCCGAAGGCTTGACACATCTGTTCCATCTGATGATGCAGCTTGATCTCGCCAACTAACTATATATTTCTTGTTATTGCTCACTCCCCATTGTAATATGTGACTAGAGAGAAACTCTGTAAGCTCGTCTTTGTTTTTATTATGAGCAAGCAAATTCTTCATTGAAGTTTTGCTAACTATCATTTCAGATGTTATTTTGTAACGAATTGGATCACTGCCCAGTTGCCGAATGCGTCTCATTTCATTTTTTAATGAATCCTCCTTATACGTGTCAAACACAACATGTACTGAATTGTATGCATTGAATTTGTCACCAATCCACTTGCCTAAGTGTATTCCTAGATCACGACATGTTTTTACTGTGTTACGTTTATTGTAAGTGTGCAGTAGAGCCATTCCATCAATTACAGCCGTGATTTTGTCCGATCCGTGTGAGTCATCTGTTGGATGTGATAGTGGTGAACTGCTGTCAATCTGTTCTTCATTTGATGGCAATGACTCCAAAATCGCTGCAAGTTTGGATTTGTTGGAACAGTGATGCATTTTCCCATCACTAGCAAACAATGATTTTGGGAGGGGTGAAAATTCGTAATTGCTTAGATTGAACTTTATGTCAATAGCATCTCTGCTTCGAGATGCAATCAATAGCCTAGACGTAAGTGAGAGATCTGTTTTCATAGATACAATTTTGTCTTTAAGGACAACTTTAACCTTTTTTGCTGACGCTTTACAAGTTTTTGTGGGATATTTCTTCATTGTAGACCAAAATTGTGTTTTGTGGCTATTTATACGCTCTGCCATGAAAGATTCCTCCAATTTTTTACCCACTTCTGCTACGTTACTTACAAAATCTTGCACGTCCTCCGGGATCGTAGTGTTTGAGTAAGAATGTGGCTCAGTTGTTGGTTTTTACACTGAAAAGAGTTGGTAGAGTTTTGGTGCTCTAAGGCTTCATCTGCACCTAGGGCACAGAAGGGTACACATTACGATTGACAACCCATTTTCCCTCTATGAAGTTTTTCCAGATATCTGGATCTGTTAATTGTAATACATCCATCTCAGCAAGATACAGTGAAATCATTCGTGCATAATTTAGTCTATTAAGAGCAAAGAAATATTTCAGAAAGTCATGAAAAGAAGCCTGGCTGAGATTCCAATCAGATGTTCTAACAGATCTGATAAAGCACAGCATAGACTGTACCATATCCATATATGAACATGCCATCTTGAAGACTGGTTCCACTGATTTCCTAGAACTCACAAATCTTTTAATTTCTTCAAGTATCCTATTTTCTTTAATGAAATAGATTACTGCATAATGTTTTTGTTTAATATTGGTTTCATTCTTAGAATGTAAACTCACTGCCAGTTCATCTAATAGAGGATGTAACAAGGTAATTTTTCCCGGGTGTTCCTTGTCAAATTCTTCTAGAAGAAGAATATTTAATGTGGTTGTAATAGTTAAATGGGCTTCAATAGCTCTCCTTATGTGTCTTCCCTCTAGTATTTGTTTCATAGTCACCGAGGAGTACAAATCGCATTCGACCCACAGCTCTGGTATTCCACTTCCACATATGAACTCACCAATTGTTCTAATTGAGCTATTATTATATGCAGCTCTCCAGGCTTCAATATCCATTTGCCCTTGCAATCTTCTTTTGCCATTTCAAGCTGCTTTAAAGATTTATAAATTGCCATGTCAGCTGTAACAACTACTTTGTTTGTCGTTTTATTTATGGATTCGTTAAGTTTTTCAAGTTGCCTCATAACTGTTAACTGAACAGAACTATTAGTTGGAGGCTCTGGAAATACTGGCAGCAAGGAAACTCTGGAAACACATTTCACATCTCCTAAATAGCTGTTATACCCAATCCATGTGGGAGAGGAGATAGATATATCATTACCATTCAATATGGATCTTCGTAATAGGAACCAAACACTGTCAGAACATATTGCTTTCTGAAGTAAGTCACCTTATTGTTGGACAATATTGGAAACGACAGTTTCTGGACAACATGTATTCCAGTATGTAGGTTTTGTACAAGAAAGGATTTTTGGTAAGGCATCTTCAAGAGATGGTAATGGCAAATTATTTGATAAGACCAATGATATTGGAGCATGTCGATCAGACTTTTTTACATCCTTACAGCATGGATGTAAAACAGTTACAGCCGTCCCAAGAAATGTCCTTCTTCCATCAATGGTGTCTTCACAAAAGTCAATATTGTCCATAGCACAATGAATAAACATGTCAGTAACCAAATCTGGTGGTATGTACACGCCCTCATTGCTAATGATCCTATTAACCACACTTCTTGCAATATCTGTTTCAATTCTCAGGACTCTTGAGTAATCAATACTGCACCCGACGTTATGCATGAGTTTGATCAAAGACTTACTTCGTGTTGTATTATGAATGATTAAGCCACAAGCCATTTGAAGAGGTAGGTCTCGACTGTGATGGAAACTTAAACATGTTTTGTTTTCTACTTGTCTTCGAGAAAGACAATTGACATGAGCATCTGTGACATATTGCTTGCTCGTCTCTGTACATCTTCGTTCTTTGTTATTTGATTTTCATTAATATTTTTTCAAGAATTACAAGAAATTAATTAAAGTAATTCCCTTTGTTGTGGCTCAATAAAATAGGATTGAAAAAAGACACTCAGAGTATCGAACCCCAAAAACACACTGCTTTCTGGAAATCCGAGTCTCCACGCACACAAAGAAAAATGATGTCTCTCCCGTCTTTTCCTCCAATGTCCAAAGTCCAACATCACTCGGACAACAATTTAGCCTTGCACCCATGTCCCATTCTAATCCCATCTATTAAGCCACAACATTACATGTACAAAGTTACAAAAAGGTGATATTGGTAAGTAATATTAGAGATTTCAAGCATCTGAGTTAATTTTATATTCAAAAAATCAACAAAACAAAATCATAAATTCTTCATTTCAAAGCCGAATTCTATGTTAAAGGTTAGCCGTACACAAAATATCCTAAGAACATGTTTTGTGTAGAATTTAATACTGAATACTTTTAGTAATAGGTCATATTGTCATAAATATTGTAATTTACGAGATAAACATGAAAAACCAGTACCAGGTACGACACAGCGGCGGCCATTTTGTTTTTTGAGTATAAAATTAATCTGCCACTAGTGGCTACTGTCCACCATCCAAATACTGATTCTCCATGTTATAACGAAGAGATTGATACCACTCCCATGCTGGTATCATCAAAAATCCCACGGGACATAGATTTTTGTACACTTGCAAACAGACTAAGAGAAGAAAAGGTGATCACTGAAATAGTTTGAAAGTAGATCACGAAGCCACTTCTTTTGTTGAATGTTGAAAAGCTCAAACGAAGAAGCAACAAAAACTTATTTTCTAGCAACGTAGCATAATGAGATCTTTGGAATCTAAATGCTAAGTAACAAGAAAAACGATCTCTAATTTGAAACTAAATTATCCTAAAAGCAAATTAGGTAATTAGATCACTAGTTAAATCATTACCCGTTTCTGAAACATATTATCTTTTCTCTAATGTAAAGAAATAAAACATAATAAAGATGGTCCGTCTTCACTTAATAGATCTCGCTGCAGTGACTTTACTTAGACATTTTGAAAGGGTTAATGGAAGTTTATGGTTATTACTCCATACGCCTACGTCAGATTTCTCTAATACAGTAGTTCTCCTTTTGTTCTTTAACAATCTTTTGAGTTTGCAGAAACTTTACAATCTACAATCTGCCAACCAAAAAAAAAACATTAAAAACAAAAACAAAAGAACATCTTGAAAAGCCTCTTCATTTCCTGTCTCGTTTCATAGTCAGAGCTCTAATGGAAATAAAAAAACTACTATATTTGAAATCTTTGATTTGAATATTATGTTAGCTTATAGTTTGTTTAAATTGTTTAAATAAAATTTCCTTTTTTTTTAACAAAAAGCTTTCTTTGTTGGTTTTCTCCTTTCCTTTAACTATGGAATAGCATCGCTCCTTCTAATTTTCAAGGAATTTAATTTACTAATTCAGATTGCTTTTGTATTTGGCTTAATTTGTTTTATTATTTGGTAATTTAACAATTTTAATTTATAAAAAAATTAAGATACTTCTTATAATGTGAGTATTGCTATTATTTAATAGTTATACTTGTAATTTTATCTGTACTACAGCAGTGTATCGTAAATATGATCATGTTTTTTCTTTGGTTTTTCAATGGTTTCCTTATTACATTTTAAATGATACTTGTTTTTTTCAGAAAATATTAAAAAAAAGTGTGTTGATTTCTGTTTTGTTTTGTTACGACTACTTTTGAATCAAATTTTATTAAAAAAAACGTTTGACTCTTGAAACAAAAATTACAGATCAAGTTGGTTTTATATCCTACAACATTAGCGTCTACATTTCTATCAACTGTACTGTGGGGAAAACTTCAGTTGTACATTAATTAAGATGGTAGTTTTCTGTTGGTGTTGAGTCACGTGGTTCTAATGTGCTTATATCCAATTGAATATCGTATTAATGAAATGTGTACCAACAATATTCCATTTAGAAAACATCATTTATCGTATGTTTCTAATAATGAATGTATCAAATAGCGATAAACCTAACGGCCTTATTATTCATGACTTTTAGAAATTAATTTCACATAGAAACTCAAGGTTTTATTCAGTATTACAACTCAATGCTTACTTGCACTAATACTCTTGTATTTAGTTTGATGAGTTTTTTTCTCTTTACTTTAAATTTAAAGATTTATTGAATTCGAAAGTAACTAATTACTTCAAATTATGGAATTGAAAGTGAAAATATAATTTTAAGTTAAAGACAGAAGCCAGCACACAAATTAAAGAGTAAAAAGCATTTAGCACATTAAAAAGACATGTTAATTTATTTCACACAAGTAAAAAGTTTTCCAAAAATATAATTCTCTTACAAAGAATATAAATATTCAATTTTTATTTATTCTTGTGCTGCCCTTGTTTTTTATTTCCATAGGTGTTTTCACCCTACCTTCGCTTTTACTAAAAGACCCACAACCACAGTATTACATTTGTAGGTTGCTTACAATCGTGGAAGTCTTGTAGTAAAAAAAATGTCTAACTCAAAATAAGGGATTTCAGTTCTTAGCTGCGGAAAGTTCCCTTAGGTTTCCGTGGGTTAAGTTAAAAACGGACTGCTTTTGTTAGTTCAGTCAGGGCCGATTGGACCAACTGTTCCCAATTGAGCCCCGTGCTGGGACAGGAAAAAGATCAAGTTAAAACCACCACACTGGCTGTTAGAGATGGATACAGGCTTTTTGAGGAAATGGAGACACTAAAGCCAATTCTGCCACCAGAGTTTCAAAACCCCACGACAATGCTTGAATTCCTTGCTTACAACAACAGGTCTACAGTATTTCCAAATTTATTGATTGCTCTTTTGGTTTTCTTGGCAATCCCAGTGACTGTGGCATCTGGAGAAAGAAGTTTTTCTAGCTGAAACTGATCAAAACTTACTGGAGATCAATTACGCAAGAACGTTTGAACAGTTTGACAATTATGTCCATTGAATCTGAAATTAGCAGGAGTTTAAACCTAAGACAAAATTATAAAAGACTGCAGAGAAAAAAATAAGAAAGATAACTTTCTCATAATAAAACGCATTAATAATGACATTTGCAATTTACGAATAGTAATAGAAATCCACAAAAGATAAATTGTTTGCAACAATGCACTTATATTCTGGATTTTTTTTTCTGAAAAAAAAAAAAATATTTTTTTTAATTAATCATTTCCAGTCACTAAAACAAGTGATATTGTAACTATGTACTTTTCAGAGGTTATCTTCACATTATGTTTGTTACTTGTAGGCTTACATGTAGGCCTATGTAATTTTATATTGAAATTAGCAGAGTATCCATTCTTCGTAGAGTTACAAAAAAAGAGTCCTTCTGATGTGGAGGAGGAAGAAATTAAAATTGTGAGATCACTTCGAAACGTTTCCAGTTGGTACAAAAATCACGTGATAAGCACAAAGTAATGTTATATTTGAATTTGTAGCTCAATATCCCTAAATTCTCACTCCTTTCTCTCCGTCTCCACTACTCTATCACTTCAAACCTTTCCCAGTTCGTAAAAAGATCATGTGATCATTACATATCTATCTACAACTGAAAAATCTACAGCTATCCCGAAAACCCCGTAGAAGTAATTGCTTCAACAATATTTGCCTCACCGTCCTTCCGTTTACAATCCGTAGTTCTAGTTTTTGCCTCCAGGTTAAGATGTGGCGTTATTATGCACAACGATATTTTAGTTCCAACTGTTGAACAACAATATTTTTGTAGTTCCAATTGACGCTTCCAGGTGCATATGTGGCGCTTTCAAAACCCGCCACATACTTCATGGTCATCCCCACACCAAACACACACACCCACAAGCTAAAGAAACGTTACTTTTACACTTTTTACATTGTCTACAGCATAGGTTCCCTAACTTATTTGGCCTACCGCTCCCTTTTCAGAAAAAAAAATTACTCAGCGCCCCCCTCCCCCTCCCAAGATCTACCTTCTTTAAGTTAATAAACAGAAAGATGCAGATTTGCATTCTTTTATTTATCTACATTTATATTTCTACCAACATCGTACAAGTATCAATACTACCGGCCTAATGGATCGTTCCATTGCCCCCCAGGGGGCGGAATCGCCCAGTTTGCAAAACAGTGGTCTACAGTATGGAACCTATCCATACGCGAAATTTCAAGTTTGTAGCATGTTATATGTTTTGCTAAACATTTTGAACAGACACACACACACACACACTTATGTCCACAAATTTCCCTTTTCTATTATAGATGTAGCTTAGATCTGTTTGGTCCATTAAGTCGCAAACATTTTTTAAGGGCACATTTTGATTACTTTCATTCTAATATTGAGATATAAAAGTCTAGAATAGACTTTCTTCTTCTTCTTCTTTCTTCGAATTTGGCCGACTATGGACCACGTGAAATAACTCATGATTATTTTTCTACTTTCTTTCTTCTCTTCCAGTATTCTTTCATTCTTTCTCCATGTTGTTTCCTTCTTTCTTCCGTCCATTTTGCTCCCGTCTTCTTTGCCTTTTCTTGAAAACCCTTGAATCCCCTGATCTTTCTTCTGAATTCTTCTCTTCTCTCCACCTCTTCTCCATCTATTTTCATTTCTTCCATGTCTTTTCTGACCTCCTTGATCCATGTCATCTGAGTCTTGGGGTTTCTGTCGAAGAAGGTGAATAATCTCTTCGTCAGTCTACCTTCACTCATTCTTTTAATGTGTCCGTAGAAAGCCACTCTTCTTTTCCTCATTGTGTTAGTTATTTTTTCTGTTTTTGCGTAGATTTCCTTGTTGTTTCTCAGTTTCCATTTTCCATCTTCATATTTTGGTCCCAGGATTTTCCGTAAGATCTTTCTTTCCTTTTTTCCTACCTCGTCTAATTGTCTGGCTGTGTTTAGTGCAAGGCATTCTGAGGCTTTATTTACATTTCTCTGTAAACCCGGGACTCACCAAAACTGCTCCCAATTGGGCCCCGCACCTCCTAAGGCCGGACCTGATTTCTGTTAATCCAATAAGCATTGTCTATGTGGTATAAATCAATACAATATACATTTGCACGTATTTCATACGACCTCCGCTAAATTCAGACATCATAATTAACGATTAGGTTTATTTCCGACAGTACTACAAAATATTTACTCAGTAAATAGATTAAAAACATAAGACAAAACATAAAACTCAAATCATAAAGAATGCAAAAACTAAAATCAATGTTTAGCTGTAGTAATTCTACACAAGAATATTAAGAAACAAAAGCCTCTGAGGTTCATCCGCTTAAAATTATTTTTTTAAGCTCAATTTCTTTTCAAAGAATAAAATTTTTGAAAGTAACCCTTTGAGTTGCTGAAGGTTAGAATATTGAGATAACCGTTTACTTTCATTCTTTATTGCCTAAATTTCCTTTCTTTTTTAATCAAATACCTCGTGGGCCAATAAAAATAGATGGGAGATAATGTGAATTATATTACTATATTATTGTCTTCTGAGGAGCCATTTGTCTTTTGCGTTTAGATTCAAGTTGAAATCTAGGCATTCATATTTTTTACTGTTTTTTCTATTGTTGATACACAGTTTCTAGCAGATCGCTGTTGAAGATTTATTTATAGTTACTAGATGGCTACCCGTCGCTTTGCTCCGGAAGCCTAGCATATGGAACGGAAAAAAAATATTTATTCACAAAAACGAATTACAATAAGTAAACTAAAACCTAAATACATATATTAAAAGTTTAAATTCTATAAAAATACATGCAATAGAATATTAAAATCCATTTGTAAGAGTCGGAAATTTGTTGCCAGGCAACGCGCATGAGAAATTCATTGTTGCGGACAGGGTCCGCCAAACAACAATACTCGTATTGCCAGACAACGCGAGTGTAAATTGTTGTGAAATTCAATTGCCGGCGGATGTATGCGCGCATGCGCACACAATTTTTTTAATAATAATACAAAGATGTAAAGTTCTTACTTAGAAAAATGAGGAATGGGACTGGGAATGAAGTTAATTTCATCCGTTTCCAGGTTCGTGTTTCTTTTTTGTGATTTACTTCTTTTAATCTAAGCATTCTTTTATAATATATTCTCCTCATCCGTTTGAATAAAATGTCAAGGAGACATTTGCTGTGGGGTATCTGAGGAGGACAAAAACAAAATGACAGTTTCATGGCTTTTTACGTAAAGATAGTTCCATTGTTTTGAAAGATTAATTGTCGGCCTGTCCCTATATTTTTAACTGTCAATTTTGCGCCTTAACCTTTGTATTACTTTGATGAATGTGAATAAATGTTATTCAAAACAGCTTGGAGTCTTTCTTTTAGACCTTTCTAAGCTATTACGTAATCATTCTTAGAGTTTAAGAAATAACTTACTATAAAAAAAAAAATTAAGAAATCAAAAAGATAAATATCGTTTTGGTTTACTAATAGGCTACAACGTTTGGTTGTACATTGGTTCCAACAATTAAGACAATTTAGTTCCTATTAAATTCAGTAAGCAAAACAATAATATGAAACTGAAACATTTCAAATTTTGTTGTTGTTTTTTCAACAAACAGCAAAGATATTTTCTTTAATATCCTCGAAGTTCTTGAGGCTTATTATCAAACTTAAGATTTAAAGATTTAAAGTGAAAAGGAGAATTTTAAAATCCAAAGCTCTCACAGTCAATCAACTGGAACATCATGAAACATCATAGGACTGTTTCAATCCACATTTACATTACAAGTCCATTAATTTTTCAAAAATCATTAAATAGAATCCACTGCAAGATTTCTCTTTTTCAAATCAAATTAAACTTTAAGTATTTCATCTACAGTTTGAACCCTAAAAATAAAAATAGCATCACGTCTCACAAGTTGAGGTTCTGTATTATCACTGCTTTCTTTAATAATTAGAGGGGAAGAATGGATGGTCCTGAAATAGTGGCTTTAAAAGATGCTAGTAACAATTCTTAAATTGACATTCGACGTTGATCAGTTTAATTCACGATAGTTTGGTTGAGCTGACGTTATTTTCAAAATGGACGATAGATGCTGATCAGGTAATTTTGACCTTTCTGGATTTTTTTGTTATTTTTCATTAAAGAAAATAGTTGCTCGCATAAACATGTGCTCCAGAACATCCACGCGGAACGAAAAACAACAGTTCGGGAATTATCCGCAGATAAATAAGGATAATATTCTGGAATTCCAACTTCCGTATCTTTGTTGCTTCAACAAAGAGTCACACTGAAAATTCAGTTAATTCCATTTGTTATCACCAGTAATTTTCAACATCAATTGACGGAGACGAAGTAAAAATGACGAAACAGTAATTCACAGTTTTTGAAATCAGAAAATTTTCTATCGAACTCCGTTTCTAACAATTTAATTTGGTCAGAATATTCTGCAAATTTCACTTCAGATGATTTTAGCAACAGAGATCGGAAACTTTCAAAGTGAGACAAGTTTTCTTTTTCTTTTTTGCTTTCGCCAAGTAATAATTTTGTTTAAAAATGTTAATAGCATAGTAACAATGTGATTTTTGCCTTGAAGCTTCACATTAAATTGACTAAGATGACTTGTAATATCAACAGAGAAAACCAGGTCTTTCATTCACTTGCCCATCTGTTAACGCAGCGCATTCACGATTTTTATTTCCAAGAAAATACGACTTCGTCCAGCAATCGTTTTAAGATTTTGTAACTTGAAAGCCCCATATTACACGAAATTCCGGATAATAGGGTAGATCGGTGAATTCACTTCTTGTGTTTTCCAGAAATGAAGTCCACGAGCTCGAATAAAATTTACAATTTTAACTTGCACTTTTTAATTTTTTTAATTGTTCTGGGCACAAACACTTACTTTCACTGCTTTAATTAAGCATTCGTAAAAAAAAAAGTCCCCTTCAGTGAAGGATTTGAACTTGCTTGCAATTAAATGTGGTAATAACTAGTTTTTGTAGCAGCTGTATTGTCTTCAAGAGGTTTAGTAAATGCATACTGTTATTTTTGAAGAATTTACTTCAATCCTGACAATTTGTTTTCACGAAATTTCCCAATATATTGGTAATAGTTTACTTTACCATTTGTGCCGTAATGCCTTTTAAGATTGTATTCCTTACAAACTGCAATAGAGTTCCTACATTTCAGACATAAGATCTTATTCTTGCCTTGGATATTGTAGTTCCCATTTCTCTTCAAAAGTTCTTCTTCAACTGATATTTTCTTACTGGTGCTGGACTTGGACGTAATGTTCATTCTTATCAAATTCACTCCACACAGTTAAAAATTTAAGTCGCGAGCGTACGACTGAGCAGACACTGTGCGGCTCCGATGCCTAACGACGCGATGCGACAGTAGAGTGGACTGAGCCATTGTGAAAACGTGTCAGTTACGACGGTGCCGCATGATTAGGGTTGCCGTATTTCAGTAACTCAAATGCAAAATTCATACATAATTGTGTGCAAACAAAAATAAATTTATTTACGAGACTTCAAAATAACTCATTAATATTTTTTTCCATCTTTCAGTTAAAGACAAAAAAAAAAAATCTCATGAAGGACCGCGTGATGCCTCATCTAGAGAATAAGATCAAAAGGACGAAACGGCCGTCCCAGACTTTTACCGATGAACGCTCAGATATTTTTTATTTCTGTGTCGTTTCTTTATTGTTTTTGATAATATTAATATCCTTTATAATTTCTGAGTAGAATTTTAATATAATTCAAAATAATATTGTAAATTTAATATCCAAACTTTAAATATTGTTCTAATTAGGTCCTTCATCTTGTAATATTTTTTCAAACAAAAAAGAAAAAATAAAACCACCCAAAAAAAATCAAGGCCGAATTAACCTCCTTATGTTTATTCTTTTTTAACATAAATTCGCTTTCTTTTGTATCGGTTCTGATAATAGACTTCTGTCAAACCTATTGAGACGGCCAACAAGCATCAGATGAAAGGTCACTGATTCAAGGCTCTTTGGAACCTGGGATTCCGTTCTTACTAATTGGTTCAAAGTTGGCTCAATTCCTTCAATCCATTTAATGAAGAGCACGTGATTGTTTTCTCAGTCTTTCGTTTCCTTCAGTTTATCCACTCTTGCAGAAATCTCCTCATAAAGCTGATGCTTGATATTACTAATTATGAATCAGCTGCAAAGTTATATTTCAGTTCTCGTTTTGCTTTTCTTTGAAATAACACAGTAATTAGCAATTAAATAAAAGGTACTTTTAAGTTTATTCTTCTATCAATTTTAGAATATAAAATTTGAGATGAAAATTTATGTAAAGTTTAGAGCTTATAGAATTATAGAGTAAAGATAATAAATCCACCTTGTTGAACGTTTTATTTGTTTTTGTTTTTCATTCCCGATCTACAAAAAAACAAAAAACAAAATACAGTCGGACCTCTATTTAACGAAGTCGCTAAATCCCGGAAATCAGTTCGTTATGGAAAATTCGTTAAATAGAGATTCACCTTTTAAAATTACTTTAAACTACATAAAACAGATTTAAAATACATAAACAATAAATATTATTAAAAAAAGTAATAATTTTAATGACCTAAAGCATGCATTACCACATGCGTACTTAACTTTTACTAATAAAGTCTTGAGTTTTAATTTTGTCTGTTTTTTTTTTTTTTTGAAAAAGTGTTTTCGCTCATAGTACGTCTCGCATCTTTGCAATGCACCAAAAACCCCTTCAGTATTTTCTTTCAAATTGTAATCCGCGTCGGATTGTTTCAAATGATTTTAGCATTTCATCATACGAAGATTTCTGCGTCATGATCATTTCCATTTTCATCATCTTCATCGCAATCCATTGCTGTATTGTTTTTATTTTTCACACTGTCCAAAATATCTGATTCAGTTAGTGTTTCCGAGGTCTCAACTTCAAAATCAAGTGAAAGATAATCATCAATCAGCACATCATCGTTAATTTCTTCTTTTTCCCTCAGCTGTATCCACATTTCTTTCATTTCCTCTAAGGGAATGTTGATAATGAAAATATTTCAAGGAGAAAAAAAAAATAGATACCACGAAAAAGTTCGTTAAATAGAAAATGCACTTCGCTATTTGGAGGTTATTTTACGAAGAAATTAGCAAAATGTTCTTGGTTCCAAAGAAAAGTTCGCAAAATAGAGAAATTCGCAAAATAAAGGTTCGTTAAATAGAGGTCCGGCTGTATAAAATCTTCCAACGGAGACATATACAGGGTGGGCAAAATAAAAGAGGCCCGGAAAATATCTATATATTTTTTTTCCGGGCCTCTTTTATTTTGCCCACCCTGTATATCTTTGTTTGATTAAAAATATCTTTGTTATCCAAGGAAATCCAGCATTTTCATTGTAATTTCTTAAAAACTGTGAGGTTCCTTGAACTTTCGAAGAATTAAACAATGGTAGACGAATACTGTTCTGAATTTTTTGATAATTCTTGCGCAAAAGACGTTCCAGAACAATCCTCCGAAGTGGCTCGTGGGCATAAACTGATTAAATTGGATGAATCATTCATTAATTAGCGGAAATTCAGTAAATCAATTAATAAGAAACACAATCTTCATTATTACTTTCTTAAGCTAATATTAATATGGCTTCTTATCATTTGGTTCATTTCAAACAATTATCACTTTGCTATTTTTAAATTTAGTAATTGTTAGTAACGCTCTTACTATCCATTTTCGTCCCTTTGGAATTCTCCTTCAATCGAATGTTTTAAATTTATGTTTTCGAGATACTTACTGGTAAATTGGAATTTTTCTTTGGTAATCGACATTTCTTTTCCCAGCTGAATTGTCATCTTTCAAGCATATAAAAAAAACTAAGTATCCTACTGTAGGACCTTAGGAACGCGAGAGGCAAGGCTCTCGGCGTTTCATAATCAACGGAGATCGGATGGACAGCCCGATGCCCGCCCGCCTCTAACCACCGGCAAAGAAACCCCAACGCCATTTTAGAGAGGGCTGAGTTGACCCTAGGATCCGTTTGCAGGAGAAATCATTATGGAGACTGAATTCAACTCCTCCAGTCAAGTGCTTCACCTTTAGTTACCAGATCCACTTCAAATTTATAGTAAAATAAAAATAAAAACGAAGAAGCTCTGACTATTCTACTGTAGGTATTTTCAACGAATCCCTTTTAAGATATTTTTGTTTTTGTTTTTTAATCTCACTGGTTCTAAACGCAATGGTAACTTTAGAATTCATTACAAACTGATACAAACAGGAGTAATTTTAGTGCGAAATTCAGAGCTGCATCACAACAGCACAATCATATACTGTTTCGCACCTAAGCAAACAAGCACATTAAAATCAATGTTGCATCACATGAAAAATTGCATTTGAAAATTGAAACCCCAGAAAATTTCAAAAAAAACAAATTCCTTATACTCTTGAGGTGTAAATTTAGATGAAGTAAATAAATAAATTAATCAAATTTGATACTTTTTAAATTTAAAAAACATGATACTACATTTTAATTAAAAAAAAAATGCTATCCATTTCTTTGCAGTGTTGAAAAGTCGACCTTAATTGATGCAGAATTCTTCCGTCAAATCTTTGCCGTGTACGTTTTTACATACATTGAAAACAAAAAAAAATTATAAAATAGAAATTTTATAAATTTTCTATTTTGTTTACATATTTCTGAAATTAATACAATTAATGTTTTCGGGCCTGTTTCGAATAGAGGTCAATATCAGATTTATTAGGTAGGCGAAGTGAATTTACTCTTCGAAGGTAAAAAGAATTGAAAATGAGATGTTTAGATGTTACAACTCTGAGGAAAATCGACAATAAACAGCAAATGAATTCTTTTGGTTTAAACTCGTTTCCTATTGATGATACTATAAACACACTTTAGACATTCCCTTCTTTCAATTGAAAACATAAAGTTTCGTAACGGGTTTGAAACGATCTTCAGAAACTTGTGTTTTCTTTTAAAAGAAGGCAGTGGAAGTGCTTTTATCTGGTGTTTATTATTGTTATCAAGATGAAAGTGAAATGACTTTTCCTGGGAACTTGTACAAAGAAACGGCCATTGGTGCATTATCTTCTGCACAAGGAAAGACTTCCGATGAATTAAAGTAAAAATAGTTTTCTTGGAGAA
>JAFIDM010000005.1:42910748-42944833 GCA_023159025.1 Thereuonema tuberculata | reverse complement strand
GTTGGCCACCAGGTGGAATGCAGTGAAAGCAGTGTAGGAAGAGCTGAGCGGAAGAACCATTTTCTGCTCGGATTCACTTCTCACCCTTGAATCTTCGCAGCAATGACAAAGACACAGTAGCTAATCTTAATTTTTAATAGTGGCGTCATAAAAAAGAAAATAACTAAAGAAGGTATTTCAGTAGCTACTGTAGTTATCTATTAACTTACAAATTAACAATATTTTTAACTTTTTTTCTTTAAGTATTTTATTTTTCACAATTCAATATCAACTCACTTCTTTTGGAATTTCGATAAAATGAAGAAAATATTCTTATACCCTTTACTTTAAACAGTAATTATTTTCTTATTCTTTTATTTATTTATTTATTTTTTCATAAAAAAAAAGTAACTCAAGTTTAACATCAACATAAGATAATTAAAAGCATTACAAAAATAAAACCTTTTCATACAACATAATGTTCTTAAACATTTTGATGACACACGGGACCTGCCTAACTTCTTTTACGCTTTACAAATAATGTGGTTTGTAGTTGGGGGTTTGTAAAAGGGAGAAAATTAATGTTTTTAAAATATCGGCAAAGAAAAGTTTTCATTCCATTCAAATAAGAACGCCTTTTGAGTCGAACTGATTCTCTGGGAAGGCCGTTTCGAGCTTGTTGGGCTCTCCTCAGCCAGAGCTACTCAGCCAGTGCAAGACTCAAAAGGCGTACGAGGGGAAGAATTGGGAATTCATGATGTAACAATGACCCATTTGTTTCGCTGAATAAAATATATATATATAAAAAAGAAATGTATCTGTTTTATTGAAGATTTTGGATAAGAAGATGCGCAAATCCGGCAGGATAAAACACGTTTCAGAATGGTTTTTCCATTCCTGACAATTCCTAGGTTCATCCATTTTTTTTTTTTTTTTTTTGTTAAATCACATACACAAGTTTTTCGGAAATGTAAGAACTTAGAATGGTTTCTTTAAATCTTCAACGGATTCCATTTTAAAAGTGTAGTTCCTCTAAAAATATCCAAGGAGAGGCTTATAAACCTCCACTTCACTTTACTTTAGAACTATCATGCAAAAACGTATCTAACTAACGATGCACTGATGTTTTAGGCTATGTCTGTATTGCATGTAGATAGCAACTTTATATGTAATTTTAAAAAAAAGGTTAAAAAAAAGAAAAGAAAGAAAAGACAACCTTATATTAATCAATCATACATTTTTGGAAATTAGTTTTTGGAAATAGTGCGACATTTAACTTCTGCAACGACTTCTTCAAAGAAAAAGAAAGAAAAAATTTTGTCAATGAAAACATTTTAGTTCCCAGCTTCATATAAATAGGCAAATGTTAAACTCCAGGCAAGCAAATTTTTGGGAAACAAGTCAGGATGGAATTAGTAAACATACTGATCAGGAAGATTAGTGACGGGAAAAAAAACTGACAATAAAAATTCTGGGCATAAGTTATAGAATTCTTTGGTACAAAAGAAAATCTTCAATTTAGCACCACTGTTTTTGGAAATCATGATTTCTCTAGATTTCTTTAACTTTGATTTTGAAAAGCTTATAAAACTTAGGTCTACTGCAAATGGCAGTAAGGACATTGCAGCTATTAATTACATCTGAAATCCATTGTTAGATTTTATTCAGTGGTCATTTGAGTGGGAGGATGGGAAAGCTGCATCCCGAAATTTTTCCTATCAACAGAATGGGAATATCAACTTAATTGAATGGAGCTCCTTACTCCCTACACAATATACACACTATTGGTTATTACAATCATGCTCTAAGACAGCGGTTCCCAACCTGAGGTTCGCGATGCTGAATGCGGGGATCCTCAATAAATGGATGTAAGAATAAATTTGTTTTACACTACTCTCGGTAAAGTTGCGATGAAGTTAGGTTGTTTCTCCTTGATTCTAACTTTGAATTAAAAGACTGTTTAACTGAGTTTCATGCCTCTCAGTCCTTGACTATTTAGTAGATATATTTATCTTTTTTGAATACACTTAATTGTAGTCGTCAAGGTTCCAGTGTTACTGTATTTTCTGTCGTAGGATAATAGGGTTAATAAAACTTATTTAATGTTAGATACAACATGTTTCGCAGCTGCATTTTCAAGTGAAATAGAACTCAACAATATATGAACATACCTGTATATTAATTTTCAAAAAAATTAAGAACAATTCTTAAGAAACAATATAATTATCAAGATAAAACACTAAATGCTAACAAAAATCTTTCATGAACTTAAACTAAAAGATAACAAAAGTTTTAATTAACATACAGAAAACCGATAAAGACATCTAACATAATTCAAAAGTTAACAATGGAATAAATCGATAACAGCAGGAATTTCATTAATTCGATGGAAAATTTTTTAGTGTAAAAGGCCTCTTTTTCATGTAATTTCTGATAATTATTATCAGTATCTAAAATTTTGATGTCATCCCAATTAATAATATGATTTGGAAATTTGCTTAAATGTTCAGTAATAGCCAACTTAAAATTTGTGGAGGTTTTTGAATTTGTGGAATTTTAAGTTGTGAAGAAGTTTTTGCTATCTAATTGGTGTTGTTTAATTCTTTTATATAAATTTTGCTTAGTAATTTTGCTTATATCTAAGATTACAAAATTGACAATTGATTTGGTAAATTACCCTATTTTTTTGGTTCTGCAAAACAGGATCTTTAACTGGAGCCAATATAGTACGAATTTTATTTCCAGGTTTAAAGATTACATGAAAATTTTGTTTCTTTACTTTATATGCTGAAACTCTGCAGAATTTTAGCAGAATTTTGGTTATAGTATGGCAGAGAAATCATAGGTTTTTGAATGTTCTTCTTGTGCTGAGATATCGTAAGAAAATTAATAAAATTCGAAACAATCAGATGAATAGGATAATTATTGATAAGTAATAGTAATTCTACACTACAGGATTTGTTTCTTTTGAATTTCTTCCGATGATGCTAAGGTAGTTGCACTAGGAAACAAATCTAGGCTAATCATGTTAGATGTAGCTGAGACTTAGAAACCACGTAAGTCACTGTTGTCCATGTTTTCTGTCTTTAGGTGCCACTGTACGTACGAAACCATTTGAGTGTCATCAGATCAACATTCATGGAATTGCTATACAGTCAGACACTGCTATGTAGTCTAGAAAATCTGTGATCGCCAAAACTGAATGTAAACTATTGACCATAAATTTAGTTTTTTTCATAAACGTTTACAGTAAATATTAATACCATGTAATTATTTTTTAATTTCCTGCTTCTTTATATTTTAAAACAAGAAGTGAATGTAACGGGTAAATGATATCACGTCTGTTCTTTTTTTGAATAAAGAAAATGAGAAAATAAAATCAGCAGCCAAGAGTTGCTGACTGACTGTCCTTCGACTGCTTCGCTTGGATCTGCATTTGATTCCCGGGGCTGACTTATGTATTCCACTTTCTTTCTTTTGTGTTGTAACTTTTCTTTTACCAGCTGTTTGTTAGCTTAACGTCCTAATCTTTATTGAAAATCATTTCTCAGAAGCTTTCTTCTGTCGACAAAAGCGAGATCATTCGATTGCAGTCTGAAGATGAGATTCTGGTTGCAGGGACCAAAGCGTCTAGTAATTAATACATATTAATTGAGAGCCGTGAACCTCACAACCGATCTACTATAATAACTCACAACAACAACAAAAATTAATCAGAAAAAAAAATAATGTTAAGCCAAGATTACGTTTGGCTAGTGAAGAAAAAGTTTGTTCATGATTGTAGTACGTATATTTTTTTTTTCTCAGATACTCTAACCAAACAAAATTGAGTAATTTTTCAATCAAATAGTATGAAGTACTTGGATTTAATGCAATCTTAGACGCTGTTATTGAATAATTCAAATGTATACTTTTACTGCTAAGTGTATGTTGGAATTATTCAATAACAGCATCTAAAGCAAAGTTTCTCAAACGGTGTGTCGCGAGAAAATTCTGAGACTGCATCTGTAATTAGCATTTAGCTTCACATTAGTCAAATGCTCGAGTCTAGAATCAAATTCTAAAATGCTCAGGTTAGTTTGCTCAAATAACGGGAGCAAACATTTAAACAGCATCCGTTTCTTTTTTAAAATCACAGGTGTTTTTTTCCAAAGGATTTTTTTATAGAAATACAAACAATGATGCAAATTTGATGTGCTGCGAGATTTCTGCTGTAAAAAGTGCACCGTAAAAAAAAAAGCAACGATCTAAAGAATTATTATAAGGATTTAAAGAAAGATACAAACTGATACAAACAGATAGATCCTATCCTTGAATACGTGTTATACAGTGCAACTTGGATAATTCGAAGCTGAAGGGACCACTACAAAACTTCGAATTATCGAAGACTTCGAATTAAAGAAGTTACATCTTTTAACTTTAATTTCAGGTCCACTGAATGCTTGAAAAAATTATTCTGTCAATAAGTAAATATTTATTCATCGTATGAAAGACTTAAACACTATATATATGTAAACAAAATAAGATTTACATTACGTAAGCTACAGTACATATTACATTCAATACAGAAAATTATAGTTTTTCAAAAAATTGTGCAATGTCTGATTGTTTTGTAGAATTCAGTCGCTTAAGGTTAGCAAAATCATCAAGCATGTTTAGTGAACGGAAAACAGCTTCACTTACGTTGGTTTGTCCTTCAATGTACCGACGAAATTCGCCCAAATGAAAAAGCGCCTCCGACGATGAAGGGATTGGCATTTCTTCTTCACATCCTTTTCCACCTCGTGAATGACGGCGACCTTTTCAGCGGACGTTAAATTCTTGTACACACGTGGTTTACTGAAAGACATGGTGACACTGACAGCAGGAAGCTCGAATGGCGTCTGAAGCATCAAGTGTCGAATGGCTTCACGTGTCGAACGGTGGCGGGAAGGGATTTCAGTTGTCGCGTGTCGAATTTCTTAACGATGAAACGTCGAAAAGTTGTTATGGTTCGAAATTTTTTATAAAAAACTTCGAATTAAGGAAGTTGAATTTCGAATTATCCACGATTTTTTAACATTGATTTAATATGAAGTTCAAGGGACCAAGAGAAATCTTCGAATTAACCACGATTTCGAATTAAAGACGTTCGAATTATCCAAGTTGCACTGTATTCTATTACTCTCACTGCTTTGATGAATCGTTATTACGTTAATATTCGCAAAATAATAATAAAACCCAACAGAAATAAAATTTTTACGAAACTCGAAAATGATTAAAAAAGAAATTCTATTAGAAGAACTATGGTTGTTACTTGATCACAGATGTTTTGTTAAATCTGCACTAGTTTTAATGTTTCCAAAATTTCTGACTATTTGAAGCTAATTCTACCACAATATGATGAAATCAGTAAAACTTAGGACATTCAACTAAACTGATACATAGAAGTTTATTTCTTAAAGAATTACGTTCGAGATCCATGTTTCGAAGATTAACTCATTAAAACTGATTTCACTTTGTTTATTATGAACCTGAAGGAATGTTTCCAGTATTTCCTTATCTTTGTGTTTACGATTTCCTGTAGAATCCAACTGAAGCTACTCATGTTTGACATCAATTTTGACCATTAATGGAAATGGGTTAAATGCTAAAGAAGAGCAAACGGAAATCAATTTTTAGGATTTTTCATTAATTTTAAAAATAACTATTTTTTTTTTTTAAACTTACGGGGATTCTTAGCCGCTGATATTTTTATAGCAACGGATTCTGCATCAGATATTATTGGTTTATTATTGCAATGTTTAAATAACAAGTGTTAAACGTACTGTTAACATTTTTAGCGAATAATGAGCATTCGCATTGCATTATATCCTCCATTAAAATTCCCAAACTGAACAAGCTCCTAAAATTGATTCCAGTAATAATTTAAAAATATTTTTTTTTTTTTTTTTAATAATTACCGGTACTCATTTAAAAAAAAAAAATGTTTGAAAGAGCAAAATTCAATCAACAACGAAGTTCTTAATTGTTTTTTTATAAATTAACATTCATAAACAGTGCAATTTTTTAAATAAATATTTTAATTTCATTGTATTTTTAATACCTTTAAAATACACGTATTTTAAAATGACCAAGTGTAAGTCGATATATTCACTTCAGTCGATAAATATGAAATTTACGCAGGAGGCATCATTAGCAAATGACCGAGGTTTGGTGCTGTTATAAAAATAATAACAGAACTAAATAGATGAGTGCCAACTTGAAATCTTTACTGATTTGCTGATGTTGGGTTCATATCTGGATTCTGACAAACGGAAATAGTAGACGTTGTTGTAAAGTAAAAATTCACATCGATTTAGTGAAATAGACTCTTCCATATTTTTTCGGTGGCATAAAAAAACATTAAAGTGGCAAATAAAAACATTATATCGAATTCAACAATAAAGAATATCAAATACACACATGCACACAAAATAGAAAGCAAATACAAATAATGGCTATTTATGTTCTACCGGAAGTCCTTTCATCGTATTATGTGGGAATGGTTTAATACTGAGCAACTCAAAAAACAACAGCGCCAGTACTACGAAAAAACAACAATTTAACTTTATGTGTGTGGGTTTCGCTGATTAAACTAGGATTGCTTTCATAAGGGGAAAAAAAAAAAAAAATCAGCATTTGGGATTTTATCAATATTTAAATCAAAATTGTTTCTCGACTTAACGAAATAGTAATTGATCAAATACATTCAAGTTTAAAGTGATTAATGTGGAATTTCATTTTATCAGGAAAAGAAAACAAAGTTGTCTTTATGTTCGAAAAAACCTACATCAAAACAAACTCACTGACATCGTTATTTTTATGTGTGTACTGAAATGTAAATAATTTTTTACAAATAAAATTCACAAATTAAGTAGTTAACTTACAAGAATTAAGAAATATTTGATAAAGATGTTTACTTGATATAGTATGTACTGTTTTATCATTCGTTTGTTTTTGTTGTGCTTTTAATGAAGGCTATTCAATAGTTCAATGGGAACGTTTCGTTTCTCCGATTGGGAGCGACGCGACGTCAGGCAACATGGTGCGTTACTGTATATCTGTTACAGTTCGCTGTCCAATTTTGTTTTTTGTTTTTATTAAGGAAAAACAATTCATCAACTATTTTTAAAGCTGTAATTTGGATTCAGCGGAACGACATAAGGTGTTCTTCCACTCAAAATACCATAATCATCATTAAGTCTAAGAAGATCACGGTTCTAATTCCCTGCTGTTGTCAATTATTCTGGGTGAGGCTCTCTCCTCTCTCTTACACATCCGGGTTAAGAATGGTCAACCTCAATGTTTCCTCATCCGACAATTCCAAATACTCAAATACTGGAAAACCACCATCACTAGTATTATGTTCCAGGCTCATCCACGAAATCAATCACAATAAATCCCAAACAGAAAAACAAACAAATAATAATAATAAAAAAATAAATAAATAAATAAAACATGAAAAATCAAGATGGCTGTAATAAATTAAAGAACGGAGGCAAAATAATAGAAGCGTTTCATTATGATTAGCAGTGACTTTTTTTATTTCCTTCCAATATCCCGGAAAACTAGAATTCGTTGAATGGTGGAGGATTGCTCTTTTCTTTTTTCCGTTTTGTTTCAATGATTTTTATGGTTTGAATGTCACCGTACGTCAGTTTGATTTGTGTTTGATGAGCACAGCTGCTGTCAAACGCCGCAGCCGGCTTTGGTCTGTGACCACACTGACCTACCTGCCTCCACCAATCGGAGTGACCTTGGTCGCCGGCGTGGAACCACCGCTGCGCTCACACACGGGGCACCTCGCACAACGAGGAATGGCCGCGGCGGCAACTCACAATGGATCAGCCTAAAGACACCGACGGCGGAAGGTAAGACACTTGTTTACAACCCCACTTAACTAACTTTACAAACGACCGACGCGGTGTAAAACAATAAACTCCCCCTCCTCAATGGAAATCAACAATACCATTCAATCGAACATCAAAAGAGAAGAAAAGGTGAGCGGTTGCAATGCTTTCAACGGCCACCAAAACAAATACACATGTTTTTCTGTGTGACTTTTATTACATTTTTATTCATTCACGTTGATGAATAAATTTACTACATTTTACGCCTTATTTGTTTAAACTATGTCGAAGTTCATTTGTTCACGAGTCAATGACTTAACGAAATGAGATCATACCCTAACGAATGCAGAGGGAAAAATAACCAGAATAATTAGTAACCATCTGCTCTGTAAGTAGAACTTACGAAAATATTAACAGACACGACTTATGAAAAGCAGCATTCACAGGTGGTTAGAAGTTCAAGTATTACTAATTATCTTGGAGAGGATTTTCCACGAATAACTCCATTCTTTCTCGATATAAAAATCAGTAAATTTCTTAATTCAAGGTAATTATACTTCCATATAATTTCTATTTGTATTACTGTGATATTTCTTTTTCTTTTGTGCCCAAAGACCTAATAACGAATTTTTATTTTCATCGAATGTTCATAAAGAATAAACTAACAATTTTTCTGGGGCTATATCCCCTGCTTACCTCGCCTGTCAACTTTTTCTCTATCAAAGGATTATCAATATATATAATGAGTTAACAAAAACTCAAATTTGTAAAATCTGACTGGCGTCATCTTTCCGTCATTTATAACATGCTGTTCATTTTTACTAATTAAACAAGATAGTGACAGCGATTAGTAAACCAATCACAATGCTTCGCAACGGCTTCTGATACGTATAAGACAATATAATTGATATTGCTTTAATTTACTTATTATTACAATGATAATTTAATGATATTTTAATGATACTTGTCCACAGACGGACGGACAAAGCGGGATTATAAGGCTTCTGATACTTGTATAAAAAAAAAAATCGTTGTAATATTGCCGGAGTTCGTAGCTGCATGAATGGTAGATACGTTACTGTAATGTTTAATGCCTTACTGCATTATTGTTAAAGCACATTGTTATGTTACTGACGTTATAATAAAGCGAATGGTTAGAATATTCTTGGAGTACTTTCTTATAATATTGTTGACTGTAAGAATCGTTAAACCATTGTTGAAGCTTAGTGCTGTAATATTACTGAAGTGCTTGGCTAGTGTATTGTTAAAAGTCAATGCAGTGCAGAAAATGAAACTGAATACGAAAAGCTTCTGTTCGCACTTTGTGAAGGTTCATAATTTCTATTTTTTTTTTTTTTAAATATTCCATTAATGCTTCCTATTCCTGCTGGATTTTTAGCTCATTTCTGTTGTTCAAGCACAAGAATTACTTCCGATGATTTTATTCACTGAGTTAGAAAATGACTCAGGAGGAAATTACACGTGTAATGCGTTGCAACAAAAAAAAAAAAAAGAAAAGATTTCTATTAGTAATATAAAACTAGGAAGAGAATTATTAAAATAAGTCTTTAATACTATAAAAATTCAATTCACTTCTTTATTTCATCTTTTTTAAAATCTACTTCTAAACGTTTTCGTAGTAACTTAACGAAAAGCTGAATAGAGCTAAAAAAATATATAAACAATGAGGCCCTATTCAATTTGTAGTCAATGAAAGAAATTTATATGCTTTCGTTGTTCGCGTGTGCGACTGTTGCTGTAGTTGTCAACTTTAGGGAAAAGTGCCAAAATGAAAAAAAAAAGAAAAAAAGAAAAGGATGGGAGAGGGAGGCGGTTTCGTTTCAAAGTGTTTTCCACCGTCATGTGACCTTGACGGAGCTATGACCTGACCGACAGTTCACTCAAATAGATCAGAGAAATGGTTCACTTCGCATTCTGTGGCGACCATCCAGTGCAGCCTTTGAGTGCGCGGGAAATGAGCAAGGATTAAAGACAAGAGAGAATACAGTAGCGTTTCGTCAATCGCATCTGAATAAAATACGAGGAAGGATTTACTGAAAACCAATTCTGTTTCTTTTTTTTTGTTAGTACCTTATCTACCATCAACGGAGCGATGTTTCGTGAGTCAGCCTATCTTCGCCCTCGAGGAATCAACATTGAAATTCGGCCAAATTCCGAACTAATGTTGTGAAGGAGTTTTCAATTGCTGACCTCCGTTGGCATCTCTCATCTGTAGGTCGGAAATCGCTCTCGCAAATGAGGAAAAACACGTCAGTCCTTTTATTGCCGATAAATCGTAATAGTTTGATCCAAAACAAGCCGAAGATTTTACGACTCCTTCGAACACATCAGATAAAGGAATTATTTTTATAAATTTTCAAATTCACAAAAGCAACATTCAGTGCTTCAATAATAACAGAAATGAGAAAAATACAAAGACGAGGAAATGTTGTTACAAAGAGGTTAAGAATTAACAAAAAAGAAAAAAAAAAAATGGAAGAATATAAGACAAAAAAAGAAAGAATATTAAAGGAGAATGGAAACTGAAAAAGATGAACATCATACTCAAATATGCTCAGAACTTTTCGTTTAAAACGGACGACTGAACAAAAACCAGAACAAAATATTGCGATGCTGTGTAGCTTCTATGTAGCTTCTGTCGCCTACGTAATACTATCTTCAGCAGTGGTATTTTCATTAGCATCTGTCAGAACATTTTACTTTTCCATGGATTACAATTCCAGAGGTCCAGGGAAATCCAGCACAGTGCCATCTGCTACAGGAAATGCAGTAACTTTTTGTGTGGTTTCGTTTTCTTGCGCTGTTTCACGAAAATCCTGTGAAAACTGGATCAGAAACAGAAAACGATCCCTTGAGAATTTAAGTCAGTGAGTTATTAGGAATGTGTCATAGGAAGAGTGATTCTTCTATTCAGTTGTTATCTTATCTATCCAAAGAAATGCAAAAAAATATGGATTCAATTCTATTCGGCATATTACTTTCTTGTCTGTTGAACTACAAATCATCGTAATATCTAGAATCCACTGTTAGGTGACTAATAGCAATTTACATTTATGCCTGTTTTCTTTCTATTAGGTCACCCATAATTTTAATTATCACTATTCGCTGTTGTGCCTCCCTACTAGAAAGAAAGCATACGTCGGTCTCCTTGTCAGATACCTACCTAATAGTCCAACGATTTTATTTTCACTATATACTTATCTTCCTATGAATATTCTACAGATGTTAACTCTTGCTTTTTTGTGTAAATTCCAAAGCATTATTAGTTATTCAACCTAGTCTCAAATTTGAAATGACTACAAATAGCTACTATATATCTCCTCTTCAAGTTGTAATATTAAAATAATGTCTGAAGTCACAAAGTCGGCTCTTATTTTTTTTGTTTCACAAATTGCAAAGGTATCGTGACTGTATAAGCCATCGTCGAGTAATCGGGCAAAAAAAAAGGACAATTTTAATGGTATTCTCGTGCATGCGATTTGACGCCACTACTCGCGATTCAATTAGCGACTGAAGTCAATTGTCTGCTCGCGTTTATTACGTTTAATATTAATAAGAGATATGATGATGTTTTCGAAACATTTACCTAATATATTCACGATTTAAATGAAACTAAATTAACGAATGTTTTCATTAACGATACATTCCTTCATTCACGCCATTTCATGCAGGACCACTAGTTATTATAATTATTACTAAATATGACTTCTAAATAAATGAATATATATATTTCAAGTATTTTTCGGTTCGATAATTTTGCTTCATCTAATTACAATCCACAATAAATTCCAAAAACGCGTTTATATTGCTATGAAACTTGTCAAAAACACGTCTCGTCGACAGTGTCACTTATAAGAATTTCCTTTGGGTCCTGTAGAAATGTGGAATATATCTTTGCATGACAGTTTGTACCGAATTGGTTTTAGATAAACAAATTTATTTTTCTAATTTCTAGTCAGAGTCAAAGATAAAAATACAAAAAAAGTCTTTGATAAATCGTATTTGGATGTAGAAGATTAAAATATTGGTGAAATTTATTATGGTACTGAAAATTTCTATCTAACATTATGGAATTCATGTTTTTTTTTTTTGTTTTTTTTTTTTCCTTTTCATGTTTGTTTCTGACAAAGTTGTTTCTTTCTTTTTGGATATACTATCGACAGTAGTAAACAATGTTATCAATATCAACATGTATTTTGTTGCCTACAAAGTTAGCAACTGTCATTCCAGTGTAAACGTAGCCTTATTTGTTTTCTGAATGAATTTAAAACTAATAATCATTAATTTTTCTTATTATGGGGAAAATGAATTCTTCGACCATATCTTTCTTAGGTGGTCGTTGTGGCTTTTTTTACCTTTTTTCCTCGTTACATTACTAAATTCATCATTAGTTAGGATTGGAATTCTACATTCAATAACGTTACTTTATTTTTTGGCTGAAATCAGTACACACAGGAGTTGGAAGAATACGACCCTTTACCTGTCAGTTCTACTATTTCGTAACTGATTACCAATTCATATCTTTTATTTTTTTCTGCTGTGTTTGTAATGTGTGAAAACGCATTTAATTGCTTCAGTAGTGGACTAGTTCCGCACTGTCGGAAGGAAAACTTTTTCCCTACCATGGTTGAATGCCAACGAGCAAAATGGACAGACTGGAGACAAACGCGAATTAATGAGAACAGAAGGGAAATTCACTCTCTTTAAGTTTTTTGGGTTAAAAAAATGAAAGAAAAGGGTTTTTGTTCCAATGACAATAGAAATCACCTTCCTGCCTTCCTCCACCCATTTCTCCTCTCGAAAGAACGTTGTCATTGCTTTCATTCGATACCAAATAACCAATATTTTTTAACTTCTTAACCTTATTTCCAAAGTTTCGCTACGAGAACTAACTTACAGTTATATCTAAAGGCGCTAAGACAATTTCCGCATTAGAATAGTTTATCTGAAAAGAACAAAAAAAAATCACAATTTTACAATTTATTTTCCTTAAATTTATTACTTTCAGATTTTCAGTTTAATAAACTTCTATTTTAGATTTATATGAAAACAAATGTAATATTGTGTTTTTCACTAACTTATCGTTGAATTGTTACTTTGTTAATTCCTCAATAGATCTTATTTTTTTCTTTTTCTATATCCCCAAACATAATCCAAATTTCATAATGAAGTTACTCTTAAAATCGTAAGGAAAACGCAGTTGTCTTTGGAAGGTGAAAGCAAATGTAACCATTGTATCTACGCAAAAAAAGATGTGAATCAGAATAATGTCTAACAGATGGATGTTGACGATCACGTTTGCGCGAGAATTACGAAAAACACGAGATCTCGCCATTAGCCTCTTCAGCAGGTCTCAAGGAATTTAGTATTTTTAATGTCTGTCACTAGGAAAATGCTACATAATAAATTTATTGTTTGTTTATTGACTGTTTTCAATTTATTAAAACTATATTAAAATGTAGTAAAAGTCTCATTTATTTCCCCGTATTATACTTCATTTAAATATTTCAATATTTTGTGAGAAGACATGGATAGAGACTATTCTCGAGTAAATTACGTGAAATCACGAAAATACGGGATCGTCAACATCCATCTATTAGACATTAGGTGGCTGATAAACCTCCTCTGACGTATTTTCTTCTGTGAAAGTTAATTTCGGTTTCAAGTAAAAATCCGTTTCTGATTTCAAATTGTAGTCAACACACACAAAAAAAGAGAAATGTCCTGAAGATTAGATCCCTGTTGTAGGCCTCGAATTAGTTTCTTCGACCTATTGTAATGAGAATAAGGAAACAAACAAAGCGTTACAAAGTTCACTGACACAACAGACGCCAAGAAAAGAAAAATTAATTTCCCAAGTAACCGGGGAGGTGCAATGGGTAATTAATTTCTACCTTCAAAATTTGTTAGTAGAATAACATCCAAGATTGTTGTTCTTAAATAATAGAAAAATAGAACTGACTGAACAATCCGAGGATCCCGGATTTTGGATTTTTCTTACATCTCTTCATTTTGCCCAAAATGAAATTGCGTTTAAAAAAAATAGGGTTTTTAGCAAAGACAAACAGGAAATGGAAAAAAAGCAATTATTTAACAATAGCAGAATATGAACAGTAATGTAGTGGGTATTTAGTAGTCATCATCGCAGTAAATATTTCAAATTAATATCAAGATATGTGAAAACAGTGTTACTTAATCTTAGAGGCATAGGCAATTAGACGAAATTTCAATGAAATGTCTAATATATTCGGGCTTCAAAATTTTAGAAGAAAAAATGCTAACAAATTATTACTTAGTTTTTTTTTTTAGTTCTATTCATTTAATAACTTCTGAGTGGAAGAGGATTATAGGCTGAGTTAGAATAAGAAGGTCATTTGCACTTAATGCCTTCCCACGTATACACAAACGAAAGCGTCAACGTATTGAAATTAGGCAAATTAGAATAGAATTGCAGAAATGTTTTTTTTCTTTTTTTGTTTTTAAGATTAATAGAGAGAAAAAAAAAGGGAAAGTTTACAAAATACTCGTAATCGATAATAAAAAAAGAAGAAAAAAGGTTAAAAATGGTTAAAACTGATGGAGTTACCATCAGAAGCTAAGTTGATTCGCATAGGCATTCAGTCGAATGCCCAGTCGAATTTCAAGAGAAATAAAATGAAACAATCGAAACGAAATATGGAAGTTATTGATTAATATAGAAATAATGTCAATGCTTATAATTTTAAATGTCTCTATAATTTTAATGTAGGCTAATTCGTTCAATGATAACCCGACAACATAAAAAATATTAGTCAGTCAAAGAAAACTGTTAACCTACAATAATTTATAGAAGAAATCGAGATATGATTCTACTAATAATAACTGATGCAGGGTTTTCAGAAAGAAGTGTCTCTTAAATGCCTTTATTTTTTTAATCTTCTTGTCCCATTGAAATCTCGTAATTAATCCATGAGCACTGATCGTCCCATTTTGCAGGATCTGCCTTTCCACATTATTATGGGACATCCTATCTCTTCTTTCAGCTGTCACTGGCCGCAGTTGTCTGCGTGTCGAAATTGCAAAGGCTTCATCTGAATGTGCGTGGGTGGTCGAACGTTCTCTTCCGTTCACATTCAACGTCATTTACTAGCACTGAAAATATTATCGTGGATAACAACTAAAATTATTCGGCGACATTTTATGAACTCATTTAAAATATTTAATGAAAATGTACGTAAAGCCCAGCACAGAATAAACAAAAACAAAAATGCCTTTTTTCTAATTCAATTTATGGAGAGGATTAGGGAACAGCTGTTTCACCCTTCAACGGGATCTTCAGCCCTAACCCGCCTCCCTCGATAAAAGAACCAGAAAAGGCGCAAACCTATGAGAAAGTCACCGGCCAACCTGGCAGTGATCCCCCAAAGGCAAAAAGGCAAGAAACAAAATTTTTGAAAAGCCGAGAGGCATTATCAAAAACATTGCCTACAACTAGTAGGCCAAAGGAAATAAAATAAAGAAACAGAAAATTAAAATATTTAAAAAAAAAATCAGTAATAATTTAAAAATATCTAAAATGACAAAGAAATTAAGTGACGGACAATTACACCTCAATGTAAATACCTTGATGGTATCTTGATGTCTTTATATACTACGTAATCACTGTTTCTTCAGACTAACATGTAAAAAAAAAAAAAAAAAAAGGAGGGAGTATCAAAAGTAATACAATCGCCGATCAGCAGCTGTTGATGAGAGAACAGCGACAACCGAATGAAACCAAACATAAAGAGACTTAATGGTTCACAAGAGAATGATAACAAAGATAGGAACAAGTAATTAAAAGAAATGGAAACTAAATAGAACAGAATCCTAATAAATCTAGCAGTGAAGTAGCTTCCGCAAAAGATTTAAATCCTCTAATTTTTGGTTCTTCATTGGTTCCTTAATAAACAAATAATAATAATAATAATAATAATAACACCGAAAATAGCATTCATGATTAATGTAGGCCTTCTAGTAACAGCAATATATCATCAACTTATCACAAATTACTACAGAAATTCAAAAATATTGGCACAGGATAAAAATTCACAATGTCATTATCTGAGCTAATCCCGAAAAGTCTTCGTTTTAGCCTGAACCTACGAATCTGCAAACGAATATAATCAAGCAAATGTAAAAAGCTACTCCCTTAAGTATTTATGATATAGTTCGTAAATTTCTATATGGGACCCAATCCATCGTAAACACCATAAGACCTTGTCTTTAAAAATTAAATCTCCGATCAGAAGTCATAACAAAATCAACAGTCAAAAATTGAACGAAAAACAATAATAATAATAAAATAGTTAAATGGCTATTAAGCGGCCGCGGGATTCTTCTAATTTTGATATTTAAAAGTGAAAATTTTATTACGAAATGCGTTTTCTTACTCACTAATCTCAAGTGTAGGAAGTTACACTTCATTCGAAATATGGCTGAGTTTTAAAAAGATGTGCAATAAGTTAAAAAAAAATATAATAAATGACGTCATAATTATGATTATTAATAATAATGAACTGACTTTTAAAAGAGCTGTATATTAAAAAGTAAATGAGTGCGAATAAAAAAAAAGCATGACTGATCCTTTATAATGAAATACTATTCATAAAATATAAACTAATTCGATACAATTGTAAAACCATATTCAAGTGTAATGTAAACAAGTAAACGACTTTATATACTTAAAATGCCGTAATACAATCATTAAAACTTCTTATTAACTTCAGCGATTTCTGATAAGGTGTCCGAAAATATATTATTATAGAAAAAATAGAGGAATAACAGAACGATTAAGTTAATTTAAACTCTATTGCTTGGATATTTGCTTTCAGGAAATCTAAAACATGGCGCATTAACTGGGGTTTTTTCTTTTTTTTTTCACTAACGAAGTTGTCATAAAATTGCGTGTAAAACCTATCAGCCATTGCACGTACAAGGAATCAATTCTAAAACTTTACTAGAATCATTAAGAAGTAAAGAAATGAGGGGAGGGGGGGGGGGTTTATGGCAAAGCTTTGTTTATCGCAGATCGTCTTTTAGTAACACTTACAAAATAAATATAAAAATTGGTCGCCCAATTGCCTATCGGGTAACACAGTAGCACAGTTAAGTGTAAGAAAACAAACTCGCCAAACACTTCAAAAACTTTTCTAACTCAGATGATTTGGCAAGTTTTTCCTTTCAGTCGTCAACAAAATCGTAAACAACTTAGTGTCTGACGCAGAACTGGAGCCAAGTAGATGAAGAAAAACAACTGAAAACGACAATGGGATGAAACTAAGGGAAAGATCCAGAAACAGCTATTCAATAGCAGTACTAATAATATCAGAAACAAACATTTGGCTCTTTGTGCCTCTGCTGGTTCGAAAATTGTCACCCTAACAGAGTGGAAATAATGTTGTCACTGTCTGTTGCTTCAAACCATCATTCAAACGAAGATTTTATGAGACAACTCATCGATAACCTATCTTTGAAATTAGAATCCAATAAATTCGAACATAAAGAGGAAACAGTGAAGTAAATCTATAAGTTAACACCAACTTAATTTCATTGCAAATAAATTGTAAACGATTTAAGAGAAAAAAAAATCGGAAAAAAAAAAGACAATGGCGAAGATTTGGTCTCTTAATTTAGTATCGATATTTGACTATTATAAATCTTACTCCTAAGTAAAGAGTAAAATCATTTGGATATGACTTTATAGTAAATATAATAATAATAATGAAAATGGAAAAAAGAAATAAGCAAACATACAAAGAAGGCACAAAGGAATGCTTTCGCGCCCTGAGCAATCATCAATGAGAATCTGGGACGGCCGTTTCGTCCATGTTAGGGTTCGTCAGCAAGATATATCCCCCGTTGATAGTTTGGGCACGTTAAAGTTTTTCTTTCTTTAAATAATAATAATAATTAAGCTATTTTGATAGGAAAGCGCGTCTCATTCATTCGATCAATCTAAATGCCTGTGTTGTTATACCCGCTCCCAGTAGTTTTTGAAAAGCTTTTCAGGTCTTCTTGAAATATGGTATGCAATAGTCAATCTAATTTTTACATTTGAAAAACTTTTCATGTGGCTTCGAGAACTAAGAAAATAACAATATAGCTTAGCCTGCTAAGTTATCTCTCGCCTTGCCTTTGATAATTAATTTAATTGAGCTAGTTAAGTAGATTCTTGTACATTTAATTCATTTTCAGAAAATGAAAAATTGGAAGATTCTTTTTATATCAATTATTATAATTATTATTATCCTTATATATTATTTCTCAAAGGTGTTTTTGTGTCGGTACGCCATATCTCCCTTAATACTTCATCAAAATCAATGATTGAGACATTATTTTGAAGATTACATTCACCGCTCCTGACGAAAAATAAACAAAGTGTTGAAAATTAATGTTTTCGTTAAAAAAAAACTATATTTTAAAAACCTTTCTATAAAAATGTAGAAGGCGCCATCTGTTGACAATGTGCATAACTAACATGCACGACAGCTGTTGTAGTTTATTAGAGGTGTTGGAGGTGTTTTTTCGATGCGCATTATTCGCACTGGTCAACTAGTAATTATTAATCTCAAAAACAATTAGATATACACCATAACAAAAAGATCCAAAAACGTTATTACTGAATACAAATGAGACTGCCAAAAGTAGACTTCAGTCTCTTCTTTACTTACGACAAAGATCCGTAATTGTGCTGTAACTCCGCTGTATTATCATAGGCAATCTGGGAATGGTCCCACAAACCTTTATATATTTAAAGAAAATAATCCCTTTTTTTCAACTACCAGAGCAAACGAAGCGAAACAGGAGACAGACCCCTAATAGATTAAATTAGCATATAAAGTAAATTGACACATTTAAAATGAATGAGTCGATATAGTTCTTTTTTATAATGGAAAAACTTCTGTGATTTTAAACATTTAAAATTTTAGCCTTTATGTTACAATGTTATTATGATTTTTTTTTATTATTATGATTAAATATCATTAAATTAAGATTTGATAGTTTCTGTAATACAATTGTAAGAAAACTATATTAATGAAATCAATGAAACATTTTCCCTCGTACACAATGTGGTATTAAAAGTCTAAAAACCTAACATCCAAGTGTTTACAAGCGGCAAAAGCAATCGGGTTGAATTCCGTCACACTAGAGTACATCCAAAATGCCCGATCACCCAAACGAAACATTTTATTTTCAATTCAAACATTCAATTTTGTCTTAATTTCTCTCGCTCGTTATAGCCTATATCCCACTGCATATAATTACAAACAAATTAAAGCCTCCAGAAACAACCAGTTAAACTCCTGCTTCTCAGCCTGAAAAATCGTTATCAAAAATTGACGTTTGATTGAAACACACTAATTGTAGGCAATTAATTTGTTCAGATGTTTTTCTCGTTGAATTAACTGCAAATAAGAACTTAAATAAAAAGCTGTACTAACTTCCCAAATGAGGTTTATTCTAATTCGAAAATAAAACAAACTCAATTAATGAAGAATTATTGATTAAAAGGAAGAATTAGTCGTATACCTTTAATTCATGTTTATTTGTAACTGCCACATTCGCCAGCAAAAAGACGGAATTGAAATGTGGCCGTTTTAAACCCGAAGACGACAACAAAGAAGCTTTATTATGGGATAAACTGATAAATCAATTTTCTTCAGAGAATAATTATTTGATACAAAATGCAAATGAATGGTGATTATTAATTGTACTTCCTCGGAAAAAAATTGCTTCAATAATGTGGATTCCTAATTAGGTTTATGAGTTAAGACGAGAGTCATCAAGCTGTTCGCTTCAGCGTTATGGATTCTTAAATTAAGATGACTCTTCACAAACATAATATTAAAAAAACAAACTATATTTAAATGACATATTTAAGCGACTGGTTTCGCCAAAGGAGTTTTGGTCTCATCAGGCGACCAGATTACAATTAATAGTGATTAAATACGTCACCGAAATGGAAAAATGGATTATGGATTCTTAATTAGATTTCTGAATTAAGACGGCTGTCACCAAGCTGTTGGCTCAACAATGTGAACTCGTAATTAGGTTAAGTATTCTGACTCGGTGGCGCTAATTACTGTGTTGGTAATAGTAAATATAGGAAGGTATTAAGAATAATTCATATTTTAATACTTTCCCAGTTCTTCCCCATTCTTTAATTCTACGAAATTTACTGAGAATCAAAGCAATCGGAAGTCACTAATTAATGAAAAATCTCCATTGTAAAAACCAGTGTTTAACGTTTTAGTGCCTTATGATGTCTGCAACTGCAGACGAAACTAGTAGAATTCTTTGTAATTTTAGTTTTAAACTGTAACATTTGCTGAACTTGTGTGTAATATTTTCCCGACTTTAATTAATGAACTACTGTATATCAAAGCAAAGAACTATTTAATTCCCTGCTTCTTTTATTTCTAAGCATTAGCAATACATCTATTGGCTTTAAGAATATTTTAAATTCACTATTTACATTAATTTAATTTTTTTAAACCTAATACAATACAATGCCAGAATTTTTCACAGAGTACGAGAAAAGAGTGACTTCCTTAACATCAAATGCTCTCGTGGAATTCTTAATAAACTGTTCCATTTCCAAAACTTTCAGAATTCTATATATTAAAAAAAGGTTATTTTTTACATTCTTTTTAAATCCTATGACAAGTAAAGAGTTAATTGAAATTATTTCTTAATTATAATTTAAAGGTCAATCGAAGAGAAAACATTGTAATATTTAGCTATTACTATATGGCTCAATATTAATATTTCCTCTGCAACTTTTAAAATTCATAAAATTAATAGTTTTCTTAATTATACCAACAATTTTAAAGGAATTCAATGAAGAAGCAAAATTTCATTGTTTTTCCTCAAATACAATCAGTTCATTTGCGTTGTCTCTCTCTCTCTGAATAGATAGATCTCTATCTAGATATAGATAGATAACTGCTGTTTTATCTGCCATCATCTTTATCATTGCAAACTCATAACAATTGTAACGAAATCCTTTCTTTGGAATAAAGTTATGAGTTTGATTTGACATATGAAATCTGCAATTTTTTTTTCTAATTATATATTTTTTTCGCAAAAATTCATTTTTTTTAAAACTTCAAAGATAAATGAAAATATATTGAAAAAGGTATAACGATATTTCGGGAAGTGTAAAAATAACGCAGTTAAGTGTAATTGAATGCATGATAACTTTTATAGTTTTTAAAAGAACAAAAATTCTTTAGACATTGCCTTTAATTTCAAATTAGAATAGAACTAAATTAGAACTCAATTAGAACTAAATTTAAATTGTGTAAAGGACAAAAAAGAAACATAGTTACTAAAAAACAATGGTTTACTGTAATAAAATTCATCTTTTCGAAATTGTCTATCAAGTAAGTTTTTGGGTTCTTAACTGATTATAAAAAAAAAAAAAAAAAAATGAGTCAATATATAATTTGATTCAAAGCATGCGAATATAAAGTTATTACTAGGTTAAAGTTATAAAACAAAGAATTGTCAAAAAAATCTTTGATCCCTTAAGCTTAGTTCACATTGAACGATTGTCGGTCGATTTTTGTAGATTTTTTTTTATTTGTCTAGAGCTCTCACTCTGTCCTATGTACTGGTATTGACATTTTATACATTTTCGTTTATTGATAACACGTATTCTACTGGCAGTAGAGTTTTTCAATGTGTTTGTAAACATAACTAAAATTTTCCAAAAGAATTTTCGACTAGGAATAAAATGTATTCCTTCAAGAATCTCATATCTTTTTCTTCTAAAAAAAAAAAAGAGGTTCATTTTAGGAGGACATGCGTGTCAAGCATTCCACAAATGTGTAAAATTTGTAGAAGGCGTAGGTATTTTCTCGGGCCCTTAGGTTACAGGTTATAAATATAAATAGTGGTTGGAAGGAACGAGTTCTTAGCACTGTATTCTTCTGAAGTTTTCCTTTTTTTCCGAGGGCTTTTAAATGAACGATTTTATATTTTAAAGTCGTGTCTATTTGGATGTAAATTCTTTTTTTAATTTTTGGTCTGAAAAATGAATAAATTTTTACAGTTCCTTTCAAAATCCTTTACTGAAAATTTTCAGCAAAGAATATGTATAAAATTAAAAAAATTTAAAGATTTTTAGCTTTGAATATTTGATAATAAATATTACATAGTTCTAATATTATCGATTCTGTGAATTTATAAAAAAAATAAAAAATAAAATAAAGAGAATAAAGTTTTTAGTTACAGCGTAATCTTATCTTGGTTGCTCGATGAAGCAGGACTTGAAATTTGTTTTTGTAAGGAACTTGAATCTGGTTCATTTCTTTTGCAAAACACGTCAAAAAGTTAGAAAGTAATAGTAAAAAGCTTTTTATCAGTACATGAACGATTTTCTAATGCATATGCAGTCGTGTTGATTTTTTTAAAAATCCACCACTGAATGGCGCCTGCAAGTTACTCGCCTCCGCCGATCAACGTAGCCAGACGAAACACTTTTAATATGAGATTACAGCAGCTACATGAATTTTCGGTTGTTTTCAATAACAGTACAGTTTTCTAATAGCTGCAGATCGCACAAAAACATTCATGACAAGTTGCGGCGAACAACATTCTAGAATATAGATTATCGAAATCAATTCTACTATTGTTAGTTAATGTTTACTTCAAAAGGAACAGAACAGGGTTTTTTCAAAAGGATTTTTTTTTCTCGTTTCAGGAGTACAAAAATAAAATGTGTCTTCAAAGCAAACACTTGAGAAACCCTGAATGCTTAAAAACAATTACAAATTCACGGGACAGTAATTTGCATACATTTTTTTATAGGATTTTGTGTTACTTTGTTTCATTTTCTTTATAGTTACATGATTTTGGTTTAAAAGTTACACTGCTGTAATTCCATGAATATTCAGACTCGTACCCGTGTAAATATGATTTTTTTCTTTTTTTTTTTTTTTTTTTTACGGAGTAAACCCAACAATTATTTTCTTAAATTGTGGCCTATATTCGTGAATTCACCGAAATTCCCAGATAAAAGAAACTTACATGTATCTGTAGTAGATATAAACATCATTGTGGCAATTATTAAGAAAATCGAATAATAGAGTTCGTTTATAATGTTTATCCAGAAAATTCGTTTAAGATTAGTGGTTTAATTGTTTTTTGAAATTCCACAGCTGTAAAAACTGTGTTCATTAATACGTAAATAATAAGTCAGACAGACAAAAGAATAAAGAAAAGCCAAATGACCCCAAAAACCCCCAGAAATGGAAATTTTATCGCTGCACGATTTCATCCGTCCCTTCAGAACAAACAGGAACTAATCTGCTAACCTTCAGAAATTTATTATTAATTTATTATCAAGGCGTTTAATAAACATTTGCGAAAGACGCTGTGATCCATTAAAGTACGCGAAGAGCTTCAGAAACCCACTGAGGCATTTGACAACGCTAATCAAGCTTCTCTTCGCTGCTCATCAACGTTGAAACATAATCACAAAAACATTAGGGTTCAGAAAAAACAATGGAAATCCTAGAATGAATAATAACAGATATCTTCTATATTTGTTCATCACACACTGATAGTTATAATTCTTAGAATGATAATTTTATTTCCTTACATGTTTCGTACAATCCTGTATGTACATTTTCAAAGACATGTTTTGTTTTTTTTAATTACTTTATATAAAAAAATATATATAACTTAACGAAGTCATTCCTTTGAAAATTCAAAGATTTTTTGCTTGATATTACTTATTCAAATTAAATTTATAACTAATTATCCACCTTTTTATTGTTATCATTCAAAAAGAAACTAGTAACTGGATAACACAAAATGTTAAGTAAATACAACAGATATAAATTGAAGAGTCAAAGAAGATAAGTAGGAAAAAAAATCAAAGATAAATTAATAAAGATTATTAATTAATTAATATGAGTCATAGGAAAAATGTGAACTTGATTTAATTATAACAGAAAGTTTTGATGATAATTGTCACAATGAAATATTGGCTAAGCAGAATTTTGTATAAGTTCAGTATTTATTTTCCGGCTACAGATGAACCAGCACCTGCCTTAATCCGACCGCATAATCTTGATTGTTAATGATTCTTAACTTATTTTGTTTACACTTAACCTTAGCTACGACTTCTACATAAGATCCAATTTACGATGGTAGTCATTAGGCCTAAGTCCAAACTGACACTATTCTATAAGTTGATAATTGTGTTAAAAAGAAAGTTAATAATTGGTGTATCAAAGAAAATACTGAAGAATTATTATTAGGTGACCTCCACCGGTCCGCCAAAATTGTTAATCCTGCAAAGCTCTGGAACTAGAGGCGCAGGAAAACTGAAAAATTTATGGTTCTAACTTGTTACAAAAAAAAAAATAGATCTTTTTACAAATCACTTCTTTTGTAATGTTCGTAGATTGTACGAAATATGTAAACAAATTAAAATTAAAATTCTAAGGAAGTGCTGAATATGCAGGTGAAGGATGAACGGAAGATATGTAACTCTGTTGCTTATTGCACGTAATCGCTTAATTCTGATTGCATTAATATTGTAATTTATAATTCCTCTCAATTCACTAATTTTAATGTTCTTTTATAAACATTCTTCGATCTCCTATTATTAGTTTCAAAACAAAACAGTCACTGTCATCATATCTGACTTTGATATGTCAGTCATCACTTCGTCTATCCATCTATCTCTATATCTCTTTGCTTCCATCATTTTAAGCCTTTTCAGTTGTGGGCTAATTTTCCTTATATATAAGATGGGATAAATAGTTGTGGGATAAAAAGAGATGCAACACCCCACAGCGTATTAAAACTGAAACTGACAACTGCATTCGGTTCTTCGATCGGAGGTTTGTACTTATCTCTAAGTATTAGATCTAAAGTATAATATATACATATTTATATAACAAAACTCGCGTTACAAAGATTTCGTTCAATCAATCCAATTTTGAAATACTCGCGGTAAAGAAAATGTAAGAATAAAATTAACTTATATTACAAAACTATACAATGCCGGACAGAAATGTGGAATTTGCTTAAAACCAATTCAATGGTGAGATTTTTGTTTCTTCTAGGATAATGCCAATTTATCCCTTCTTCCTCAGCGGCATCTCACGGAAAATTTAAGAAATTCGATCTAAAATGCAATATTAATGGATTTGCTGTTTTTTAATTTAAGCAAGTGTATAAAAACACATTCATTTAAATATATTCTGGTGAAGACTTTTGCATAAAAAGATGAAATACAGACGAAGATTAAAGATGTATTTTTAACTTAAGATTGTGGTGTGTAGGATCGTTATTCAATATTTTAATATATTTTAATTTGTATTTAGAATTTTTTTTTGAATCTTCAATTGAAATTAAATTCCAATTAATGTTAATTATTGTTTTTATGACCTTCTGCTTCATTAGGTTCCCATTTATTTCGTAATTGGAGTCAGAAATTAGGATAAATCCAAAATTGTGCCTTTTGCCACAATTCAACACTAGTTTACAAAATAAATACTCATTAATTTAAAAGTTATTTATCAAACAATCATCTATTATAATGTTAACAGCATTTGTGTTAGCAATGTTTCGGTTTTACAGGATCACTATATAAATGTGTAACATTTACAAACCCTGATTAATTACATCTCCTTGCTTACAAATTCTATATTTTGATTATAATCCTGTTTGCTCTTCTTCCGTCTTGATTGGCCAATATGGATTTTTTTTTTTTTATATACATTTGGATGTTGTTTTTTCAAGTTCAAGGTCTATGTGCGTTCAATGTTAGGATTATACAATGCCTTAAATTATACTGATTTCTTGACATTCGGAAGTAAGTTATCTAAGTACCAAAAAATTTAGAAAGAAACGATTAAATTCTAAAAAATTAAAACTTAATAAGAAACGTAATGCATTCATTTTAATTCTAATAAATAAATAACTAAATAAATAAATAAGAGAAAGTATCTTTGCAAAGTTTTTCAATCGTTTTAGAGATTTAAGGAAAAATGTACTCTTCAAAATTAAACAAGTAATAATTGGTAACTTGACCTTTTTATACCTAAAAAGTTACTTTAACTGCCTAAATATCGTATTGATTTTGTAAGCTGATTTAATGTTGATTGTAATTCATAAAAAGATCTGTATTTTAAGCTATTTTACGACCATTTCAGTCTTGAAAATGGGATACACGTATTTTATTGTTGATGTATCATCTCAACAACAGAGCTAATGTTCCATTAATAAAATATTAATCCTAGGCGAAAATTATCAAAATTTAATTGCAATAATTGCCTTTAAAACGAATCCAAGTGTAGGAATTCCGAATCTCATTAAGACACTAAATCGCCGCATCCATCGCACCTTTTTCTCGAATTAAACGGATTCCAGTCACACAGGATTAAACATAGGAGGGAGGATTAATCTGTGGACGCAACTCTTGACACATTTTCCGCAGTATGGTCTTAAGTTTCTTCCACTCATCTTAATGAATGGTTCCACTCTGAAGGAGGATGGACAACAACAGTCGACCTACGGGCCGGTCACGAGCAAGTGGACGGTACGCAGATTAAAAAAAAAAAAAAAAAAAACCCATTTTGGGGCCCCCTCTTGAGTTTGACCTTTACCGTAAATCCTAACGGAATTAAATTCAGAACGTTTTTACATTGAAGTCTGCCTCCTGTTAATGCTCTGCATTTCTCCTCTTCCAATTTCAGATACGGGAAGTTAAACGTTGTGCGTTGGCTTCTGTGGCAAGATAACATGCCAGCGTTGGAACGAAGCCACAATGGCAGCCTGGCGTTACACTATGCCTCGGCCCGAGGATGCCTCGAATGTGTTCGGACACTCATCGAAACATGCCCAGGCTTCAGGTAAGAATACCACTTGTATTTTATTATCTCTATTTGTTTTGGGATTTAATTTTAAACCAACTCAACTGGGTAGTGTACTTAAATTTTCCTCAATACTAGTTAACAGTTAAGATTAAGCATAGACTAGTTAGTTTGGAGCGGAAAACTAAGTCAGTATATTTTAAAAAGATCTTCTTCTGTATTAGGTTATTCTACACCATTAAACATTTTATAAATATATAATAATTCTGTTAGATCTATTGGTCTAGGCTTTTCGTGGACCAAAAACTAGGGTATGTTCATTCTTCATCTGAATCTTTTAAATAATTTTTATGTCACTTATTGCTATGAATCTGGACTATCTTGGTAATGGTTTTACGAAGCCAATTATAAAAGCGAAAAAGACCAATTTACTTTAGAACTGAGAAGTTACAACCAATTATAATATTTCCTCTTCATATTGCACTTAAAAAAAAAAGCACTCATTATTATTTCATGGTTGTAATATTTAAAATAACGACTCAATTCGTCAAGATCTATTTATCATTCTAGAACTAGAACTGTTGGAATTTCTCTCGCATCATCTCTGAAAACAATTAAAATTACTTCTTATCCTGTAGGTTTAATTTTTTTTCATAACAAATGCAATGCCTGCTTTATATCAATTATATAAAGAAGATGGTAAATATGTAAAGACAAACACAAAAGAAGTTAAAAATGTGTAAAATTTCCTAATATTAATTTTCCTTTTGTTCCACTGTCTGGCGAATAAACGCCCAGCTCTTAACTCGTTTTTCAGCCTCAGTACGTGGAGACTAAACAGGATGAACTGTTTTGCATTAGGAAAATTAAGAAATCTAATAGTAATTGTGGTTTTCCAACACAATTCTTCTGGGTAGCCAAAATAATTGTTTTCATGCAAATTTCAACGACGGTATAAATGCTTCCGGCGTAGTTACCAAAACAAAAACATCAAATTTTAGTAATTAAAAAAATAAAAAGCAGCCTGGAAAGAAAGACAAAGCTTTCAATCCATTGTCCGTGTGTGGAATTTAGCATTTATTCAACAGACAGTATATCACAAAATAAACCACTATGTTTACAAAATGTGCAGACATTTTTTTGAGTTCAATTCTTGACACGCAACTGACATTAACATTAAGTTTTAAGTTTGTAGTAGTGAATTTCGTTTTCGTATTTGATTGCTGTATTATATTACTGTTTCCTTAGATGAACTTTGTTACATGTTATTGCTTATTACATTTGATATTTAATTGATTAAAATTTCTTTGTATATCTTTTGGTTTCAAAACAACAACAAAAATCATATTTCACGATATTACAAAATTTAAAATAATTGTAAATGGTCATGAAGAAGACACTTTATTTATGTAATTTATGTTTCTGTACTCTGTGTTTAAATATATTATATTATTAAACGAAAGGTTCCATCCTGGAATGAAATAACTGGAGGTAAGTTCCAATGTCTAATTCCCAACATGTGAGAATAAAAGATGTTTCTAAGTGGATCCCTCAAAAGCAGCTATTTTGTAAGTTGAAAATGTGTAAGTATTCTTCAAGCTTCCTGTACATCTGCTGGCGATAGCATGTGTATCTTATTTAGCATACACGGTGGCAACAAGGATGGATGGGGAATTGGCAATCGCTAAGAAACTTTGAAACTGAAAATTCTGCTGATATTCTTATTAGTTCCGGAGATATTTCAGAGGCTCTATACATTCGGTGCCTATTTCCAGATTTCTGAAAATTCCAATCATTGAACAATCACTTCATGTCAGCATTTCTGTAGTCTACAGATTCTGATACAGTAGAACCTCATTATAACCGACTAATAGGGGCTGAAAGTTGTCCGTTTTAATGAAAGTCCGGTTAATAACAAATAATTCTTATAGCGGTGCAATGCAGCAGGGTGTACATCAATGAAAGTACAATAGTTAGCTATAAAAAGTGTTTATTATATATCAAATAAAAAACAGCCTTCAACATAGCAAGTTGAATTGAAAAAGATGTGTACGTATACACTTCATTAGAACAAGAAGGTTCAGGTTCATGTTGATTGCTTACATTCATTGGTTTTAAAAATAATTTATTTTCTGCTAGGTTTGTTTGCTGCTTATTTCTTCAGTTAATAACTGACGTAAGTGTTCATAATACGCAAACACATTTTCATTTGCCGATTGTTCAACATATTGAATAACAAAATTTAAATGGTCTTTCACTTTGCTCACCTTAATTGTAGGCTGACAATTTTTTTTTTAAAACTGTCCGTTATAAGCGACGTCCGTTATAATAGGGTCCGTTATAATGAGGTTCTACTGTATAAGAGTAACATAAAAAGTTGATTTGTGAAAAACCGTCTTTTAAAAAACAGAAAGGAAACAACCAGATTCGTAATTTAAAGGTTGCAGAAAAGAAAAAAAACCCATTCAGATTTATATCAAGTCGGTGTGATTGTACTTTTAGATTTATAGCTTTTAACTTCGCTTGAAAAACGATACTAAATGCTATCAATCCAAACTGTTTACACGCGTAACTATTCCGAAACGATACGGTCTCGTACAACTTAATTACATCAAAACGATGCAAATAAAGACGAGCCGCAAATTTTGTTTTGAAAGTTTTTGCGTTAAATTGTTCAATTTCAAATTGTTTTGCTGAATAATAAATCACAATCAGTGAGAAAAGTGATCCTTGAATTTTTATAGCTTTCTTACATAATAAAGTTCTTAATAATAACGGTATTTAATCCAAGTTAATTATCCTATTGCTATTATTATCAAAAAGCCTATGTAATTAGAATTAGTGACTTTATATTAATTAAAAAAAGAACAACATCTGAAAGCTATTGGGAATGATTAATTCTTTAAAGTTAATTAAACTTTAAAACTAATTCGTCTACTTCCTGCATTTGCGCGGAAGGAATAAATAAACCTCGTTTGGAAATACAGTAGAACCTCATTATAACGGACCTCATTATAACGGACATCGCTTATAACGGACAGTTTTTAAAAAAATATATAATGATAATTAAGGATGTATATGTTTATCGGACGAGTTTTACATTTCCAAGCAAGCGATTAAACATCGATCATTTAATGAAAAAAAAATTTTAACGTGCCCGATGATTCAAAGAATTGAGTAAGCAAACGAAGGCACAACGCTACAAGGAAGGATTGGCAACTTTGTAGCGTTGTTCCTTCGTTTGCTTTCTCAATTCTATCGATCATTTAATTTCGTTATTGTCTGAAATTCCACAAATTGCCGCACACACTCATCAGTTTTTATTCAGTAACCTTTGAGTCATGTCGTTAAGTACTTTTTATAGCTAACTATTGTCCTTTCATTGATGTACACCCTGATGCATTATAACCATATAGAATTATTTGTTATAAACCGGACTTTCATTAAAACGGACAACCTTCAGCCCCAATTAGCCCGTTATAATGAGGTTCTACTGTATAGCTCTATTAACAAAACCTTATTTCAAAACGGATTGCTGTCTTCAGTGACTCGACAAAGACAAAATCGGATTCGTTGATAGAAAGTAGAGGATAAATTTAAAGAGAATTAAAAAAAAAAGTAACAGTTCCTTAGAAAGATAAAAATTAACAATTGGTTAAAATAGAATTTGAAATTTACAACCTCAGCTTACGTACAAAGTATAGGATTTCATTACAGTCTTGCGTTGAAATTGATATCGAGCTTATGAAGCGTCTGAAACACTAACTCCTTTTAATACCTTTAGTGTTTTTCCTTTGCTTCGTGAAATTCCAAAAGTTTAAAACATCTCTGCGGGTTTATAGGTAATTCTGGTGAACCAGAATCAGAATATCCTTTGCTATTGTTGCCATTTCTATCGTCTTTGCAATGAATTAAAAGATTGGATGGTTCAATATTTAATAGCTAATTTCGAGATATTAGATATCTTTAAACCATCGAAATTCATCTTTTTCTATTTTAAATATTTTTTAATCGGAGAATCATGAGATCAATGCAATACTTTTAGTTTCTTTTAAAAACACAATGGTCTCAGTGATGCTGTGTGTTTATTGGCCTCTAGCACTTTCTGGAGAAATAAGAGATAATGATGACTTAGTGTTGTATATGTCAATCTGTATGCTGTACAGGCGTAACTATAACTAGAAATCAATCTACTCCTTTCAACCAAGACTGTATATTACATATTGCAGTGCAATTGACTCTGCTGTCGTACAGACAGCAATTACTTTGACCTCATAAAGTCAATAAAGAACAGTTAATATTATGATATCCCATCATTTAAGCTGTTCCACCATCCAAAAGTAAACTACGCCAATAAAGTAAACTATGTACAGTAGAATTACAATAAACTAGCAGAACAAGTGGCTGTCCTTTGCTGATCTGAAAACTATCCCTGATAGATCGAGAACATTCTACTATCTCTCTTCAGTCCAATGTTTTTCATTCAATTGGTGTCTGAAAAGTACATCACGTTACTAAAGCAAAAACATTGTATATCGTCACAAAACCAAAGAACCTAGAATTTTTTTTTTTCCCCTAGATCTAATAGAAAAAAAAAAAGATATTTATTTCTAGATCCAAAAAACAAAAAACCTTCATAAATGAGGGATTCCACATTCCAACAATGAGCGATGCCTCATTTCAATTCATTAGAAGTCCTATCTATAGTAATAGACATTCGAACACTTTCCAATTAGCAGTGATTATTAGAATTTTATGACTTGCATTCAAAACTTCCAGTCGAGTTTATTTACTCCTGGTGCGGGATTATCATTTTGTGAAAAATTTCAATGTTGAAGCAGAATTTCTTCTATCCTATAGAATAGAAGTCGAAATTCCGCTTTACAGGTCTTAAAAAAGAAACACATTCATTCATTTTTGCGAAATCCTTAACAAAAGTCATTCCTTCTGAAAGCTGATAAAACCTGCCCTCAGCTAAGACATCAGTGAACCGTGACAAGAAAAACCAATACATATGAACATATTCAATCGGATTTTTCAATCTACTCAAATCAAATTTCCTAAAGCAAGATTCGTTGAAACTATTAGTTGTTTTTCCTGAATTTTAATCATTTTAGTTTAATTTTGGAATTCAGTTTCGATAAATATTTGTTTTCAAGATAGTCTTTTTTTTACTGTTCTTTTAAGAAAATTAAAAAAAAAAAAATAATTAAAAAAACGGTAAAAATAGCATTAAACACATAAAAGCTAAATGTTTTGAGCTACCAGCTACCTTTATTCTGTTGGCCAGCAATTAAATGATAATTATTCTAACCTAAGCCTCGTCCTAAAATTTACATTTTAAATATTTCGACCTGTTTTTTTGTTTTTTCATTCTGTAAAACCCCATTCCTATTTGTTTTAATCTTCATGGTGCGGTTTTTAAAAAAAGGCCAGACTCACAATAATTAAAAAACATAAAGACACATTAAAATCTAGACCAGGTTTAGATCAGCAGGTCCGATCGAAACCTGGTCGAGATTTTAATGTGTCTTTATGTTTTTTAATTATTGTGTGTTTGGCCTTTTCTTAAAAATTGCACCATTAATTTCACACACGTTAATGTTCCTACTTTTAATCTTCATGTTAAAGAAAAATTAAGAAAATTAAGTGATGTATTTTTTACATCCCTTTCCTTCAGTCTAAAATAACACTATTTCAATAATCATTTTTTCCCCCGATTCAAATTATTAAAAATTAGCTATCTAGCTACTGAAAATATAAAAACTGAAGCTAAAAAAAATAGTTTATCAAGGAAAAACATAAGTAAATAACCATTAAGTAATATTTCTTAATATAATAAGCTATTAAATGATTTATTAATAAAAAATTATCAAAAAAACCTAGCTGTGGATAGCAAAGCGTGCTGAACACCAAATCTTCTTTTGTTATTTGTTAATTATTATTATTATTATTAGAATAGTTCAGACTCGATTAAAGTGTCTAAAATCAACAAATTCATCAACAAACTCTTAGATCTATATCAATAGGTGCAGTTTGACATAATACTATTGCTATGTATCTACTGTCAATGTACATTTGCTCAAAATATCACTGAGAAAAATGGCTGGTTTTCAATTTTCTTTTCTCTCTTGAAAAAACCCAGAGGGCTGTAATAAATATATACTTTTCTAAATAGAAATTCAGATCATTAGAAATGAATAAAATTAATGACTGGCAAAAATTACACTGAATAATTGTCCTTACTTTTTGTAAATAAATTAAAACCATCCAAATATTTTGTATTTTTTTTTTTTGTAAACTATTTAAATGTTTCCACTTGAGGAAGCACATGATTGTATTTAGCCCACTTGACTCTTGTACCAGTTTTCTTTCCTTAAAACGAAAACTAAAAAACAATTAACATCTTTGTTTAAACTGAAGATAAGTTTTTTTTTTTGTTCTTCTGCTCGAGAACAACAATCGACAAAACTAATTCGATTCACTTCAAGTTTAAAGTAATTAATTATTTAACTGAATTCGAAGACTAAAAATCTATCATTTCGGGTCTTCGATGACTTGGAGTTTCTGCAAAGGACTTCACGAGTCACTGATTTCGAAATGAGTTTGATAACACCGCAATCGTTCCTTTTGTACTTCTATTACAGCCTATATATTCAATGGAATTTATTCACAGTGACAGTAACGTATTTTGAGCTTTTAAGTGTTTGTTCATTGTAATATTGGCGTTCCTATAATTATGAACTTAGGCTAGCACTTGTTTCCGCCATTGTTGTAATCAAAGCGTGAAGTCTTCGGTATGTCTTTTAATATTAATCAATGTAAATGTTATTCCTTTCTTCTCATGGACGAAGACATTTCTTTCTTCTTCTTTTTTTTTTTTTTTATTAAAGAGAGAAAATACAGTTTCTATTTGCAATGCTTAAACGCGCTGGCGATATTTTTTTAAAAATCTTTCCGGGATTGAGAAGTCTTTAGACTTCCAGTAAACAAAGCAAAAAAGAATTTAAAGAATTTCTTGAAAGGATAATTAAATTCAAAGTCCAAATAATAACGACTTTCCTTATGTACAGATATATCTTCCTTGGCATGATTATGTTGATTTTTAAAATTTTTTGATATTATAGTTTATAGGAAATCATTAATGTCTTATTAAAAAATTAGAAAGACTTAGGTAAATACTCTGAGATGTTACCTATTGAAAAAAGTAGGTTAATTAACAAAATATTCAAATGCTTGTTTTACCCATTTCTTTGCCTGAAAGCGGTTTCTTGATTATCTAAATAATTTGCGTATATTAAACAATTACTTTTTTTGTTCTAATTACGTGTTTATTAGATTCAACAAATTGGGTTTT
>JAFIDM010000005.1:42825601-42910738 GCA_023159025.1 Thereuonema tuberculata | reverse complement strand
CCAAGTTTTATTAATCGAATATTTCAATAACAACTTTAAGGGAAGTAAAAATTCATCACAGGAGTTATTTCAACTGTACTGGTTAAAAAACAAAGCCACAACCAACAAGATAACAAGATTCAACCGGGTAAATTAAAACTGTGGTACGGACACCTTAGCAAGCGAAAACTGGACATATTAATAGTAAAAGATAAATTATTTACTACATTTAAAAGAACATTTACTGCTTCGAAATTTCTTTGTTTTTACGAAAACCAACAACGCAACAACAAACAAGAAGGGCAGGCAGAATAAATCGGTGCATTTGTTTTTCATAGACCCATTCGCTTTTCGTTGTTCCAAAAGCAGTCACTAAACAGAACCACGTTCAGTGTGGTAGCAGCATTAGTTGTTAAAGCTTAATGTTTAAAAATTGAAAGTATGGTCCTCAGTTTTCGTCCAAACTGTACGAAATATAGGTTTGGTTGTTAAATTTCGGGACCTATCAAATTTCATCAATATCGATCCAGTGCACGCGGACAAACAAAAAAACTATCGAGAGTCGGCGATTTTGCATTTCTTAAACGCGAATGCGCCAAAAAGATATAAACAGAGGTTAAATTGAAAAATTTTATAAAATAGTAGAAATAAAATATATTATATTATAGTCTATAAATCCAATAAGATCTGGATTTCCTGCTTTAAGTTTTGCAAGACTCTAATATCTAAAAAAAACTATTTTTTTCTTAATTATTTAAATCATTTAATAATAATCTTGACGAGACTGTAGCATCCTTTTCAATTATCGTTTTTAAAGAAATTTTGATTTAAATAATGAGTTAAGGGGTCATTTTTATCTTTAATATTTTTTTTAAATGAATTAGTACTTGAAAATAAAGCGAGGAAAAAAAAAATAATCGTAATAACACCAAAAACAACAACATGGGTCAATGTTAAATCGTCTGGTAAAAATAGTTTAGCATTTAGAACAGACTTAATTTAACCAAAACTGCGTTGAAAATTCGTGCTGAACGACACTTTCCACTTCAAGTTAACAGACTTTAATTACTTGTAAATAAAGTGCCATAGGAATCAGAGTGTGCCACTCAATTGGATCGCAATAATTCCTTGAAGATGATGGACGAAGCCTTAACTGGACTGCGAAGAAGGCACTGGCATCAGCAGCCAATCAGAGCGGAAACCAGAGCGCCCCACAATTACTATTGCAACTGGTGATTGAATTAAATATCATCATTTCACGAATCTAATGAAGAAGCGCTATTATTAAGTTATCAACTGCAATTAGAGAGAACACAAAAAAAAAAGAGTTAATCAACTACGAATGGCCTTCTTTGAATAAAACTTTCTCATTTCATTCTGATTATTACGAATCCAATTAGGAAGGCAAAGAAATATCATTTCTCGGGTTTCCTTTTTGGGGAAATAATGATCGGAATGAAGGTATTTCGTTTCTGTGATTTAGGCTAATTTCTTTTGAATCTTCATTTTTTTTTCCTCATTAAATAAGAAAATAAACTGATTCTTAAACATGCTTTCAGTAAAATAACGTAAACTTTTAATGTAAAAATAAGGAAATTTATAATTTCTTAAGAAGAATATTTGTCATTTTTTTTAAGTGAAAATTATACAAAAATCCAACAAGACAGAAAACTTCTTTATTTCATTTGCAGTTTCTTTTAAGGAATCGGTTAAGTGTGTGTTCACAAAAAAAAAAATCTTTATAAAGAACGAGGAAACAAGAAAAGGAGCTTTTCTGAAATTTGAATTTGTTTGTTATGGACTTCTGATTCGTTTATTGTCATTGTGCTCATTCGATTTCAAAATTTCCTTCTCTCCTTTAATTTCTTTTGTTCCAATTGATGATCCTTCGATCCCATTAATTTGTGTGTGTGTATGATGAGTCGGTCACGCTCTGTTCACTGCCCAATAGCAATGGTTCGTCACGGTCGTTAGCTCTTTCTCACTGAGTGACCAGTTATTCCCGAAAACCGACCCAACCAACACCCAACAATCATCATCTTCGTGTCGATCGACAGCCACCATGTTACCGCTCGGGCGGCGGACAAGGGATACCGCCCACACCTGCTGTACAGCTGCCGTCCATGTGACGGTGGCTACGGTTCACACAACCGCTACAGCCAGGTAAGAATTTCTCATCCTGGATATTTAGTTGGTTTTGTTTTTGTTTTTTTAAAAAGGGCAAAAATGAGCTTATCTTGAACGGTAATCGATCAATTGAAATATGCATAAAAATTAAAATTTGCATTTAAAATTAAAGTAAATAAAAAAAAGTATTAAAAAATTAAAAAAAATCATGCATTTAAATTTTTATTATAACTTTCAGTTTCAAAGATTTATAAATATTAATTTCTAAAGCTATGCAAAAAAAAAAAAAAAAACCTGTGGCTTAAGATTGGCGTATTTTGATCAAATTCGACAATTCTTATTTGCTATTGTAATAATACCGGTATGTTCAATCACAAAAGAACTGCAACACATTTTATATGGAAAGAATAAATAAAAATTTAAATGTATATAAATATAAATATTGATTATTGGTAATTTCATAGTGTCTAAATAGTTTTTAACGGTTTGTAATTTTAATATCCAATTAATTTGATATTATATAATTCACTTAAGTATTCATATAATTAAAAATCTTCTTTCTATATTCTATATATATTTTTATATAGAAATAATAAAATAATTTTTATAATAATAATAATAAATAATAATAATAATATATAAATAATATGTAATATATAGAAATATAAAATCTATATTTATATATATACATATATATTTTATTTTTATTTTTTATTTGATTACCCTTATATTTCAATAGATTTACATCATCAAAAAATTCGCTTAAATCAGAAATAAAATAAAATATTTTTTTAAATACTAAAATATAATATATGTAGAGAATTTACGATGCCGAAAAAAAAAATCTCTTGTTAAAAATTATACTATTAAAAATGGAACATTAAGAAAGATGATGATGATGAGCTGTAATTATCTTGTGAGTGTCAGAACCACGAAGTATTTTGGAAGAACTCCACAATTTCTTGTTCTTTTGTTTTGGTGCTTCATAATAATCACAGGCCGTGTCTGCATTTTTGTTTACGTCGAGTGACAGAGAGTGCAATAATCCTTTGGTTTTTGTCGATTATTGCTGTGTTCGTTCCTCCTACGATTTATTCAAAACGCAATAAGCAATCTCTTCATGGGTGAAATACAAGAAAACCGTGCGATGAGTTTTTTGACGTTGGAAAAATTTTGCTTTTCCAATCCCATTTGATCATTTGTGTGTGGATGATGTGCCTCGAGTTCATTATTCCGACGACGACGAGGAAAAAAAATTTTAGAAAAGAAACAGAAGTGAACCCTTTCGTGGAATTGTAGAAAACCGTTGGTGCAACAAAGCGTGTTTGGATTCATCAAAACACAATAAAAAAGAAAAAAAAGACACAACACAACAACAACAAAAAACTAATTTCCAGTAGTTAAAATGGTGATAAATTTAAAGCAGTCACGTTTTAGTGATAACTTATCAGATAATCAACAATATTTCTTTTTTAACCAAACTCAAGTTACCTTCAGCTCTGATATTGAATAGAAATTTAAAATAAAAGTAACTATTTACTTTTGTTCAAAGGAAAAAAATAGTTTTAAATAAAATACTTTATTTAATTTTATTTTATAATTTACCATATAGCAAACACAACGAAAGAAAATAAACTCATAAGATTAAAAAAGAAAAAGAAAGAAAAAAAACATCAAAAACATGATATTAGATCGAGCACTTAAAAGTGATTTGTCATTGTGATCAAATTTGATTTTTTTTTCCTTTCCTCCATGTCTTTGATTTTCATTTATTTATTTTTTTTTTTTATTTTGCCTGAATCCTATTTTCTCAATTCTATCTTTTCGTTTCTTAAACCATGACGACCAAAAAACTTGTTGGATGCCGTATTTAGGTGGCAAAACCATGCATTGTGCTTTATGATTTAAATCCTTCCCCCAAACAGCAGAACCTGTGAGCATGAAGATTCGCTCTAATTCGACGTCTTAATCCAGTCATCAAGTGAGGATTAAACCAAATAATCATCACGAACTGGACTGAATGGGTTCACGATATAATTGAAACTTTTTAAACAGTAATTTTTTTTAAAAAAAGAAATACCTGTACAATGATACTTCTAAATTTACTGAAAATAGCTTAAATTCCGAAACGTGTTTTGTAAAACGATTTCCGGCTGTCGTAACACAGAATCCCTGAATCATGTTTCCAATTAATTAACGGAGCTAGTCGATTAACTAGTTAATTCTAATAACTTTTCTTCAAATTAACGAGAATTGAAGATATCACAAAGTTTGAAACAGAAGACATGACAAAATTGGCTGAGAATTGAAATTTGCAGGCGAATACACATTTAGGTTATTTTGACTATTTACTTACTTTTTATTCGTTTTTTATTTATATATTTATTTATTTTGCTTTCTCCTTAGATCCTGCCTAACACTTTTAACTATTTTTTTTTTTTTTGATACATTGAAGTAGCGAAATTATGACTAAAATTGTTCAATGAATTCTTTTGTTCGAATTTTGTTGATTTTTTTCCCCAACATCACGGATTTTCATTAAGTTTATCGGACAAACTTAAGCTATTCAAGGGAAGGAAAAAAACCATATATATTTTCTTTATCTCCATAATATTTCTAGGACGGTTGAGTTCCAACATCGTTATCTTCTTCTTATTCCTCTGCTGACATAACTATTTAAGCCTATGTGAAAAACACTCGAGTCTCTATTTATTTCACAAGCTACATATGTTGAGTCTCTATTTATTTCACAAGCTAAATATGTTCTCCTATTTCTTTTCTTTTGTTTTGTCTACATCAAACTTCTTAGGAATGCATCAAATGTTTAAGATGGACACTCACATTGTGGTAAATGTCTGTTTCTTCAATATGGCTAAAGACAACTAAAAAAAATCGACAGATATAGAATGGGGGAAAAATTGAACGAAACCTCTTCTTGTGATTCCGTTTCCGGCAAACGAAAGAACTGTTTTTTATTTTGTTTTTTTAGAATAAACCTTCCTTCCTTCTTCATTCAAGACACTTTATTCTGCCAATACTCAGTTTTCCTTGCACTTTTTTGGAACTTTGTCGGAATCAATGTAGAGTCTCCAAAGCTTAAATAAGCAATTAAAAATATTGTTGTTTTAAATATTAAACAACAAATTAAAAATATTGTTTTCTTTATTGCTTATTTTAAGCTTTGGAGGCTCCACATTGATTCGGACGATTGCTCCTATTAGCCTCTGTATCGAGACCTTGCTGATGATCGCTAAAGAGCACGAAACAGCTGTTCTAATATGTCACTTAGTAAACACTTAGTCTCACTCATTGATGTTTATAAGGAAATTCTGAAGTAGATTTAATCAGTAAAATAGTAACGTAATTGAACACTTTTGACAAAACTTGATTTAGTCGATAAGTTTTCGTAAACCATCAAAATTTGTCCAATAGGATTCGAGTTGTTTCAAACCAACGTGTGCTTTGACATCGTGAAATGGCATTAAAAAAACAAAAAAAACTTCTACGTCTTCGGTTCGAAAGTTAAACTATCGAAAATAAACTTAAATCAATCTTATTGCAATTCATCTCACATCGGCTTCGAATCTTAGGAAAGCACTGTTTATAAGTGAATTCGTAAAATATAAATATCACTAAGAAATAGCTGATTTCCCGCCATTTCATGGCATAAGAAATTTACGGTAAAACTATAAAGCCGAAGGTTACAAGACGCCATTTAAGTGGTTAGCCTATATTCCGTATCTAACACATAGCTTAACGTGAATAGTTAATTCAATTTTTAGTTGATTCATCCTTCAGTAGGGCAACTGTCCCTCATTATCCACGGCACAACTACGGTGTTTGCCGATTCATTTTTCCTTAAAAATTACATCAAAAACTTAAATTTTAAAATGTAACTATTTCTGTATTTTAATTCAAAATACAAATATTGCATTTAATCTGCAAAATAATTCTTCCCTCTATTAACTTAAAATTCAAATTTTGATGCAGCTTAATAAACTCTTTTTTATTGGTTGTTTAGTGAAAATAAATCCTTCGTGAAGTTTTAATAAGAGGATTCACTATTGCTATTAAAAGTTTATTATAATTTATAAATAAGACTGGTTTGTTTGCTTTTTTCCATTTGCTAATTGGTGTTGAATTTAATTATAGTTTTAATGAATTTTTAAACAGATTAATTGCGTCGTTAGCCGAGTAGAGTAGCACGAGGCGAAGGCATTGAAATCTAAATATTATTCTGTAGCTTTTGGTCGAGAGAATAAAGAGATTTTTTCCACACGCAAACTTTACAAAATATTACAACTATTTATACAATCGAAATGGGGTAAAGCTTGATGTCTATGAGATTTATAAGCTGTCGCGGGCCAATTACAGCGCTTCTAAACTACCAATCAGAACGTCTCGGTGAAGGGCTGAGTAATCCTTTCCTCACTTAACCTTAATTTAATGCAATGGAACGAATTCTTCTTCTTAATTTACTAATATCTTTGTATATCGGGTTCGGTTCTCATGTGGGTTTCGTTGATGGTGGCGATCCGCGCTGGGTAGGTTTTCCCGGGGTTCCCCCGTTTCCCCTGCATTTCTCACACCATCCTTTCTCAGTCTTTCTCTCCGTCTGTCCTTATTTCCGTGGGATAGCACAATAGATCTTTCAGGTCGCGGTGCTCGGCTGTCAAGCCACCCACGCTCACCACATTACATTATCGTTGTATTTTACATTTTAAAAATAAATTCCTCAATTATTTTTTTACAATTTTTAAACTAAATTCGTAAAATATAATAAAATTGGTTATGATTAATGTTAAAAATATTAATATTAATAATTATGGGCTAATTGTACAATCCTGAATAATTACTTGAGCTAATTTAATTTACCTTACTATTCGTATCATTCTATGCAGAAAAGACTCAAACCTATTATCTTAATAAATAATTAAAGATATTCTTACTAAAACCATATCATCATCATCATCAAGTCATTCCGTCCTTAGACTGGTTAAGATTCCACAACATGTCACGCCATCTAACTCGATCTTCTGCTGCTCTCTTCTGGTCGCTGTAGGTCTTCAAGTTTACGTCTTCATATGTTCTACAAGTGAAGGTATTTTTTGGTCGTCCCCTTCCTTTTTTCCCCAATATATAGCCCCGTGATAATACAGTTTTTCTAAAAATACATACAGCATTCCAGCTGCGTGACTCTGTTATACGCCTGACAACATTTCTCCCTCTGTTGTATGGTACTAGACCATATGCTTTATAGGTAGCTTACATTCACTCAGTATTTGTAAATTAAGTACAGAATGGAAAGTTTGATTTTCTTGATTTTCTTTAAATTAATTTAAAAATAATTGAAAAGCTTTCTTTTAGAAATAGATTTTAAATATAACCTTATAAAAATAGTATAAGAACGCCTTCGCTGTCCCTTTTCATTGAGGTTTGGTGACAACACAGAGAGATAAACTGATCAAGGAATTAATGTTGTACTCCAATAGGAATTGTGCGTTTGTTTCTTTGCTTGTGGTGCTACTGGAGGAATCACGAAGGCAATTCCGTAACCCATCGAGCGAAGGAAGCCATTGTCATTTGCAAAACCTAAACAAATGCGCTTGAACGACTAGAATTCCAAAACTCCGGAATCCCGGACAACAATGCCTCATTACTGAACATATATTGTTTACTTTAAGGAAAGTCATTAAAACAGGCTTAAAAGCTTGCATTCCATGAATGCAGATCATTAATATTTCATTTTTATTCAATAAATGTTTTAAAGAGTTCTTGTAAGTTGATGAAGAATTTAATCGAAATAAACGAATTATTTCAATTTTGAGCATCCGAAATCGTTGTACACCTACTTAGCCACAACGCACTTTTCAGTTTGAAAATTTCATAGTTTTTAAAAATCTTTGGGCTTTATTGCACACGTACTTCAAAATAATTCATATTCGATAGAAATGAAACTTCAATAACTTAAGTACAGTAGAGCCCCGATTATCCGCGGGATTGGGTGGCAAGGGCTTCGCGGATAACGAAAATCGCGGAAAAAAGAGTAAAAATGAGGTGTAAACACGAAAAAAAATATTTCACCATTAAAAACTATGTTTTATTGTACAAAAAACATAATATGTAAAACTTTTAAAATATGTACCGTAAAGCAGAAAGCTTTCTGCAGAGCAAGAGCCTGCCACTCATCCATAAATTCCGAGAAGGCCTATAGGATTACGATGAACAATAAACCTGTCAGTAGTTTTCAACCATCGCACTGTAGGGTCTATTGTACCTTCCCTGTTGTTGGCTTGGATTAAAATTGGTTTTTTTTTTTTGAGATTCGTAATTAAAAAAAATTTTCGTGGCTCTCGCGGATAATCCGCACCGCGGATCATCCGCTCGCGGATAATCGGGGCTCTACTGTATGTCTATGAACAGGAAGAAACGAGTTTGATGAAAGGTCGGGGATTTTTCTTATCCTAATAGGACTAAAGGTTTATAGAATTCTCTATAAAAATGGGATCAGATTTAATTTACTTTTACTGATATTAAAACAAGATCGACTAAACAAAAAAAATAAAATTAAATAAACACTAAGAAATAAATATTCTTTCATGTTAAGAGTTCTACAATTTAAGAAACTTAAAATTAATAAAAGTTATATTATTAACGTCGAATTTTATAAACATGTAACCTTTTAAATCTAACATATGCTTTATAAAACTTCATAAACAAGAGCTTTATAATAAGAGCATAGTAATAATGCACGAAACATCCTATCCGTTGTTTGCGATCTGAAATACGGTCTCTTTGGAGGAAAGACAAATTGTTGATATTTTTTCTGTTGAGCAAGTTGCTAACTTCCGTGAATGTTATCTGCTTCGCTGAGCGATATCAAGTGAAATCTACAGGAATAAACAAATCAAATGTGACAACTCATCAAAGCGTTGTTGATTTCCTTTGTCACCGGTGTATTTTCTTGTTTGTAAGTAAAAAATGTTTGCATCATTATCTGATGTTTTATAGCATTAACTTCTAACTTGGAATAATTTACAGCTTTTAACTTTTGTGAAGATCTCAACTTGTGGCTTAGGTGCACAACGATTTCACCATTTTACGAACGACTTTACATTAACATCGTGTGTCTCATTGACCAATCTTCAGCTACTTATCAAGGTATTTCTAACCACTCAAAAGTACACTGGACTGTATCAGTCCGAATAGTATTTATACCAAAAAGCACTGTATTTTTTGTAGTTCAGAATTATCAGAGTCTACGCTATGATTTTACCTAAATTGTGTTAATTTGTTGCTTACGTGATTGTTGTTGTGTGATGCATCTAACACTGATGATTGGCTTTCCAGAAATGCACCTTCCTATCAAATAACATTTCATGAGTTTAATTGGTAATAAAATTTTGAATAACGATACTTCAATATCCCCACTAAACATAAAAAAAAAAAATAATTAGCATCAATTCTTGGGTCTTAAAATTTTAATTACACGAGACATAAAAAAAAGATGAAAATCGTGGGTTATGGATTACTAATTCCATGTATGCTTAGCGATCTCTAGTGCAAAACATCGTAACTATTTTCTACATTTCTGCAAAGCAAAGTAGAAGAGAACAATCTTTTCAATATTTTTTTTTTTTTATTCTTTGCATCTTTACCGTATCTATATACTATTAGTATTATTTTATTCAATTTTTTTTATAAATATGATCCATACACAAAAGTGGCTTCGGACAAGAAAAAGAAAATGCCCAGGCAAGAATAACCAACTGCGGTCGCATCGATTTTCGTTCGTTAACAATTCTCTTCGATGTCAAATGGGATAAATTTGTAGCGATAACCGGTCTTTCTAGTAATTCAGAAATACATATTCCATCACCCTGACTCTTAAAATAGTGGAAAACATAACAAATTATACTTCTAGCTTGGCTGTGAAGGCCTTACATTAACCTATTCTTATGACGCCGCCATATTGCTTCTGCAGCAATGAGTTCCAGGATCAACTAAGTGATCCGTTTTTCGCCATATATGGTGATTTTTCTTTCTCTGTGCGTACTTTAGTTAACCTGATACTGAAAAGTAAATACCGTTAACAGACCAAAAAAAAAAGTCAAAAAGAAATATATTTAATATTTAAAAAAAAAATAGCAGCTCATTATTATTAATCCAGGTTTAATCAATCAAAATAATAAAAACAAAAAAAAAAAAAAAAATGTGTTGCTTTTATTACATCTAAGTTAGGAGAATCAAGGTTAACGGGGCGGAACAAAGCCCCTAGTTTTTCTAATGAAGAAAATGTTTCAGTTTACGATAAGTTTTCTTATTGGTAAACTCTATATTGTAATTTTCGAAATGCATGAGCAACTAAAAGCTGTCTTACCAACCAGTTAAACACTGGGAATGGCATCGATCTCAACTCGGTAATCCGACTTCTTCATTAATTCGACTAAACTTTAATTTCACTGCCATTATTTCAGTAATTTAAAATCTTAAATAAATCAAAATCTAGGTAGAGATTATTTCCGAACAAACTAGAACTGCAGAATAGATTTGTTTACCAAGTACAAATTAGCTGAGTGAAATATAAGTTCGTAAAACTAGCAAGTGAATTCCTTTAGATGTAAAGGATTCTCAATACGTCAATAGAGAAAAAAAATTATGTGAGAAATTCCGTTTCCGGTTAAGGAAGTTTTAATGTTCGAATCAGGAATCAAGATGTGTTTGAAATTCGTGCAACTCTCAACTGCAACGTTTTTCATTCATGTTAACAGCACTGGAACAATTTTGACGACGAGTTAAGGAAACTCATTCTTTGATTAAGAAGATTATAAAAACAAATAATCCGTTATTTACATTTATGTTTGGAATTAGATCACAAATATAATAGAAGTTCATCATTATCGCTTAATGGGAAAACTTCAGCATTAATGAAATCATTGTCAGCACTTAAAGATACTGGTATTAAAGTCAATAGTTTTCAATTAGAGGTAAAAATAAAAAGAAAATTCTATATGATGCTAAATCATCAAAAAATGCAAAATATTTCAAGGAAGTTTCTAGAAGTTTAATGGCATGAACATTTTACGTTGAAAGAAAGAAGGTCACGATGGGTGAAATCATCAGCTGTTAATTGAAGGATATCTCAGGGATAGATCGTAAAATGGAGTATTTTGATGTCAAGGCAAAAAAAGCTTACAATTAGTCAACTAATATGGAATACTTTCATTGTTTGGTCGTTCAATAATTACTTATCCTGAAATCTTTGTTGCTTATTATCAAAATTAATTTTTATTTTTATTTCATTGAAAGTTCAAATACCGACATACACATTGGTTTTTGAAAAAACGAAGAATCGATAAAATGAAACATGAGTAAACAACAACAACAAAGTTAAAGTAATGCAGATACAGGCTATGCAGGCCCTTGGATGCACGGAATATTTTCAACCAATGAGACAAGGTGAGGTCGGATGGTCATCCCGACGCCCGCCCTTAAACCCCGAGTAAAAAAAAAACCCGGTACCTATTTGACAGAGGGCTGGCTGAGCCCTAGGGTCCCTCTGGAGGAGAAATTATACCGTGTAAAAATCCACTGGACCCACAATTGAGAGAGACTGTGTTAAAATAATTGAGAATTTACTTTCCACAGAACCTCTAAGGACTTCTTTATTTCTTATGTAAGCTAAAATTAGGCTTGAAGGGAGTTCTATAGTTTCTATTCCATTTCTTGCTTGGTTCAAAAATACGAGTGGAGGAAAAAAACAAAAACAAAAAACAAATAATGAATGTTTAGTAATGTTTCCTGATTACCTAAATACAAACAACGAAGCAACAAAAAGAAGAAGAAGAAAAAAAGGATTAGACAAAGCTTTTCACGCAATTTTTTTTTTTTCCGTGTTTTCGTTCTAAATAGCTTAAAATGATAATTAGATCTAAGGTTACGTCTTAACCAATGGAAAATGGAATTCAAATTCCACTGACTCTTTTCTGCATTTGCTTAAATGAAATTAATTTTGGAGTCGGCTGAGGAGACAATGACTTAGGAATATTTATTCTCCCACATAAAATGATTTAATATTTGAATATAAAAAAAAAAAAAGACATATAATTCCAATACTGACTATTTATATTTTACAATTCTTTCAAAATGAAAGATAACGAAATATATATAAACTTTTTAGTCAAGTTAATTATTCAATTATTGTTAGCTGTCAATGAAAGATAACGCAATCAAATGTTAAAGATGTTATGCCTTTGTTTGTTTTGGTTATGTAACACGAAGACTAATGATTATTAATAAATATTGTTTTATTATTTATATTAGTTGAAATCTTTCAATAATTACTTGAAATACTGAAACCTACTGTCTGTAGTTAAACTCAGGAATGTTAAATATGTTTACTGATATTAAAATACTATTACATTTCACTAGTGCAGCGAATGTGAGGATGGAAGGAAGAGTAAGAAACAGGACGATTATCAAATAAAGGAAATCTGTAATGAGCCAATCAGGAGCACTTAGTAATTAGGCATTTTTTTATTCTGGATTTTATTATATGATCAATGGAAAGTACTATATTTGAAAGATATAAACATTCATTTTCTAAATAATTATACCATTATAATTCCCAAGAATAAATAAATAAATGTTTGTGCACAGTCTATACTTTCAGATCTATTTAAATCATTTTTCTCAGACTTTGATCAGACACTTCAAATGCAGGAGCATTGGTATGATTCTATTTCAGAGGAGGAAAGGATACGCTCCCCCTCATCCCTCCCACTTCGCTGCAGTCCTGGTTCCGAATGATTTTTAAATTAGACTCTCATAGGTTCAATCTCTGTGGTTCAAAAAAAAAAAAAAAAAAAATCAGAGCTAATACAAGTAATGAAAAAGAATTTTATCCTCGTGTAATGCGAAAAACGTATCGATAATGAATTTAAATGATCTTACATTTAGTTTTTGCTTCTATAATGCGGAAACCTTAAATGCGGAAAACAGCTTTTTTTTTAATCTATTCTTAAAATTTTTATCTACTTTTTTATCTACTCTAAGAGAATTTATACCATTTTATTGTGCAAGCAAACGTGGATAAAACATTTCATCTATAAAGTCCAAGAAGTCTGTCCATTTTCATCGTTATTTGTTTAAGCAACACTCGCGTTTCTTTCTTTGTTTCTTACTGTGACGTGCCTCTTATTTTGACAGTGAATACCATACTTTTTCTATGTTTTTCTTTCCCGTTAACCCGTTACTTAAGACAGATTTAAACAGAAACTAAAAACCTATTATTACGTGTGTGTGTGTGATTGCATCTTGGCGAACCCATCCCCGTCGAGTCAAACCTACTGCTTCAATGGCGTGGGTGGAAGCAATGCAGTAATCACTGAGATTTCGTTCCATTTAATTATCGGCTGACGATGATTGAGAAACACCTCGATTGGTTCTAGAAAGATCGAAGACTTACTTTTCAATAACAACAAACTGTTGATCAACATTTGGGGAAAGAAAAAAAGCGAATAAAAAGACGAAACGGTGTCAAATCGAACCGCTTAATTAGCAAAATAACGCTGTTTATTCATCGAATCGCTTGACCTATTTTGTTTAGTGGCAGCCATTTATTTTAGAAATTAATTCCAACATTAGATGTTTGAACCCTTTTATCTTCACTTGGATGATTCAATCATTAAACGACAAACAGTTCAAGGACAATTAGAGGGAAATATCCAAAAAAAAAAAAAAAAGTGAATTGCTGTTTTAAATAACAAACAAGTTAAATGTTTGTTTAAATGGTCCGTTTCGAATGCCTGTTACACTTCTAACTTTTTGTGGATCAGTGATTATCAATTGCTTAATGCATTTGATCGGTGGAAAATTCTGGATAAAAAAAACAAAAAATGAATTCAATGACACAACAGTGCGATAAGAATTTTCACGTCATTAGAAAATAAATGCTCTTCAATTGTGTTCGTTATTTTGTCGACAAAAATAGGAAACAGAAAATTATAAAAGGTCCTGGTTATAAGGAAACTGAGAGTTTTGACTGAACAAAAGATGTAAATATAAATTAAATATTCGCAAAATATTTTTCGTAAAGCTGCGAATAATAAAATTTATTTTTGTTTTGGGTTATTAATGATAACATAAATTTTGAAGAGTTTGAAGCTTAAAAAAATACTACGGAATTTGTTAAACAAAAAAAGTATTCGAGCAGTCACCTAATCAGAGCAAATGCTGTTACATATGAAGTTGCTTCATTTCAAGATCTATGGGAAGGGACAGGTAATAAACGATTCCCACTTACAATAAAAATACTGTGTCTTTCCTAGTTTCTTTCTATTTCATAAGTAGTGGAAACAAAAAATCAGTTATAACTCAGTCATCAATTTGTCTGACAGGAATTCTCAAAGGCTGTGTCAAAAGTCAGAATGAAGATATTATAAAAGAAAACAGATGCGCGATAACTTTCCAATACCAGTATGATAAAGACAAGCAATCCCTTTTCAAGCAGACAGTGGACTGACTAAAACGTACAACTGAATTTTCAGCTTTTGCAGACAATTAATTGTTGATCTATCGTAAAAGCAGTGCTTTAAACTCTCCGCACTTTACCTAGGGATCCACTTTGTACTAAAATCAATGCGTAGTTTCTCCTGCATTCATCTTTCACTAAAGTTCAGCCTTTAATCACGATACAAAAAAAAAAAAATTCTCTTAGAAGCAATATTTGCAGTTTTTGAGTTATTATATAACTGTTTCGGACATACGTTGTATAATAGATTTTCAGAACATCATATAATGACAGGTTTTGGGATCAAGTTTCTTCCATGTAGGTCCAGCATATACCAAAATCATTCGAGATCTTGTATTTTATAGTGTAAACGTTTTGATAAGGTTTCAGCTTCCTAGGATAAATTGTTTAATCTTTGCTTTTTTTTTTTTTTTTACTTTTTTATCACATTCCAACTTTGACAATTTTTGACAAAAATTACATTCTAAAAACTTTTTTTGACAAAAACTACATTCCATTTTTTTTTTTTTTTTTTGTCTTTCCGATTCATGATGTTTACTGTACAGTACTTATATCAATCCTCTAATAGTTTATTCTTTTCAGAAATGATTGATGCTTAGAATGAGACATTTCTTATCTTTTCAAATGAAGTCTTTCAGAAATTAACAGTTATTAGAATGTTAAACTGAAGATAGGGAGATGAAATAGTAAAAGAGAATAAGAAATCTTCCGGAAATGCCAAAGACAGTCAACTGCCAAATGAAGCGAAGTAGTTTTTACATCTTCTTGTTTGAGGTGTCCAGAAGTCGAGAATGAACAAGCACCTCTCATCTGTGAGATTCTGGTCCGTATCCAGAAGGTTCACAATCGAGACAGAACTAACGGAGCTGAAAACCCGACATCTTCAGGGTACCCAGGGTGCTTCAGGGGACTCTCTTTGCATCTTTTCTTAAATGACCTACCATGTAATTTTCAAAATTATCTTTCACTATTTCCCCATCTATGTTCGTCGATTACGTGCACTGGGATGATCTGAAGATACCGCGGTTTCTGCTTTACACTGTCATTTTAGACATAATGTGTTTCTACTTTTAAAGTATTAGACCATTTTCCTCTTAAGAGCTACTACTGGGCCCCTTCATTCCTTCTGCTCAACTAAATCGCTACCAATCAGTCTAAGGACACATCACAACAGAGGCTCTTGGAAACTTGTATGAAATTTGGTTTTGGGTGGAGTATCAACAGAGATTAATGAATCTGAATCAATCCACAGAATTGCTGCTTGCTCTTAAGTCATCTGTAACATCCACATCAAGCAAAACTAAGTGTTTTCCCTACAACAAAGCATTCATTTCTTCTCCTGTTAACAGATCCAGCTAGAGAACAAAGGAAGTCAACAACTAACTTCCATTTCGTTTGAATACTACAACAGACGCCCCTATATGCTTTATCTTTTTTTTTCATCAAGTAATTAAATATTCTTACTGTTCCATGACAAGTAGCAGTAATTCTATATTGAACTTTGCAAGACACGAACAAAATTAAAAAAAAAAAAAATAATAAAATATTCTTCCAACCGCTAAAGAATAATATGTGCATAAATATATCGACTAGCCTTGTTTATAAAATTAAAATTAAAACCGACTTAATAATAATAACAACAATTAGTGTGTTTAACAGAAAAAGTATTTCTATGCCAAATTTGAAGGTTCTTGTAGCTTTATATATAAATTATTTTGGAAAAACAAGAAACTATTTATTCGTAGACATCAGTTAAAGTGAGTCCAAAACACTTGAAAATCTTCATCCGTCAACAAAAACAAGGAAAACAGTTAATTCTCTCTTATTTAAGAAAGATTTCTCCGTTTGCTAAGTTGTCTGACCCTCACCTCTTGAATACAGTTTTTGTTTTTTTACCTATTATTTATCCTCTTAGGAGACACGAAATAAAAGAATTAGTGGCTTTTTTATTTGTTAAGGCGTTGCTTCCCAAGATAAAAATCTAAAGGCACAAGTTTTGACTTAGCAAAGCTGCTTAGAACTTAACAGTGCATATTAAGGCCAACGAAACTGAAAATAAAATAACATTCTTTTTAGAAACCAACTGTATATTTTAACTTTTTAAGATTAGGACCAGATAAGGAATAAGAAGGTGCAAAGAAATAATGAGATACGTTCGTTTGTCCCTAGTTTAAGTTGCTGTGTCAAGAGATCTGCCTTCAAGACTTACAACTCAAAAAACTTCTGCAATTTTTAAATTGTTGGTATTTTATTAAAATGTTAAATGTTTGGAAGTTTATTTGCTTAAGCAACTTAAGATGGAACTGACTTGTTGAGATTCTGTTGCAGGTTTCCCCGAATCAACAAGAACTTGCAAGGAAACTCATTTCATAGTTGTAATCACTGTAAATGATGAAGGAGTTTATGTTTTTAATCCATTGTAGATTGGTTTATTGTGATGTTTTATTGTGCAAGAGAATAAATGGCAACTGATAACAGTGATTCTGTTCATCACGCAATTCTTCGATTGAACAGATCGAACTGATGGTTATTCTTTCACACCGTTTCGTCGCCTCCTGATATTCTTGATAAATTATAAAGTCAAGAAAGAAATGGAAGAAAATTATAGGAACTTCCTCGTTATTTCCACTGACGGAATAGAAACACTTTTTCTATTTACTTTTTCTATTTGCGCTTCCTCACAAATCTATCCCATCAATAATACACCCTCCGAGTTTAGAAAACGTGCTCAGTGAAACCGATACGACAAGTATGTTGTTATGAAGTCAATTTAGTCAAGCATCGGGAGCAAGAAACAAAAAACAAAAATCAATAATAGAATTCTTCTTGGTTACTCATAAATGAGTTCTGTTTTCAAAACAACTATTTCCATTTGTTACAATTTAAGGTAATAAAAGTTTCAAATACACGCGTTGCTATCAGACATATCCAAACATCGTTTTCAACTGCAAGGCTAAGTAATGACAAAGAATAAAATAACTCTTATTAAGAAGAAAAAAAAAGTCTATTATTCACTGTAAATAAGACGACTTTGAGACAGTTCAAATTAGAGTACTTATTCAATCCAATTATTTGCGTCAACTGATTAACAATCTTTTAATAGAATCATTCAGTTAATAGTTCACTAACTCATCTGTATTATTTTTGTTGTCGAATTCTTTTTTAAAAATTAAAATCAAGGAAAAAAAAAGCATCTGTTGAAAGTTCCATTGATCCTAATCAGCTTTGTCGGACTATTTTCCCCAAGATGAAGATTGGAGCTTAATCTTTAAGCCCATAAAGGCAACTTTTAATTAAGGCAATTTCCGAATGACCTTCTGGCAACTGCATTAAGATCGCTGCCTGATCTCCTCAGGTGAGCAACTTCTGCAGTGACGTAACTGGTCACGTGCCTCTCGATTGAGCCGAGACACAGCTCGGCTGCTGCTTTCAATTCGGACACACACACACATACAAACCGATGCACTTGCATGTCGGCTGAACAGAATGGAGCAACACTCGAAATGACCGGAGGTAAGTGTTAGCAAGCTTCCAAACTTATTCTGGTCATAAACGATTGTGGGAGGAAAACTCTGGCAAATAGTAAAAGAAGGATTAAAAAAAAAAAGTTGAAGTCAGACATGAAAACGGACTTCTACTTCTTTGCTAGGGATATCCTCTCATTATTCATTTGAAAAAAAAAAAAAATATACAGGATATGTGTGCAAACCTCTGCTTTATACAGGATAATAGGATTAAAAAAAAGGATAATAACCCTATAGTGTGAAAACGATACATACAAATTTTATATTCAGATTTGTTATAATAATTCGTGCATCTTACGAAGAATTATTGATGTTGGAAAAAAAAAATACTGGAAAAAAATTTGAGAAAATATTGAAAGGCTAAATCCCTGAGGTTGAGCGGGAGCCGCTGTCTTTGTAATCGTACACAGCTCTCGGAGAATTGAGCTTCAAGTCGGCGAGTGCGATGGCCGTTCTGGGCCACGGAACAACTTAAACACTTCGTCAGACAATCTTGGAATGCACCTGACAAATAATCAGGCAATGAGAAAGGAAATGCCTGTATTTTGGAAACAAATGAACACCCGTTTCTGTTGTGTAATTAATGCTTGAAACGACGAATTACGAGGACGTTTTCTTAATTCTTTTCACAGGCTGTTCGATCTTCCAAAAGGTATGTAGTCTATTTTTTCTTAAAAGTCAAAATAAATATTTCGACGGGAAAAACTCTGCAAATGAGGTAGAATCGTAAGATATTTGTTAGAAATGTGTATGTTTTATTTGGCATTGAGAAAACTGGAAAGTATCCACTATGTAAAAAAACCCGTTTCCTTGTCGAGTTCATAACTCCATAAACCGAATCAAAAGTAGGGAAGAAAAATGTATTAAACAAATGCTTATAGTAATTTCCTAGCCATTCCCATTATTTATAGGTTTTATATTCAAAAAATTCCATGGGGGTGATTCAAGCACTTCCGCCACTGTTCACAGAGGCAGAAATCCGTCACTGATTCACCTCCCCATTGATTCAGTCTTACAGAACTGATGGATCAACAACAGTAAATGAACTTTCATTACATTTGGTAAAAAGCATCAAATGACCTCTTGGATTTAAAGAAATAAAACTAATCTAATCTCCTTTTTACATGCTATAAACGTATTTATTTCCAAGGCGTTTTAAAAGTTAATTATTTTAATTTACGTCAAATCCCCTTTTTTTTAAGTAAAAACAAACGAATTCTGTAGGAAAAGTATAAAGAATTACTGTCTAAGGGGGGGGGGAAATTTGTTTTAGCGATGTATGACCGAAAACAAGCGATGTATGACCGTTTTTTTTAATGAATTTTTGAATCAAGATCGCGTGCTGCAAATAAGAATAAATTCGAATTTTTCGAATAAATAAATTTATCGTATATTGAGTGATAATTTAGAGAGATTTTCACAAAGACGTAAAATAACTTAGTTTAAATAAGAATTGTCATTATATTGCACAGTTACAATGAAAAATTATGCTTAATCACTGTTGATCAGTTTTATATACACATGAAAGCAAGAGAATAACAACTATCATCTTTTATTCCTTAAAATAATTTGGTCTAAATTCTATCATAAACTAAAAAAAAAAAAAAAGGAACTAGGAAGTGCTTACTTTTTATTATAATTATAGTATTCAATTAATTGAAAAGAAATAGATAAGAACAACATTATTAATTTTTAATTAATCTGAAGTGTTTCAATGTCATTAAAAAGGAAATTTATGTATTTTCATTCTACATAATTTTAATATAAAGAGTTTATTCCAATGCTACCCTTTTTATTCAATAACAAAAAATGTAGATTGATTTATTCATTAGGATCGACCCGAATTGATAAACTTCGTTGTTATAAACATAAAAAAAAAAGAAATTGAAAATAGTCCTTTATTATTTATTACAGTAATTAGTAATGATTTCTTATAATTAATGATTCAATGTCGTTGAGAACTTACAGTTGACATTAGACTGAAAAATGTGTGCAACCCTAGACGGAAGGTGGAACCATTAAGGGATTCATTATTATTAAGCCGTAATTTTCTGAATAGACTAAATCAGTTCTTGCTAAGCTTCAACGAATGACTGTGTGAAAAGAAAGATTTCAATGAGAAATGCTCTTGAACATGTAAACAAACTTTTCCCTCTAATCCATGCGAACTAAAAATATGAGGCAATTACGTTGTATGTTCTACGTTGGCGCTGAGATAATTTCTGGAAAGATTTTTATTTTCTTAAATAAAGTTTGAGAAAATAATAACTCTTAAGTGAAAAACAATAGAAGAAAAAAAGAATAATAGGATTTAGCGATAAAAGAAATGAAACAGAAAACGTGTTATGAAAATGCAAAGAGAAATAACCTAGAATTTGTAATTTTCTAATCGATTACTTCTTGAAATGGTGTAAAGTAATAATTTAGTAGAGTTACATGTCAATACTGTCTTTAAAAAAAAAGGTAAAAGTCTCAAAAATTCAGTAATTTTTGTAATAAGGATATTCATGAAATTTGAACTGCTCTGTCAAATGCAATCCAGGAAATCCTTTTATATTTCTTAAATAAATACATGAAAATCATTCATGCAGGTCTTGAGTTAGGCCTATCAATATTTTAATTCTGTGCATTTCAGAACCATTTTTTTAAAGAGTAAATTATATCATTTAAATCATTTAAAAGTAGCCTGCAACTATTAATCAAATCAATTGTTGTTACAAGCAAAAGTTATGAACTAATTGTACACGTAATTTTCACTGAATTTGTCTTACCGTAACTTGATCGAATTCGTCACCATGACGTATGCAAATTAACATATGAACATCGTTAAGTAAACAAACTACGAAAAATATTACTGTAATATAAGATTCGTTTTACTTTAGCTGCTTTACTTTAGATTTTAAATTAAAGCCTTTTATTTAATAAAATAGTGAAAACTCAAAAAAATGAATTTGATACATTTCAATCCACAAAAATCATTTTCAATTAAAAAAAAAAATATTCAAGTAATAGCGACTCAGATGTTTCTGTAAGATTGGACAAACCACTTAGTGAAGGGAGGTGAGGGTGTTTTGAAATTTTTAAATTCAATAATTTCTTCCAGTATTTATTAAAGAAAACTTCGGGTTAGGGTCTATACCTCTAATAATAATGGTTTTACCCATTTTATTCGTCCCGAAAAGGATTACAGCTGTTAAGTTATATCAAAACTTCTCATGCAGCTACAGTCCGTTTGAGATTTTTGTAGACTATTGCTAAGTGGTAACAATGGCATTAACGTATGCGTTCTTTCTGTTAGGTTGTCACCACAATGAATAGTTATAATTAAAATATATTGTTAAGATGATTTTAATAGAAACAAAGCATGCTTGCAATGCCATTTTAGCAATCTTAGAATGGGTCACAGAAATGAGACGGACAATACCACTTGTTGTTGTTCATTACCTTTCCACAAAATTTATTTTTTTCAAAATAGGTGTAACTCGAGTTTTATTGTAAATAATTTGTACATTAATTTCGCTTGTCAAATTGTGATAGATAATTAAGGTATCTGAAAAGTTGCGATTCTACTGTGCTTTAACGAGCAAAGGAGTTTTTTTTTTGTAAGAATCAACAGTATTTGATTGAAAACTTCAAAAAATTCGACGGCTCTGGAAGGATGCAAAAGATATTTAATAAAATTTGTTCGTTTGCGGTGAGATCGAAAGGAACTTAGAAAAATATATTCTAAAGAAAGGATTAATGCAGATATCAAGATGCAGGCAAGCAAATTTACAGAACTTGAAAGCATATTGTGAGATTGGAGGTCTGTTACATTCGCCAATGAGAAATCAGGACGAATTCTAGCCCTTTCATACAAAACGTAAGATAATTCAATATAATATGGAATTCAAAATTCGTGACCTGAAGAGAATCAGTGAAATCCATATGTTACTCCTTTCGTAGATAAAGGATATCGAAATAACACTACTTTACTTAAAATAGCTTCATGCAACACAATCTTAAGAATCGGAATTCGGACAAGGAAATAAATAGCATCTTCCTGCATGTATTAAATTCACTGATAATTTGCGCTGTTGTAGAGTACAAATAAAAATTATTGTAAATCTTCCAAACCTCACTGATTTAACATGTGGACCAATGAATTTGGTCAAGTTCACATTAAATAGAGCGGAACACTCAAAGTGCATCTTGCAATTTGTTTTCAATTTTTTTTTTTCTGAAAGTTTATATAAAAATATTTATTTTTAAAAGGAGAAACAGAAATTTGCAACTTTCAAAGAAGTAAAACATGGATCGTCGTATTGAAAATCACTTCCTTAACTATTGAACGATAAGATCCTATTCTTAATTAATTATTCTACCCACTCCAACCTTATAATCATCTTATTCAAATCTTACTGCATTACTTTCCACTTTACAATGAAATTGTATCAGAATACGACGTTCCTAACTTGAATTTGTAGGAGAGGTTGAGGAATCTTCTTAACAATTGAAGGATTTTGATACTACATTTGTTTTGTCTGTCTGTCTGTTCGGATCTCTAGAAGATGGACAAGCACTAAGTAATCAAACATGGCAGGACTTTTTTATGCATACAAAGGAAGAGAATAATACACGTTTGATCCGGTGACAAAGGTTCACAAAAAAGATTTACCCCCTTGAAATAGAATGAATTTCTGTACTTATTAGTGTAATCTCATATCGAGCAATTTCGAAATCAGAAAAAAACAAGGTAGGGATAGCGATTAGTAAACCAATCACAATGCTTCGCAACGTCTTTTGATTCGTATAAGAAAATATAATTGATATTGCTTTAATTTCCTTATTATTATAAATGTGATTGTTGCTAATGCAAAAGGCGCAATTGTTGCGATTGTTGTGATTGTTGTAGAGCTGTATTATAAATGTGATTGTTGCACATGCAAAAGACGCAATTGTTGCGATTGTTGTTGCAATTGTTGTCGTTGTTGCTAATGAGATTTTAATGATACTTGTCCACAGACAAAAAGGGAATATTAGTCTCCTGATCCTTATCAGAAGACTAAAATCAACAAAAAAAAAATTGTTCATAACAAAGCTTTTTCTTAAAAAAACACCAATGGATGCGCAGTTTGAAGTCTTATACCTTAAAAAAAAATTCATTGAGGCCGCTCTCGCTGGCACATGGATTTTCTCACTGTTTTTTTCATTGGTGAGTTTTTCATTGTTTTTTTCCTTTGAGGCACAACTGTGCTTCCTATGTAAAGCTTTTTCTTCTTTACTCGCAATATCAATTATTATTATCGCTGATTATATCATTTGGTAATTTAATGATGACCGCTGACAGCCAAGAGCGTTTTAAAGATGTTATTTCTTAATAACTCGAATCGAATTATTTTAAAATTTGTCGCTGTGCATTTCGGGAGAGATGCTGCATATTTTGCGATAATGGTGACGGAGAGATAATTTTATACGAAAAAGCTTTTAACACAATCAATTCAAACTATCTTTATTCTGTCTTTCAGAATTAAGTTTTTCACAATGTCTGCAAATACTGGATGAAATGGAGAAAAACACGGAATATAGCGAAAATGTTCATCAAAAGCAAAAATTAAGAAAAGTACATCTTTCAAAGATTAACCTATCAAAATTATTCTAATGTGAAAAAAATTACACCAACAATAAGAATGAATGTGTAGTATTTAAGAGTACTGTCTGTTTATGAATGGCAGAACTAGCACTGCGGGACGATTTCACTCCGCAGAGGGGTGATACGCTGAGATGGATATTTTCCTAAGAAATTCTTTTGGACATTTTCGCTTTTAAGAAAAAAATAACGAGGAGCATTTTTGCAATAGTATTTATTCTTTCCATAATTCTTTACCGAAAAGCGCAAATAGAACGCAGCTACTAGTAAACTATACTATAAAAAGTAAACATCCCCTCTTTAACTTTCTCCTCATACCTATTCTGAAGAAATCGAAGGAGACCTGACGCATGCGCAAAAGCGTTGAAGGCTCTCGTAAACAAAAACGAACTGTATATATAAATTTTAAAAAATAAAACTAGCCTTTTCTAGAAAAAGAAAAGGTTATTGAGCTCAAGTCCCAACAAACGACAAAAACAATTAAGCAACAATGCGTACGCATTAGGACTTTATTGTTTTCTTAAAACTTCTTTTGTTTAAACCTCGTCTTTATCACAATACGAGGCACACATCATTACTAGCCGCCACGTCTATCTGGAAGTTCCAGTAATTCAACGATGGACTATAGCTTACAAGCATACATTGGGTTTCTGAAATACTGCATTTTATTATTATTATTACGCTTCGTACAATCTCGGCTACTCAAAGAAAAACAAAAGAAAACACGCAAGCGGCAAAAATAAAGTGTACCGTCTATCCATTATGGTATGGTTTTTGCATAGAACGATTCAAGATGGCTGAGTATATCTAGAAAGGCATTCCTGGAAAATGTTTCAAAATATACAATTGATAGCATATATTCAGGCAGTAGTTATGGCTTCACGAAGAAGTTAACCGCTTGTTTTATAACTTTAAACCTAAAACTTTCTGCCTATCACTATGTTCGGTTAGGACAGTAAGGAAGAAAACAATGCAGTCATACTAGGTTCACAAGTAACCCTCTATTGAGGGAAACAGAAATACAGTCAACAGTGAAGGAACTAATTTCACCCGGAATTAGATTATAAAATAAGAATTAAAACAAAAACCTTTGAATTCAGTCATGTAATGATATTCAATAAGCATGAACCTCTTAGGAGAAATTCCGACAACAAGAGAGCATTAATCCTAGCAATAAAAAATCGAAACTATTAATTGTTCAGGTCTAATAACAGAAATAACGAAAAGTTCTCCAATATCACAACAAAAACATATTCGATTCCAATAATAAGTTGCAGTTTCTGTTTTTTTAATAAAGCAGCACATACTTACTTATAAACACTTATTTATTTTTTAATATTCTTTAAGTAATGTTTCATAAGAGAACCTCTGATGCATAAAAGTAACCTCGGTTGTCTTAATAACCTTGGTTGGATGAACGTAGGCAATGTTTCTTATTTACAACATTGTCTTCCTATAACTATTTATTTCTCTTCCCATCCAGGAGTCAAGAAAAAGTCCTTGGTTCACCCCCTGGCTTTTTCTCAACATTCGTTTTATTCAAAGAAAACTTTATGAAATCGGCCTTGCTTTCAAATTTATCTTCACTGGTGATAGTCATGTACAACATACATCAAATAACATTTCCATGAAATAACCATTGTTTACTTAGGGGTTACAACAATATAATGATAGATTAAAACACAAATTCATGCCAGAGAAACAAATAAAGTATTGGTGGCCTGTATCTCATAACCCCAAACAGTGTCTATCCTATTCTTATACCGCCATTATATAGTAAATCAATTTATTTTAATTGTTTTTCTCATAAAAAGTAAAATCTATTTAAGTGATTTAAATGTCTTTTAACCATTGGTGTAGCACAGAAATCTTAGCATAGAGAGGAAGGTTACCTTGTTAAAAAAAAAGTAGTTATATATACGTATACAGCAAAATATGAACATATAAGAAAATGTTAACAGTTAATTTATTTTACAGTGCTGAAATATAATTATTTATATTATACATTGTGTAAATAGTTATATTCAACAATATAATATTTTTTAAAGTTATCAATTTCTAAGATGGTTATGACCCAGCATTCTGTCATTGTTTGCAACACAAACAGAATAAAGATCGTAATGGAAAACTTTTTTTTTTTTCCTTGCAGTGCCGAAATTCTTATACAAAAAGCATTGGCCAATAATTAATTGCAAAAGAACTAGATTTAAGAGACAAAATCAACGTAAATCCACACAAAAATTACAAATACCAAGACCAAGGTAGAATGAATGTTAAATGTCGTCTATCGCCAGACAATTATAACATTGAAGTATCACAGAAAAAGTTATGATGGAAGCAGTCAACTTATTACAACGATTGCTAGAGTTATTAGACAAAGAAAAAATTGAGAAAGTCCTCGATTGATTGCCTGCAATATGATACTGACTTATTTTATAGTATAAATAATTTTATTATGGCTAATAATTATGGATATTAATTATATGTTTATGTCAGAAAAATCATTAATATTTCGTAGTTATCTGTAACATTACTATTGCTCTTGATAATAACTTACGTTACCTTTATCATTTTGGGAATAAATCGAAATAACATTTATTCCTTGGAGATATTTCGACTAATATTTACCAGATTTTATATTTTTTATAATTATAGATATTGACCTTAATGCATTCAGACAATAATGAGTTGAGAAAGAAAATCATCATTTGCTATTTATATGTAGATATTTGTTCTTTGGGTAGAATACAGGATTTCTTTTAGTTTTTCTGATTTACAACAATAAAAAAAGTCTTAACTACTATTGTTCAGATATAGATTTGTTCAATCTCATCGATATTTCTTTAAGAAATATAGAAAATAACTTGAAAACAAATAAAAAAATTAAAACTGTTAAATATTTTCTTTTGTTAATATTATTTAGATATGAACCTTTTTTTTTTAGTATAAGAATTTACCCAAGAAAAGAATTCTTAAGAATGGTTTATTTCAACTTCTGCTTTTTATTTTTAATACGTAAATAATTCAACTTCAATTGCGTTTCCCTATAGAAAAATATCTACTTCTCTTAAATTACGTTTGCTTTAAATAAATGCCACTGTTTCGAAGTGTGATTCAACTGATACTTCCGTATGTATCAATAGTCAGGGTCAGTAATTATGTGATTCAGTTCGATCTACTGAACAAGCCGGTGGTCATCAGTTCCGCAACCTTAAAGACGCTGGCGCTGAGAGAGATTTAAGCAAAAGAACAAAAGAACGTCGTTAATGGAGTTTTTACATGACTATTATGTTTCTCCGCTTTTACTGCGATTTAATGAAAACCTGCAACAGCTGCGTGACAGAACTGATTTTGCAGTAGACTTACTTATTGTTATTTCAATTACAGTCGGACCTCTATTTTGCGAACTTTTCTTCGGAACCAAGAACATTTTGCTAATTTTTTCGTAAAATAACCTCCAAATAGCGAAGTGCATTTTCTATTTAACGAATTTTTTCGAGGTATCTATTTTTTTTTTTTCCTCCTTGAAATGTTTTTATTAATAATATTCCCTTAGAGGAAATGAAAGAAATGTGGATACAGCTGAGGGAAAAAGAAGAAATTAACGATGATGTGCTGATTGATGATTATCTTTCACTTGATTTTGAAGTTGAGACCTCCGAAACACTAACTGAATCGGATATTTTGGACAGTGTGAAAAATAAAAAAATACAGCTATCAATTGCGATGAAGATGATGAAATTGATCATGATGCAGTAATCAAAAAACCTTCGTATGATGAAATGCTAAAATCATCTGAAACAATCCGATGCGGATTACAATTTGAAGAAAATACGCCTGAAGGGGTTTTTGGTGCATTGCAAAGATGCGAGACTTACTATGAGCGAAAACACTTTTTCAAAAAAAAGATTCAGACAAAATTAACAGACTTTATTAGTAAAATTTAAGTACCCATATGGTAATGTATCTTTATGTCATTAAAATTATTACGTTTATTAATAACATTTATTGTTTATCTATTTTAAATCTGTTTTATGTAGTTTAAAGTAATTTTAAAAGCTAAATCTCTATTTAACGAATTTTCCATATAACGAACTTTTTTTCGGGATTTAGCGACTTCGTTTAAATAGAGGTCCACTGTATTAAAAACTAGAAGGCAGCCAAACTTGATTTAGTTATCTAAAAATGAGCAGCTAAAAGTAAAAAAAAACTGATTTTCTTTCGCCATTTTAGCTTTCTTTGCTAAGGAGAGTGAGAGTCACGATATCAATATCTGCGTGTGTATATGTGTCTGTCCCCAACAAGTTTTAAATCAAGAAAAAGAGATCTTCTTGGAAAATGGCATACTTATTACGGACAAATCTAACTTTTGTAATTGACAGTTTTTCCTTATAGGTCCCTGAAATTTGCGCATAAAGACAACAAAATTCCTATTAAAAAAAAGCAGCATTTTAAAGACAGTAGATTTCACGTTCCTGCAGGAACTTATTATTTAACTGTCGATAGAATATCAAAGCAATTTTTTTTAAGCAAATTATGAAGTAACCATTTTTTTTTAATCGGTTGTTGACTTTCTTATTTAGGCTGAAGAACTAAAAATCATTTAAGTGAATGTAGCCGATTGTTTTCTGTAGGTTACTTAACAACTACAAGACCCTTTTATTTTATTCTGATACTGTTACAGAAAGCATCTAATTGTGTTCTTTCGTCACTTTTATATCGAAAGAACTGAAGGAATAAAATTGTTGAAGAATAGTGCTTCCTGTCTGGTCTAAGTTCAGTGATTCAGTTGCACTACTAAAGTTGGGTCCAGAGCTGCTACCTAATACACAGACAATTGGTCGTTGGACTGATGCCTCTGCTATCGTAGCGTGGCTTTATCTGTTGAAAAGGACCTGTCAGATTTTTAATTCCATTCGGAGCCTGATTAGTTTTGATTGTTAACGGTTAACCATCCATATTTCTTTGCAACGTTTTAATGAAGTAGTTATTTGCTTCAAGTATAGTTATTTTTTTTTTTAAGACTTCAGTAACATAGTAGTAATTAATGGTCTCAGTTAACGTATTATTGATGAATTTTGTATGGAATATGACACTACACTGTTGGTAAATATATACAGCAATAAATAAAAGAGACGAATTCGAATAACGATAGTTCTTCTTAAGACTTCATCCAGTAATTAAAACAATAATTAAGCCCATAAAAGCTTTTAATACTTAAAATAGATTAAAACTTAACTTAAAGGGAACTTGGTGCGTGTTTGTCAAATTATTTGAATTCAATTCCATGCACTTCAGGTACAGAAGCATATTAAAAAACACAAAAAAGATCACATTTCACAATATGACAACAATTTTGATTTTATCAAAATGAGCTTCTCTACATTGATCAGCTTCATTGCAGTAAAGTTTGAATCTGAATCGGAAATTAAGAGAATATGTACAGTAGAGCGTCGGTAATCCGGACGTCAATAATCCGGATCGTCGAAAATTCGGATTGCCTAACCAAAAAAAAAAAAAAAAGTTTCTACGGATCGAGAATTTAATTCTTTCATTTAAAATGCAGTACTGCTGGCATATTTTGTAGGTTCTTGCAGTAGTTTTTTCTTTTGTTTTAATTTTTCAATGTTATTGTAGTTATTGTAAACTGTATGTTATTATATATTATTGTAAACTATACTGATATTTTTATATTGAAATTTATAGAACTGTAGATATCAGGTTCGCTGTGGAATTCGAAAATCCGGATGAGTCGATAATCCGGACCAGGTCAAACCTCAATTAGTCCGGATTATCGACGCTCTACTGTATCTCAGAATTGAAGAGATTTTTAGATTTAATAAAATATCAAAAACATTATTAGAAACTTTACAAAAAAAAAAAAAAATTAATATTTAAAAATTAAAAAAAAAATTCTACCCCCCCCCCCCCCCCCAATGATTACTTTTTGTTTTTAATTTTCGGATCCTTCTTTCTCAAAAATCATAAAAATAGAAAAGATCCGAAGAATTGGATTTACAAGAAATTCATTACCCAAAGGACGCTGAATCTGATAAGGGAAAAAGTAAGAGAAAAATAAAAGCGAATTCTTTACAACTATTTTGCTCTTGCAATTATTTCATTTCAGATATTACATAAACGACTTATCTTCAACGATTAAAAAACTTTCAACAAAGATATAACTAGATAAAAAAAAAATTCTGAGCTAAAGCATAAATGTAAGGGCGACTCTTCAAAACCCCATGCGGACATTGAACGTGTGCATAATCAACTTCAAACAACAGACAACGAAAACTTTTAGTTGCATAAACATGGAATCTCCGAAATAAAAAAATAATAAATAAATAAATAGTATTCCAGGCTCGGATTCGAACTCACAACTTTCTGATTCTGAATCCGTCACTCTGTCCACTATACTACTTCAGTTTCCTAGAAATATAGTGATAATTGGCCTATTTAAAAGGGAATATCCGAACTACAAAAAAAAAAAAAAAACCTTAAAACTCAGGGTATGAAATTATTTGCACACAAGAAACAAAAATACCATAATCCTACGTTTTTTGGGCCTCTGAACATGATAGTGAAGTCCATTTGCCGATCCGACCTTCCATTCGGGAGTTATTAGGGTAGGGACAGAACAAACGCAATATCACCCATATGGGTCGCTAAAAAGAACAGAAACAATTTATACTAAAACCATACAAACAATAGTTTTGAACCCAAAATTAAAAATCTAATTGAAACAAATGTATAAAAATTAAAGGGAAAAAAAAAATAAACCTGAACAGCGCTCAGAAGAATGGATAAATCCTCATTGGCTAAAAATATGGAAGATTAAACTTTTATAAGTATTTGGCAAATATCTATAATAAAAACCTTACCGTTTTGTTGCCTTAATCCAATCTCCTAATTACATCGCTGAAAATGTCACTTCCAGAAGAGACAGCTATTATAGTAATTTTTATTTTAATGAAAACATGGATATTTACTGTATTTGTGTAATGCTCGGATTTTAATTTTCCAGAGATCATATCTAAACGATTGAAAACTCAGCTTATTTTTAATGTATTATTTGAAAGGAAAAAGGCTACCTACTACATAACTAAAGTCTTCAGAAAATCTATTTACTATCGACTAACTCTCAGTAAATTAAAAAAGAAATCAACTGGTTTGACCCAATATTCTCTACATACATGTCTTAAATGTTTATCTTGCTTGTTTCTAAGAAATATAATGACGATCTTTGAATGTAAAACCACTATTTGCGAATTCTCTATTACTAATCTTCTACCAAAAGAAATTCCATTTACTTGTAACATTTTTTTTCTTTCTTTCTATTAACTGGGTGTAATGTTTCTTTTGTTTTAGTGCCAACAGTCAGATGGAAAATGCCGTAACACCTGTGTACTTGGCAGCACAGGAGGGTCACCTGGACGTACTCCGGTATCTTGTATTAGAGGCTGGCGGCTCCCTGTATTTGAGAGCTAAAGACGGCATGGCTCCAGTGCATGCAGCTGCACAAATGGGATGTCTTTCTTGCTTGAAATGGATGGTAAGATCATTCTTTAAAAAAAAAAAAGAAGTTAAAAACAACAAACAGCATTTATTGTTATTATTTCAACGCAGTTCTGCCAATTTAGTCGAAGACTTACACCAGACCGCTTTTGTTTCAGTCGTAAATCATTTACGAGTCGAACGAGTTTTTGCTTAACATGAGTGAAGCTAAAAACTAGCACGTGTCTCATTATTTTTTTATTTTTTTTACTTTAAACGTAAAGTACTTTACACAAAGTGAATAAAACTTCGACTATTGAAGATATGTACAGGTAAAAGACGACTACGTCTAGTGAATAAAATTATATTCTACAGAAACAAACGAAAGTTTAATCTTTTTGGTCGGCAGGAAATTTAGCACTTTTTACAATAAAAAATTATAAAAAGCATTAAGATTTGATTTAATTTTAAAACAGATTTTTAAAGTAATTTGTTGACAACAATAAATAAATAAATAAATAAAAGTACAGTCTGTTTATGAATGGCAGAGCTACCACTTCGGGGCGATTTTACTCCGCAGAGGGGTGATACGCTGAGATGGATACTTTCCTAAGAAATTCTATTGAACATTTTCGCTTTTAAGAAAAAAATAACGAAGGAGCATTTTTGCAATGGTATTTATTCTTTCCATAATTCTTTCCCGAAAAGCGAAAATAGAACGCAGCTACTAGTAAACTAACACTATAAAAAGTAAACATCCCATCTTCCTCGCCCCTATTTGGAAGAAATCGAAGGAGACCTGAAGCATGCGCAAAAGCGCTGAAGGCTCTCGTAAACGAAAACTGACTGTATATCATAAAGAGATTTTTTTTAACTCATTTATTTTCTTATGCTATATGCTGAATTCAATTGACTTCTCAATTTCTGAATAGTTTATCTGTGAAAGCAACAGCAAACTATAGGATATTTCCAAAAATTTCAAGTAAGAATTTAGATTAAATGCTTTTTAAAGACTACTTAAATGAGATTTTTCTCTCAGGCATTGCCTACGAGAAATATCTGTATAGGAGTCGTCTTACGAATCCAGTAGTTTTTGGCAAAAAAAAAAATACATAACTCATGTTAAATCTCATCTATTTGTATATTCGTCTGATTTGTAATTATTGGGTTTTACGAGGTCTTTGAAAAATCATGAAAAGCAATCTCGACTTGGTTATTCCATTTACACATTCACTTCAGCAGATGACGAATATTTCTGCCGAAAGCGGCTTCCGCGTTTCCTAATTAGCTTCCAGCACTTTCTTGAAAGGAAGCTTGTGTTGACGTAGAGCAATGCTGTTATTTGAATCACATCATTCCTGCAACTATGAGTAGACACATTAATAATATATATATTTCATAATTTGCAACTAAAAAATACTACATTATTTACCTTTCTGTCATAAAAAAAATTTACAGTTTAATTCTTGTCACTTTAATGTCCTAACACCTTTTCTGAGTACTCAACCAACTAACAATTTCTTCTGAAAGACAAAAACTCTATTAAGTTTAATTAACATCTTGTAATCTAACTTGATTTATAGATTCAGGAACAAGGTATCGACCCCAATATGAAAGATAATGATGGCGCAACACCAGTTCATTTTGCTGCAAGCAGAGGACATATTGAAACCCTTCGATGGTTGTTACGTCACGGAGCCAAAATAACTGTTGATAAATATGGAAAAAGTCCACTACATGATGCAGCTGAAAATGAGCAAATGGAGGTAAACTTTCTATTAAAATTAGTTATCAATAGTGACAATATTCTACATTATAATTATTTCAACTATAACAAAAATTTTAATTTTATTATAATAGTAAATGTAAATGTATATTAACATTTTAACATAAATGTATCGTCGCATAAAAATATTATACTAGTACGTGTGTATTAAAATGTATAATACATTAACAAAATTGTATATTATATATAGTCTACGTTATTCTTTTATGATATTTGAAAAAGAATAATTAAAATTAATAAAAACTAAGATTATTAAGGAAATAATCTCTTAGTTCTTCGAATTATTTCTACCAAAACTCAATTTAATCGATTCCTCACCTAAAATCATAGCATACTTGATTCTTTTGTCATCTTGGTCAACAAATCTTTAATTCAGTCTCAAAATTTCATTGCCGTCAATGGAATGTCAGAGGATTATATGGGATGTTTACCGTGACTCATAGAAAGACGGTCAGAAGCAAGATATATAAAGAACTAAGTGGAATGTTTCAAAATTATGTATGTATGTTAATGAGTAGCTGGTTTCCAAATGCCATCAATTATTTTTCACCTGGTGTAATTGTTGTTTGTGCTTTCTACGAATGGTCTCACTGAATTCCTCATATTGATTTGGCGTCATTTTAAAGAAATTTCGAAAACGTTGCCAATCTTCAATTCATTTAATTACTCATTGTTGAGATACAAGCACTAGAGGTATTTCCTTTATTTTCAAAAAAATTCTCACCCACTATCTCCTCCAGTGAAAAGTTTCCTCTCGTTTCTTCATTCAAAATTAAAGTTATATATTTCATAATGCATTCTGTAAGTCTTTTTCTCGATGCCATCATGAAAACTATGTTGTATCCTAGACATTAATTCCTTGGTATAAAGACTTTTGTCGGATACGAATCCCATACAACGACAGAATTAAAAAAAAAAAAAAACAACACTCAAATCTGCATCAGGTTGGTTGGTGTAAACATAGCCTTAGACATCAATGTTTTGGTTCAACTGCTTTTTCTATGGGGAATTTTGTCACCTTCACACGCTGGGTTCTCCACAAGGATCCACACAGAAAAAAAATGCAAGTAGAAAAGTTACATCATCTCTTTCTCTTAAATATGCACGCCACGTTTCAAGAAGATCTATCCAGCAGTTAAAAAGTTATTAGAGAAGACACAGACAGACAATAATTTTTATGAGCTTCACTTTCCTAGGATAGGATGGCTTATAAAATCCAACGTATTAAGACCACAGATACAGGATGCATTGTTACACAGGTCACAAAATTCCATACAAATTTCAATTATTAGTTAAATTTTAATATTTGTTTTATTTGCATTTGCACCTTTAATATTTTTGTGATAAACAATTCGTTACTTTACTTAAATAACAAGGTAGTGATAACGATTAGTAAACCAATCACAATGCTTTGCAACGGCTTCGGATACATGAATGAAGAAAATTATTCAAACGTTATAATAAGCTAACAAGCTGTTTTATTGAAAACTTTACAATTCAAAATCCACCACAATAGACTCATGAACACTGAAGAAGGATGAGTACAGTACAGATTGAGTCACCTTTATGTTAGAATAGACTGCGTTGAGACACAATCCGACCAGCTAGACACACTAACTTTATGCTCTGAACTACTCTTGGCAAGACCTTTTCAATGACACCCTAATCAAGTCTCTAGCCCTCGTGGTTGCTGAGTTGATACTTGTCCACAGACAGACAGACAAACCAGGGATATAAGGCTTCACGGTATCAGAAGCCAAAAAAAATCCTGGCGAAAAAAAGAATGACTGATACCAAACAAATCGCCAAGGATTTAACTACATTAGTTGCTATTAACTAGTATTTAAAAACAAACACTAAATTTTCCCTTTTCTAACGTTTATGTGATCTGCAAGGTATCACTTATTCAATTTAATTGAATCAACAGCAGCTTTTTCAAATTTGTGTGTTCATTTATGACATTCATTTTCGGAGATAAAATCTGGATTGTTTATCCTCTCGACCTTTTTTTTTTTAATACCGGTGAAGGAAGAAGAAAAAAAACTTGAAAATTTAAGAATCTAAATTTCTGGAGAAATCAATACCTGGTTTTCTAGAATTTTTATACAGCTTTTCTAGTTTAAATGGGTTTACCTTAACTAATGGGTCTGTGAAATCCTCACTGATTAACTTCCAACCAATAATTTGGTTGGAAGATTTCATTAAACTTGCAATGCACACTCCATGTTACATTATTGGAATAGAGAAAAAATCAAGCAATCAATGAAGAAGAAAAACAAGGGAGGGAAAGCAATTAGAAAACCAATCACAATGCTTCGCAACGTCTTCTGATAAGAAAATATCATAAAAAAATAAAAAGTTTATTGTGATTGTTGCGATTGTTGTAGAGCTGCATTATAAATGTGATTGTTGCGAATGTAAAAAGATTGTTGCGATTGTTGTGCTTAATGATAATTTAATGAGATTTTAATGATACTTGCCTAAGTGACAGACAAAACGGGAACGTAAGTCTGCTGATCTTATCAAAAAAGAGAGAAAGTAAGTGAAATGCATAGCTAGAAGTAATGTATCTTATATCTTCAAGCTATACAGGAGTTTGTAACCACCCTGTAGAATATATTCAAAATATTTTAATAGTGAATATATAATATTTTTCAGTATATGAAGTTTCATAAACTTAGTTAAAATGACAATATTTTCTTTTCTTCCATTCTAGTGTCTTGCCATTCTTATTCAGCATGGGGCTGATCCACGTGCATTAGAGGAATATCAATTCACTAACAGTGCGGAAGCAGATGTAAGGCAAAGATGTATTTGTCATCAACATAAACCAAGAACTAATGTAAGTTCTATAAAGGAAATACTTTTACCTTTAAAGTCTGTTATTAAATACTCTTCCTATTATACATTATCAAATCTGTGCATGAAAATGAAAATTTTTGAACTGTTGTCTTTATACAGTTAGTAGTTGTCAGTTTCCTAGGAAAAAGTAAAAATAAACTACCTTTGCTGTCAATCAGAATATTAAAAAATGTATTCATGCATTAAAAATGGATATGGATATTCTAATCACTTATTTTCTTATATAAACTCTTAATGCTCAAATAAATTTAATTTCATTTTTTGTTTCGTTCTTCTTACAGAGTTCTGATTCCAGTCCCCCTTCTTCTCCTCCATATTCCGAGGGAGATTTTGAATTCAATAATAGTTATGATAATATTCACACTAACAATCATGCAACGCCACAGCAACCTTTTTTCTTGCACTCACCAAACAAGCATCACCACCATGTGGTTAACAATTCTGCAACAGCTTCGGCCTCATCCAATGAGACCAACTCTCGTGGTCAGAAACAGCCATTCTACCTTCATGAACCTGGTCATGTAAATACCGACAGACTCAAAGAATTGTTTAAAAATGGAGAGACTAGCGCAGAACACTCTAATGGAGTCAATAACACCAGTGGATTTTCACATAAAATGGAGAACACTAAACATACTGCCAATTCTAATGCTAATGTGCCAGCCAAGGATCATGTAGTCACAGCATCCATTCTTGGTAAATTTATTTTTATTATTTTTCTTTTTATTATTTCTGTTTTCATGAATATATACTTATCTTGAAATAAAACAAAATAGCGAAACTATTTTATGTTTCTCACATTAAGGATTCAAAATAGATTAAAAAGTCTGATCTACCATATCTATGAGGGTTGATCAGGTAAAACGTTTACAACAAGAAATTAGATTTATGAGCTTGCCATAATGCTGGCAGTTGCTGAAATATCTGATAAGAGGACTGTACTTGATCAGTGCCATGTGGTCTTTCTTGCTTATCAGTGCAGCTGCACGCCATCATTTCAAAATGGCAATCTGCTTGGATAACTGGCCCAACCTTATACCTTAAAGAAATTGTGCAACAACTTCAGGAATAAATGGCCTGGTCTTCTTAGTAACACTGTGATCCTCCTTCATGACAATGTCTGATCGTAGTTGCACGGAAAACACAGAACATGCTGCATGGTTTCCACTGGGAAATTTTGGGACATCTGTCATACAGTTCAGATTTGACTACCAGTGATTTTCCCTACCTTAAAAAGAGCACATCAGATCAGTGCTTCCCACGCAATTGAAGAGTTCAAAGTGATGTAAAAAAAAAAGTGTTTATAATAACAGGGCCTTGACTTTTGTGTGACTGAGATGGGCAAATTGATCAAATATCATGACAAATGCCTCAATTGTCAAGGCGACTTTGTAGAAAAATAGTATATGTGCTACTTTAAGGGCACCATCTCATTTTCTTGCAATAAAGGGTTGCTTTTCTTACAAAACCTTTGTAAACTTTTTTCTGATCGACCTACATGATTATTTTTATTAAATTAAGTTCTTATCCTTTAAATGAAGTCATTACTTTTTTTTTTTTTTTATTTAAAAAGATATATAGTTATATGTTTTAGGAGTTGATACAAGGTCCTATTTAACAAATGTTTCTTATAGTTATTCCTTGTTACATAATATAATTGAAGAAAAACCTGTTTCAGTATGTAAATGATTTTTTACTAAAATTGTTATTTAACAGGATTTTATTAATAGTAAATGTTTTTTTTTTCAGTTAAGGCTGATATTCATCACAGCTCTGATGAAAGTATGAGCTTATCAGATATGAGTGAACCAGGAATTGAACAAGAAACCAATAAAGATGAACAACCTTACCCTCCCGGGATTGATGAACTAATAAAAACACTGGGAGCTAACACTACGAAAAAACCTCTTTGCGCTTCCAAATCAGCAGCTCCACTGACTCAGTTAAATAGAACACCTCCTGATGGTGATAGTAGTGAAGATCTGGATGGGCTTTGTCCAGATGCTCTTAGGGAAGCCAAACAAGCCTTGAGAAAAACCAACTTAGCAACACCACCAAAGACGACCGTCTTTGTTTCGAAGTCATTGCCGATGCAGGAACAGAAAGAACAGGAACTTAAAAATGCCAAGTAAGGAAAACTATACGTGAAGAATCCACTAAAATTTTCAATGTTAATTCAAAGTAAATGCCACATTCATCTCGATTTCTCAATGAAAACTGAAATCGAGACACTAATATATATTTATTATTAACTCCCTTTTGTTTTAAGAAATAAGGCAGAAAAGAAGCCAAAAATTTAACGTGCTGTGCAAAGTATTTGAGAAACAAAAGACAAGAAACAAAAGAGCAGCACTTAATTTAAGTGCTGCTCTTTTGTTTCTTGTCTTTTGTTTCTCCCTTTTGTTTGTCTTAAAAATAATTCTTTTGACATAACTCTCAGACAAAACATTTTCACTTTATAGAGGAAAAAAATAACAATTAAGAGATAGTTTGAATTTAATAGCAATCCTAAATACAAATGTAGCAGTAATAAATTATAAAATTTTAACTATTACAAATAATTATTTAGATCTTCTAAAGTAGTTGCCTTAACACTCAAAACGATGAAGAAGCAGACTGGTAATCACCAGTCTCGTGAAGTTCAAAGTATTTGTAAATACAATGTTTTATCCTAAAATAACTCGAGGGTAAAATTCATCCTTAAAAATAGAAGTACCTATAAATAAATCTTAAATCTTAGAATCTATTTTTTAAGCTTTAAAGATATACTTATAGTGCTGAATGTAATAAATATTGACAGTATATTCAATTAAGAATTATACATCAAATTTGGAACTTACTTTGAGTAATTTTAACAATAACTAATACATTGTGAATTAATTATAAACATTAAAAGAAAATAACTAATTACTACATTGTATATTGGAGTGCAATATAATTTTCGAATTTATAAAATTATTTAATGAAGTTTCAAAATTAATGTTTGTAATCTTTAAGAAAAACAAAATCTTTTTATTCTTTATTTTCTAGGCCACTAAACCGTCAGTCATCTCTTCCCAATGGTCTTCCTGCACCTCCACCTCCTCCTCCACTGCCTCCTGTGTCTGAAACAGCAGAAGAAACAATAGCCTCTTCCCCAGAAGCAGAAATTAAGCACTTACCTTCCGAAATTAAGGCTTTGCAATCCGAATCAGAGACAAAAGCCCTGCACAGGCATGCATCCATGCCCATTCTTAACAATAAAGATGACGATGATACTGCAAGTAATGATGGAGACATGAAAATTGATGATAGCCATGTTGTCCCAAAGCATATCCAAATGCTACAAAAACAAATGGCTCTTCCTTTCATTCCTCCTAAATTCCCCAATCCTACACAGTCCGACTGCCTTATTAAGCCATCGGAATATCTGAGAACCATCAGTGGCCGAGCGAAACCTAAGAATGGTAAAAATGCCCGTGAATGTGACAATGATGACCAACCAATTTCTCTCCATTCTTCCACCTCTCACGACAGTGGTCTTGATACAGCTTCTTCTTGTTCTTCCACATCCACTCCAGGAGCTCCTCCGCCCCCTCCATTACCCACTTCAGACATTGATGGCAAGTCGACTGTTTCTTCAATATCGACTATGATGTCTACCAACACTCCTCCACCAAGTTCAGCAACCTCTTGTCATTCCTCTCCAGCAGCTACCCTTGCTCAGCCATTAGCTGCCATCAGTCTCAATGATCTACAGAAGATTCAGCTGAAACGTACAGACTCTCCAAGAGACAGTGGTTGTCATTTACTCAAATTGTTCTTTTTAACATTCAAGAAATTATATTTCCTTTCCTTCTCAAACTCATTTAATCTAATTTCTATATTTATTTTTTTATTTTTAGCTGACTTAAATCAAAACCCAAAAGATGAATTAATAGCAGAATTAAAAATGTCAAAGGATATTCATGGTGTTCGAAAGCTAAAAGAAGAACGTGCCAAACAAGAGGAAGAAAAAGTAAGATAATAGATTGTTTTTATTTTTTAAAACAATTATTTAATCTATCAGTTTATTTGGAGAATAATGACTACAACACAAAATGAAAAGAAAATATTAAGAAAATGATAACTACAAGTTAAGATGACATAAAATGATGTCTGTTTAAAACTAAACATCCCACTTAATTTCAATGAGAAATTTTAGATTATGATTAAGGAAATTGAAAATGATAGCCTGATGTCAACAGGACTTTAAAATCTTTCAGCTTTGCTGCAACTGATGATTACTGAACAAAACTGAACATACTGCCCACTCTTCAAAAATTAATGGTGATATATTAAATATATTAAATACTTATATTAAATAGTTTAAAAAAAAATTTAGACTCAAGACTCCTGTAATTCAGTAAAATTTAATAAATGCGTCTGACTCCACCAAAAACACTAACGACTCCACAGCTCTTTTCGAAAATAAAATGTATGAAAAAAAAGTAAAACAATAAGGTTTGAATCTGTCTTAATTTTTAATGTCTTTCACAATGCAAATTTATAAATTCTCAATTGCGGAAATAAATTTACTTATCTTCAGTCAAAGTTAAACAGGTAAGTTTTGTAATAAAACTCAATTATTAACACTCCTTTCAATTTTCAGGAAAAAACTCTACAAGCAGAATTAAATCGTCAGTTTACAGCAGACAATTTTGTAGACAATGTGCCAGATGTTGATTCTACTGGAGTCCCTATCCCTCCATGGAAGAGACAAATGCTTGCTAAGAAAGCTGCCGAGAGAGCAAAGAAAGAAGCAGAAGAACAAAGATTGGTAAGTGAAATGATAATTCATATTTTAAATAAGTTCTAAAAAAGAAATAAAAACAATATTTCATAGTTGGACCAAGATCTTACTGCATCAGTTAACTGCAATACATAGATGCTAAAAAAGTTAATTTTCTCCAATATATTTCAGAAGAACTTCGCTAATTTTACTCTAAATTCTTATCCTTATTTACATATTTATTTTTTATTTATTCTAACGTAGAGAGAAGCTGAAGAGAAACGAATCAACGCCATTCCACCATGGAAGAGACAATTACTGCAAAGGAAAGAGCAAGAATATTTTAAGGACGGGTAAATATTTTTTTTTATCTCAAGAAAATTTTCAGTATTGTTTTAAATAAGCAATATAACAAATAGTCTTATTTAAACAGAGTATGATGAGATCCCATTTTTAGGAATTGTAATTAAAAACATAGAAAATGCTTTACTTCACTCCAAGCAAATATAAATACTCCAGAAATGACCAATATTTCATCTATCCAATCAAAAGACTTTTTCTAGGTCTCGACATAAAGAAACTAAAAATATTAAAATAAATAAGAGAGGAGAAAGAAAACAATGTTTTTCTCTCTCTAACCATTACAAAATATAACAAACAGTCCTTACACTACATCTTATCTTTGTTTCAAAATAATAAAAAACGTAATTAACAATTAAAACAATAGACCATTATTGGGAAAAACAGATCATTAATATATATATATTTATATTTGTTTGGAGTGAAGTAAAGCATTTAAATAGAAATGTCTAACAGTTTTTGTGAAAAACATAGAAGTTTGAAGTTGCTCATGATAATCATAAACTATTTACCTTTCAGCCTGTAGGTCTGTAAGATGTTTAACTGCTAATGACTCAATACAAAAAAATTATGAATGCATATCTTTAAAACCCTTACTTGACATAAAACGAATTAAAAAATATTAACACAAAAAAAACCACCCACAAACCTTAAAGAGCTAATAACGTCACATCTTGATAATAAATAATAGTATCAGTTAAGTCAGTGATTTCCTGGGAGGATGGGTAATGCATTTAAAAAACAAAACATTTTTTTGCTGGTTGGTTTTCCTCTCCAAACTTCAATATTCATAACACCTTCCTCACTGAGATTGCTTAGCATGGTCGAGTCCACTGACGTGTCCCGTGTACAAGCATTTTCACTGCAATTAAAGACTTGTCAATTCACTTTTGCTAAAGGCAATATCGTATTAATGAGGCAAAAAGATCCAAATGCATCCTATAAAACCACTCTTGAAGAATCATGTCTTTAAAAGCTTTGATAGGCTCTCTTAGTAAATAAATTTTCCACTTTTCAAACCTATCTGCACTTAAAACATGTATTAATATAGTAAATCTTAAACAAATATATATATCTTTTACATATAAATAAGTAAAGATTAAACCTAATTCAATTGCATGTTACTTTCTAAACAATTAAAATCCTAGTAGCAAACTGTTTGAATTCAAAATAGGAACTTTGAGAGATAATTCTTTTCTACTTATAATTCTTCATTCATTCTTTTTTTATTCTGATTCTAGTAAACCACTGATGTTGGAGCAGCCATACTATTCTTCCAGACCTAGCAGTGCCTTATCTGATTACACCACTTTCACAAACGAGTCAGAACCAGAAAAGAAAAACATAGAAGATAGAAAAGAAAATGAAACTGAAGACTGTGATAAACCTCAAAACCCCTGGCACTTTCAATTACGAAAAACAAACAGCAAACTATTTCTTAATGGCTAATGTTTTTGTTTCAGTAGAATGTTCTAAGTTACAAGGAAATAGTAAAAGAACTCAAAATTGCATCGCTTCGCTGGGTATGAAGCACAGTTTTAGCCTTTTACTAAATGTCTACAGACGCATTTTTGAAGAAAATATATTTTTGATTAATAAAACCTTTTTAAACTTCTGATATTAGCCCAAGATTTAGAAAGGTGATGTACATTGTTAAGCAATATTTTAATGTTTTATTATAAAAATGCTATTTGGAATCTTTAAAAGGTTCTTATTATATATATGTTGTATATATTTAAAATACAAAAATGGCTCTTTTTTCACTTTAAGTTTGGGAACTAAGAATTTTTAATATGTTAATGCAAGGGAATGCTGTATATGGCTGAAATGCAATTCTTGATTTAGCAGCAAGTGTAAACTACTCAGATATTGTTTGTAAAAATGAATGCAAGATGTAAATTTTATTTTTAATAAACTTTATACATTTTTTATGAAGTGTCAGTTATTTAATTATTAAAGAAATTAATAATTAAAGAAATTAGTGCAAAAAATTCATATTATGTAAAAAAAAAAAAAGTTCACATTTTACACAGAGAAGCAAAAATCTCTCAAGTACTCGCATCTAATTTCTTAAATTCATTTTAGGCCAATTGGAAGCCAAAAAGGAGATCACCTTGACACATACAAAATCTCTAACAAAACTTTAGCACAGTGTGTTTACTCATCAAACCTAAATGATGATGATGATTATTTTAATCAAAAACTGGATAAAAAATATTGAAGATTATTTTCAAAAATATATTTTTGATATATAAGATTCCATAAACGTTTCTGATGGGAGTAAAAAGTTATTAATCAGGAATAACAGAATATAACCATTAATGAGTTAGTTTTTAGAGTATTATTACAACTGCTTGATATAAATTTATTATGCATAATTAACATATAATTGTTAACTTACTTCATAACAATTAATATTATGAGAAAATATTTTTCATTTTTTTTAGTATTTTAGAAATCTCAGCTTCAAAATAACAATAGAGCTTTAAACTCTTAGAAAAACAAATCTACCATCAAATTTTTTTAAGATAATGAGTATTAATTGTTCTAATAAGAAATAAACTAAGAAAAAAAAAACGAAATACATTTTTTAATAATGTTAATGATGTAAATATTAACATCAAGTATAATAAAAACAAAAACTAAAAATGATTTTGTTTTAATTAATATAACTGAGCATATTTATCAAAGGTGATAAACAGCTACTTTTTAATTTATTTGTAACTTTCTTAATGCATAACTTACGCTGTTAATTCACCAAGTGAACAACGCTGGCTTTTGTTTGCTCCATCACTGTATCAAAACAAATTTGCGTTTTTTCTTTTTTTAATTTTCTTACAATTTAGATAGTAACTAAAAATGTTTTACAGGCATTTTGTTATAAATGTGGATTATTATAAAAGAATAATGTTTTCTTGTTTCCTGAAAAGTTCATTTCTGCAGTTGCCTCTTCAAGTCTTTATAGCATAAATTTGAAATTTTGTAGTTATCCATCTAAATGATTCTCCCTAAACTTAAAGACAAGCAAGATTAGTAAATCTTAAACTTATGAGTAAGACGATTAAATTTAAAACTTATAATCAAAATTTACACTGTCTTGAAATACTACGAAATTATCAAGTTAGGGGGTTTTGTTGTTTTAAAGTTTCCTCTCGTCTCTTCTTTTTGCCGAGTTACCTTTTTCATTCTTATTGGTAATTTTACTAGGAAATAGAGGATCTTTAAAAATATAATATGTACTCCATAAATATTACTGCAAAGCCGATTTAGTCAAAACTTAAATCTTAAATGCCCTCCTATTTCTCAATTCGATCACTTTAAGTGTTTCTGATATAAGCTTTCTTAAAAACTTTAGATAAATTCTGAGCCATCTCTCAGAACACGTATGTCTTCAGTCACACATCACAATTATTACATCATACTACAAAAATACTACCTGACAGATCTTGATTCAAAAATATGAAATGCAAAACAATACTTTGAAGATTTGCTCAGTAGGAATACATGTCTTAAATAAATTGAAAAATTCAGGAGCGAAAGTGTTTGGAGAATTACTTAAGAGAGCAAGTGAATATAATTTTGTGCTAAAGCATAAATTTAAGGGCTACCCTTAATAAAAAAAAAATTAAAAATAATAATAAAAAAGGAAGTATATATATATATAAGGGAAAATAAGGAAAAAAAAATAAACCATGAGAACATTGAGAAAAAAAAAATTAAGATATAAGAGTTTGAATCCACAACCTTCAGTATATGAATTAGAAACTTTATCCATCAAGCTAAAGCTGACAACTTAAATTAGATGGTTGCATTTCTAACATTTAACTAATAGCAGAAATCCAAACTGAAAACACTGCCAAATATCTCGAACATGGGGGGGGGGGGGGGGGGGGGGGGGGGAAGAGCGCCCTGAAAATATCCTATTCCTACATTGTTTGGATCTCTGAACACGATGAAGTCTGTCAGCCGATCCAACCTTCTGTTTGGGAATTGTTAGGGATGGACAAGCATGGACAGGACAAATGCAATAGCTACCGATTTGGGTCGATAAAAACCTAGTTCAAGTTTCAGCTTGAGGTTGAACTACACTTGAAAGAAGCCAGTTCTTAATTAAACTTTATTTTAAGTTTTTTTTTCTTTTAAACTACAGTAAAACCTCGTTAAGTCGTCACCCGGATAAGTCGTCACTCCGTTTAAGTCATCGTCTTCATTTGGTCCCGACAAGGTCTCATACACAATAATGTAAAATAACCCTCCTTTACCCGTCACCAAATGTAATTCTACTCCGGATAACTCGTCACCCTCAAAACTGGCAAAAAGCATCGTTCTTCTCCATTTTGCATGCCATCGTGTTGTCTTTTCAGCCCCGCCCCTTCACTTTAAGAAAGCCAAGCCTTTACGGGGAATTTTTGACCATGCCTGTCACTTGAATCCTTTTTTACCCCTTCGGAGGATTTGGGTTCTTGGAATCTCGCTGCTAATCATTCAAAGCACACTTCTCGCTGCGACTCTGTCGAATGTAGACTTTTTTCTTGACCGCTCCTGAGTGTGATTTCATTTCATAGCGACAAAGCCGAGCTATAAGGGCTATTTTTCTCTTGCAATTTCGTGGTTCGATTACGTTTTTAACATGAAACGAAAACTTACCTCGTTATCTTTTAAAGAAAAAAAAAAGACTTAATTGCACTTTTTGAAAAATCAAATGTTTTGAAAACAGCTTTTGCCAAAGAACACCATATTCCCAGGACTACATTAAATGATATTCTTTCATCGAAACAAGTAATTGAAAGCTGACTGCAAATACAAAAGAAAGAGAATGAGGAAATTGAAGTTTAACGAGATCGAGAGGTTTTACTTCGATGGATAAAACATGCCAGATCACAAAATGTGCCGATTTCTGCCGTGATTCTCAAAGAAAAAGCCATGGAAATTGCTAAGGAGTTGAACATTGAAGATTTTGGCGGCAGCAATGGTTGGCTGGAATGTTTCAAAGACAGACATTGCCTTTCTTTTAAAACAATTATAATGTGGTAACTATAAAAAGTGTTTTGTTTTTTTTACTTTCCACTCATCTGCACGTATTGATTTCTGAAAATCTTGTTTTTCTCACCAAACCCTACATCACTTCCTGAAAATACTGTATTTCAGTGTTTTTTTTATTTGTTTGTTTTTTTCAAAAATTTCCACTCCGCCTAAGTTGTCAAAAATGTTTGGTCCCTTGAGTGACGACTTAACGAGGTTTTTACTGTATTAAGAATTTGAGCTCTAAAGCTATTTGGATCTTTAACAGTTTTAAATGGTTAGAATCTGCCAGCATTTTTCCTGTTTAAAAGATAAATGTGTTGGCTATTATTTTATTTTTTTCTTATATGAAGGAGTACAAAAGGAAATTTCCATTCCATTGTAAACATTTTTAGTTTTTAAAAACTGGATCGACTCAACTACTGAGTTTAATAAAAACAGCTACACCTACTCATTTTGCTGTTACAAAATACTTGGTTATTTATTACTTTTTTCACTTCTTATTCAGTGAACAAGTACAAATATTAGATTCCACCAAAAGGGATCGCTTATTTTTATAACATTTAGATAACTTCTTTGGATGAAATTATTTTTGAAATATATATTGTAATGAATTATTATTATAAATTCCTTTATTTCTTATCGATCAAACTGTTTAAATTTATCCGTTAGACCTATCAAAATCAAATTTTAGCTAATGCATTTTGCTTTGCGTAGTTTTGATTTGGTTAAAATTATCCCATCATTACCATAACATATGACTATTGATTACAATCACAAGCTTTGTAAAAAAAATTTAACTTCTTGTGTTTATTGGCAATTAAGATTAGATTTCAATCTCACCAATTTCTGCTCTCTTTTTTTCTTATGTGCTGAGAGGAGTGTCAAAAGATTTACAGCAGAAATAAGATTAATACAAATAGAACAAAATTTAATAGGATTCACACTTAGCTGAATGAAGGATTCATTATTAGTAGTACACAGAAGCTTGGTTATAATGTGATCCTTCGGATCCAAGATCCGGTTATTTGGGAGACATCGGGACTAGTGCACTTTGGCCCGATTATGCGAAGTGTCAAATAGGTAGATACATATGTAGTTAAAATATGAAAAAGACAAACTACAGCTTAAATGAGCAACGAAGTGTTTATTTAAATACACAGAAGCTCGGTTATAACGCGATCTTTCGGATCCAAGATCGCGATATAACTGAACTTTTATTAATTCACGAAGTCAAATGTCGTATATCGCACCCTATTATCGCCCACACAATTCCAAATCGATTTAAAATGTTCATTTCGCAATTACCTACATCATTCAGAGCTATGTGAGAGAATTTTATATTTATAAAATACATAAATCATTACCTTTTCAACACTTTGATGGGTTATATTATCCAAAATCGATTTGGCACCGCCATCTTGGCATCTTGTACAAACGACGAGTCACGTGGTTCGAAACTAGGTATTCATACGCCTATTAGATTATATGGGCCTCTTTACTGGTTGTCATTGGCAGAAAAATAGATCTCAATATTCATTTTGGTTAAACGAAAAAGTCCGCGATTCTGGTATTTTTTTTAAAATATTTTGTATTTGACGAATTTTCGTGACATTAGGGTGGGTATAGAGTCTCAATTACTGTAAATAATAAGGAAACAAGCATATTAATTTACATCTTTGATTTGATTTTAGGCAAAAAAACGGTAAATTTTGCAATTTTACAATTATACACCTTTTGGAAAATAGATGGGGTACAAGACCAAATCGCATTACATCCGAATTCGCGATATAAACAACTATTATAACCGAGCTTCTATATACATTAATAGTCTGTTAGAAAAGATGTTACTCAGTTTCTTGCATATATGTTATTGTGCCTCTCATTTAAACATCTTGTTAATAACAACTCCATTGTTAAAATTATCATTTCTTTAAATAAAAATATTTAAATTAAAATTACACAAAAAAGCGTTACTGATAACATTTAAGAGAAAGCATTTTAAAACTTGAAATCTTAGATTTTCTTTTGATTTGTAATTAACTTGCATGAACTAAAAATTTTTAGGTTGTATAATTATATTCATTAAAATTCATTAACAAATAATTGGAAGAAGATTTAAGGTGAAAAGAAGGAATTACATACGAAAAAGTGTGGATTTTGGCAACTGTAGTGAGAAGGCAGTGATCTATATTTTAAAATTTGTTAGCAAGTGTAGCTTGAAGATTGGGCTACATAATGATTTTGACGAAAGAAGAAAACTAATGTAAGCACAATTAATTGTAAATGATAATGTTGATAATTTCTAAGTAGGAGCTTAAGGCTGGTAAAATTTCAAGAAGCTTTAAGATAGCAGATGATCTTTTCCTTGCAGTTTCAAATTAGTCAAGCCAATAATTACTTAATTTGCCAGCCTCTCCTATCACAATGATAAATTTATCAGTATCTAGATTCAATGCCATTATACATTTGTTTAAGGTTTAACACTGCAATTTGCAATGGATGCCTAAATGCCAGATTGGAATCATGGAGTCTATTACAACTGGTTTGTATTGAAAGAGTTCTTTCAGTGAATTCCAAGATGGTCTTGTAAAATCTGCTATGCTAGTCTCAGTTCCAGTAAACAATAAACCACTGATACCCATCAATATATACTATTGTTGCTGGTGGTTGGTCTTTGCAGGTCTATTCTGTAAACTAAGCCATCTTCTAGAAGCAGTTCTAGATGTTAATGTGGCTCCTCCCGACTTCAAAAGTGATTTCCTTTATTTTTAACAAGCCTTACTGCAGAAATATTGTATGCAATAAAACGACGTAATGGACTAAGATAGCATAAGCTTCAACTAAAACTAAAATCCTGCAGCAACTATAAAGATGATATACATTAGAATGCAGAAAAACAATAAGCAGGGTCTTCAATCTTTCAAGCAATTGAAGCTGAGTATACGAGAATACATTCAGAATGAATACTATAAGAATATAAAATGAAGTTTAATATCTAGCCTCTAAAAAAGATCACAGAAGGATTAAAGATTACCGTTGCTGTTATAACAATATCAATTTTTGGAATTCTATGGTCTCTCAACACAAACTTCGATAAGAATATATTTCAATGGTATTACATGCATTTGAATAATGGATGTTGTAAGCTATTCAGTCATTAGCAATCTGCTGGAAATGACTGATAAACAGTATTTTAAGGACTGAAATTCTACACCATTGCCATCCTGTGTCTATGTTTAAGAATACAGCTTATTTAAGATTTAGTAACTCACTTCCGTGAAACCTGGAAGTACTATTTAAAAAAGTTGCTTTGCTCACATAAGAAATTCTCTATTTATTTTGTTTCTATTAAGAAATAAAAAATGAATTGCTTTGTTTCTAATAAATCTGAAACTTAGAAACCATAATTTATCAATTACTTTTATTTCTCAGGGTTATCAGATTTTCAAGTAAAAATGATTAAACAAAAAAAAGAAAAAAAAATGTTCAACTTCATTAATAATCTAAAATTAAAAAGTATATATAAAAATTGGAATGAAGCATCACAAGATGATTATGTGAAATAGTGTGGTTTCTTCACATTAATTCCATATTCTGTCAGTGCAGGGGTCAAATCTTCCATTGTGAGTGTGTATCTTTTATCCTGTCAAAGACAAAGAAAATACAACTTTAAGAAAACATTTTAATTTTTTTTTTCCTAATGAAGTTTTTGAAAATAAAATATTGTACAAGTTGAGAGAATTTACTTTCAGTTTTAATATTGAATGACTATAGCTATGTGAATGTCTTTTAATATAACGACAGCTTTTTAATCGGAGATTTAATGAATCTGCTGAATCTTCAATAATTTTAACAATTACAATACCTTTCCAGTTTTCTTTGAACTTTGACCTGACCCACGCATTTTACAGTGTTGAAGTGCATCATCAGCAATATCAGAAATAAATTTTTGTGCAGCCAAAGATATGAGTCGCACACTAAAAGAAAACAAAGATACAAAATTCCATGTATGTTTTAAAATGTTAATCACATAAAATATAACAAGTTCCTGATAAAATGGTTTTTTATTTATTTTCTGTATATGATTTCTGCATGCATTATAAGAAAACCACAGAAACGAAAGGAAAAATCTTTGTTTAAAAAAACCATTTACATACAAACATTCCATTTCCTGAAAATTAATTAAATCTGCAAATATTAGCATTTGCATAAATAGAACCAATTAAATTAAAGCAAACACAAATGAGCAAATTATATTGCATTGTTAGGCATCACAAAGATTAAATTATTTGCCATCAATTAAAGATAAATGTCTTGTAATCACCGTTTTAATAGGAATTTTTAGCTGCCCTAGGTTACAGCTTGCCTGTAAAATATAGGGGAACCGCTCTTGCTTTTATGCTTGTTGGATGTCACACTCTGTAGTGGCCAAACGGTTAGAGATATTAGAATGAAACCTTCACCATTGTGTTCAGCATCGAAAAGTAGGTGACCATGTCAAAAAAATTAGACCTTTAGGACCACTCCCTGAACGGATGTTGGGGTGTTAAAAGTGGTCGCTTCCGATAAACAAGAAAACTGCAATAGACGTCCCCCCAATATCGACCCTTCTGAACACATTTTGTTTACAAAATTGTGCATATTGTGGGGCCGCTTTGCTTTTGATACTGTCTAAAAGCATTAATTTATCTTTGCTTCAACACATCCAAATTGCTGAAACCTTTCATCCCCAAATATGAATGCTAAAGTTTCAAAAAGATCTTTTCAAGATTCAAAAATTAGTAGAGGGACAAAACACACACACTCACATTATTTTATAAGCCTAATGTTCCTTAGGTCAAATATCAAAAATAGGAAAGTAACAACTCACATTCTGGGATCAGAAGCTTCAAATCCAGCAGAATTTAAATAATAGCAGGTTACTGAATCAGGAATCTAATATCATTAAGAAAAGAAAAAGAAAATATTAAAAAACAAAAGAATTTATTTAAAATATATTACTTTTTTTAATATATTTAAATATAATTTATACTAATGTTGAAACAAAATGATAAACATTTCAAATATTAACTTCTAAAACATTTCTGCGAAATGGCAAACGCTAATGATCATTCTGATCAAATGAGGTAAATAGCATTACTTTTAATTGGACTGTAAATTTATTCATAAAAATGTTATTAACTGGTTCTTAGCTTTAATTAAAAAAAACAAAACAAAAAAAAACACTTGACTGTCCAAAGTACAGATGACCAAATTTAATTCCTTTAATATACATGTTTCTTTATACACTCAAACAAAATCAAAGTATCATGAAAAAAAATCCCGCTTTGTGGAACTGTTGCATTCACACCAATTCACCATCAGTAATGCCTCAATGACGTTGCTAGAAGACCCAATGAGCAATGCTACATTGTTGGACTGGTCATGCAGCAAATATCTCACCATCTGGGTCATAGTGACGCTTCCATGGGAAGATGCTGGAATCAATGAGTGATGACTGTATTCATTCACATTGCCAAGGCTCTGGTTTGCCCAACATTAACAACAAGTGACAATTGTTTTTGTTTTTTGTGAAGCAAGCCCTAACTGCTCTGCCACCTTCACTTTTCACCATCCAGAGAAATGTGGCCTCCTGTTTACAGCAACTGGTATCTACTGTATCTGCACCATTGCTAGATTAACTGCATGTTGGACTTCATTCCCGTCACCCCTTAAGAGCCCTGCCTTAACAATCCAGTACTGGAAGCTCTGTCTTAGAGTGGTGCAGTGCCTGAGAGACATAGTCTGCTCTCGAATGGTCTCGTATTGTGTTTAATGATGAGTCCAACTTCTGTCTTGCAAAAGATGATCATTGCATCCACATATGGAGGAGGACTGCTGTAGTGCTCAAATCTTGACAATATTGTTGAGTCACACAGCCATTTCAGCTGGTGTAATGGTGTAGGGATGTATTATGAAAGCAGTTTTCCTCTCATAATGATTCAAGAAACTTTAAACGCACAATATATGCAGGAGATCCTGCAACCTATTGTTTTGCCCTTAATGTCACATCTTGGCCTTCAAATCCTTCCTTGGCCATCCAGGTCCCAATTGAGCACGTCCAGCATTTGGAGCAGCAGTTGGAGGAAGCTTGGTGTGATTCGCTACAAAACACCAGGATTTTGATTCTTTCCATACTATGAACTCGGTGTGTGTTCCCTTGCATCGTCACTGTTCCCAACATCGTCGCACAGAACAATTACAATGGTCCAGGTGGTGGCCAATTTCTTCCACTCTGCAACAATATAACCTTTCTCAAACTGTCAGCTGTTCAAAGTTGTGTCGAACACATCATCAAGGCATGCTAAGATATGCACACCACAATCACACTGACTATAAATCAGACAGTGGTCATATGATGGCCATTCACATGACCATGGCTGTAGCAATACTAACATCTCTGGTGGAAGTTCTCAGTGGGCAATTGCAGCACAACTGGTGGAATAAATATCTGTGACAGTGCCACATATTGAGCTTCGTTGTTCCAGCATCATTCGTTCTGGGTGAGGTAAGGTTTTTGGCAATGAGTGTATTTAAAACATATTCACAACACCATGTTAATGAAAATCAAAGATAAAAGTACCACTGAAAGTTAGAAGTTATCAAAGCTAAAATTGACCGATTTGTGATTATGTTTGAAACTGTCAGATGAAGATCATGGAATTAGTTATAAAATACAGGAATAAGCATCAGATAAGACCTCAGGTCAACAATAGCCTCCAGGGCCTCCAAGAGAAATCTTGGTACAAAACCCATTTGGGCCCCCTTAGACTTGCAAAACGGTCCTTTTTTAAATGGTCCTTCAGTCATGGGCCCTTCTGTAGCTCAAGGGCCCCGGACCAATGTACCTGCTGGACCCCCTCTCATAGGGCCTGATAGCCTCCAATTGTTGAGGATAATTAGTAATAAGCACACCAGCAAAGCACAACTCTTTGGGAATTGCCTAAACAACATAAATCTCAGATCAAGTTAGACAATATTTAGAAGGCTCTACTGAGAAGGACTGGTCTGCATCCCTTATCTATGATCATGTTTATCATAATCAAAATGTACAACGTTTTATTTCATAAAATTTGTGTTATGTCAAAATTACTGTCAATACAAAATTTTAAATTCTATTTTTATAATCTTGCTTCATTAATCTCTGCACCTTAATGGGTATTTATGTAATTAAAACACAAAATAAAAAAAAACTGGCAACTTACTGTTGGTGTGTAATCTTCTAACTGCATCAAAAAATCTGATAATGGAACCCCCACAGTTTTCACTTCATTGGTTTGACTTCCAGTGGCTCCAGCTGATTGCATATTGGTGTTTTCACCTAAAACAACAATTCAGAATTTTAAAATTTATGGATGTAAATAAGACTGAAACTAATTTCAAAGTTAAAACAGTGCTCTTATATTGAGGGGTTTTTTTTTTTTTAGATACAAAAATGCATTAAAAAAAAATAATTCTATATCAGTTCCTAACAATCTCTAATACAATATTTCTAAACTAAATCATGTGACAGAATGGTATGCATTTATTATTATTGTTAATTGTAAAGTGCAGGATTACTAATTAAAGGATATATTTTTAATTTAAAAGTTATTTTTTTTTTTATTGAGAATACTAAAAAGACTGAATTAATAAATATATACTGGTTTTCAAAAATTAAGGAAAAATCACAAAAATCGTGATAACTTAAGAAACCAAGTTATACGAAATTTGAGTACATTCTTAAGAAAATGGTGCGTAAGAAAAATACAATATGCAAAATAGTGGCGCTACTATCGGTTTGCATAAAAACATGTTTGAAAGTGAGGCTGTAGTTTTTGCTGTGACTGCGAGATAAGGAATCTGAGATGGTCAATTTGTTGGAATGACTTTGAGGTATCATTTGCCGGACGAACTGTAATGGAGGGCCAGTTCATCCGGCCATTGGTAGAGTAGACAGGACAAAGTCAGACAGAGGTGGCCACATGGTTAAATGTGTTCAGACAAGGCAAACCAAGAGCTACGACGAGCACCGATGACCGATATCTGCAGTTATGTGCACGAAGGAACATGACCTCCCCACCAACCCAACTACAGACTTCCCTTGCTGCAGCCACTGGAAGGTAATGTTCGACTATGCGCAGAAGGCTTCATATGCAGGAGGCCTGTATGCAAGGTGATGAGCATTTTGTGTATCTCTTACCTCTCAGCACAGGAGAGTGTTTGCAATGGGCACATCTGCGTGTCTGCAGATCAATTCTCTTCATGGATGAGTCTAGGTTTAGCTTGCAGAGCAATAGCAGGCATTGTTTGATTTGAAGAGAACTTGAACCTGCTATTACCTTTTAAACATTCTTGAAAGAGATTCAATCGGAGGGAGCAGTGTCTATTTGGGGCGGAAGCTCTTTAGGTGGACACACAGACCTCCATGTCGTTCCACGTAAAACCATGACTGATCAAGTGTATAGAAATGATATCCTTGATGCTTGCATATGCCCTTATGCAGGTGCAATATGTGAAAATTTTATCCTCCAAGATGAGAACACTAGACCTCACAGACCTCGTGTAGTGGAAGACCTTCAGCAGGAAACAATTCTGTGCATGGAGTGGCCAGCTCAATCTCCTTGATCCGAATATCCTACTGAGCACATTTGGGATATGTTGCTATCTCAAACTTCCTCCTCAGACCCTTGACATGCTTGCAGCAGCCTTGCTAGAACAATGGGCTTTACTCCCTACTGAGCTCATCGACACCATTAGCAGCAAGGAACATCACTGTAGGTCCTACATTGCTGCTTGGGGTAATCACACTCATATTGAAGCCACTTTCCTTATTCCAAACTGACAACTCCAATTTGTTCTTTTCATTCATGTTCTAATTTTGAAAATAAAACACTTTTCTGGAAATTTGTTTTTGTGTCATTTTATACTTTACTATGTGTTACAGACTTTGGCTTAGTTTCCTATAGATACAAGTTTTGTTATTTTTTTTCCTTAATTTTCGGAAACCAGTTTCTATGTTCTTCTACCAACGGAATAAAACCACTTTCTAATAAGAACTTAATCACTTATAGCAATTCCCTACTACAAGAGGTCATCTTCAAATACTTAGAAAATCTATCTTTCTCATGATCTTTCTTGGAATTTACATGCCCAAAAAATTACTTTACAAAAGTCTCTGGAAATTTATCAGAAAATTAAACTTTCACCCAGCTCCAATACTACAAAATTCATTTTGGACACTCATTCATTCATTCAAATCTTTGCTATGGAGTTTTAGTATAAAACCCTTCTAAATTTTATAAAAACATGCTTCTAAAAGTACAGAAATATTTTCCAAGATTTGTAGATAAGAAACCCAGATACCATTCCTCTTGATCCCTTTGACTAAAATACAAAATCATCTCTTTCCCCCACGTCTACAAACTACAATTAGTGCGGTCTTCACTTATAAAAAATATTAAAAGAAAACTATCCATCTATTCTACTAATCATTAATCCACACACCCATTCCTATGATACAAGATCTATTACTCAACAATCACTATCAATGCGGAAGACTAAGTTTAACTATCAAAGAATAGTTGTCAGTTACATATCACCTCAGCTTTGGAATGAAATTCCTAATGATACCTAAATGTCTTTTTCTTAATTCAAACAAAATTTAAAAATCACATTCTATTCCCTTTGTTAACTGCCCAACTCATTGACACCCTCTTATGTTTGACTGATCCTCCCTTAAGACAACTGGGTTGTCAAAATATCATGTCTGTTTATGTTTTGTAAAATACTGTTAGCAATAAAATGAATTGAATATGTATTCAATAAGCACTGTTATGTTTAATAATTAACCTTTATGAAGAATGTATCAATTTAATATTTAGAGTGCAAGACAGACATACATTTCTTATCCCTTGCAATAAATATTTAATGTTTCAATCACCTATGTACGATTCAAAACATTACTAAAAAATGAGCAGTGCAGGTGATCAGTTTCAAGACGAAGGTGACCTGTTTCCTGCTGGTCCTGATAATTTTAAGTCCCCTACTCCAGTGTTTAACCTTTTCCACCATGAGGAACATTTTCAACATCCAAAACTTTTTAGGTAAATTATGTATGTATACATTTATGCATGTGTGTGCATACAAGTAAGATACATTTATTTTGAAATTCGACAAATGGATTACTTTGCAGTTAAAAAATAATAAAAATCTTTAAAATTCATTCCTATGGCAATTAAAGAGGCTTAAGTTCATCATTTTAGTTCCGACATCCCAATAGAGTTTTGAGAGATTCTGATCTAATTGAGAAGAATCATTGAGTCCTGGACAAAGATGGTCTTCATCATACAAGAATTTAGGGTTTTGCAAATTACACATTCTTTGGAAGAAAAATACCAATTCTGTCCATAAGCACAGCTTAACAGTCATTTCCGGTCCCAAGTCTAGAAAAGTGTCACTGCTTCTTTTCTTGGATCTTTAAAACTTTCGAGAAACAAATTGCTTGAATAATTAAAACTCCTGTAACAAGTTACACATTAAAATAAGCAAGAAGCAAAAGCAAGGCAAATTTTATCATTAGGGATTGCTCACTGAATGAAATATAAAATGCTAAAGCAATCATTAGATGGAGACACAGCTTGCTTTTATTAGAAAAGATTCTTCTAGTTATTTACATTATTACTGCTGCATTAATAGTCCTTGAATTGTTTGTGCATAACCAATAGAAATATGGAGATATCTTAAATTTTTACCTAATTGTGATGAAATTTTTCTTTAACAATCTCCCTCGATGCCAGTGGGAGTCTATTTGGTTCATAGCACAGTTGGACAGATAAATGAACTTTCTATAAAATCAGTTTTCAAAACATACCTAAAACAATGAATTCTTCTTTTAAATCTGAAGATATAATAAAGGGAGCCATCAATTTTTCATGTACAATGGTTGAGAAGTACTGTTGTACTCCATGATCAGTAAACCACTGCCTTTAAACTAAGTTGAGCTTATTTCTTATCAGTTCAATGGCTAATTTGGGCAGTGGAGAACATATTCATGAAGATCCTATTGACTTTGATGCTAACACTTGTCTACGAAATAAAGTCTTGAAAGAATCCAACATATGTACTTCATATGCACACGAAGCTGGCAGATTTTCATAAATATTTTCCTTGGCTTATACAATCTACTTATATGTTGGAGTATCATATCAGTAAGTGTTTTGAGTGTCATTAAGTATCCACCATTTTTAACACTACCTCCATCTCGTGGGTGCAAAGATGGTCAAAAAGGGATTTGCTTGGCAACATTTCTACATAGTTTATCATTACAAATTTGCTGTCACTATTTGTAAGCTACAAAATCCATTAAAGACTGAATGAATCAACTCTTTTGTTTCCAGTTTACTCTGTTCCCACATTACAGTTTTGGAACAATTGTAACAGAAGTCCTCATTTCCTTGAATATCCTAACTTTTCAAAGGTCTTTGAAACTAATTTTTGTAAGATAATGAAAACAGGCAACTGAAAGTAAAAATAAAAAATTTGATTCTTAACAAATTATGCAACTCATTTTAACTTGTAATAAATAACAATTTATTTTCTAATAGATACAACAAATACTTTTTGGATAAGCTTATACACAATAAATTTTAGGTTAAATTTATCATAAATGCAAATTTTACTAAATAAAAGACCAAGATACTGATTATACAATAAATTGCCAAATAATTCAACATCAAAACAAACAAAGTATTTGATACAGAACTTAGGTTTTCAATTGAAACTTGTACTAAATAACAGCTACATCTTTGGCTTTTTATTTTTATTTAATCACAATAAAAATATTAGTAAAAAAATGTAATAAAACAATTTTTTTCAAGCAAAGTAACAGAGTTCAGAAATAAGCTAAAACTGTAGCAAGATATTTATACAATTAAAACAATTATATCTTCATAATGTTTAATGTGCAATGAATTTATTTCAAAAGTAAGGTTAAAATAATTTATAAGGTCTGTCAATTTTCATTCAAAATTACCGTCAACCGAGGAAAGCCATCTGCAATCTTTTGTAACAACAACAACAGGCAAACATATACATATATCAGCCTTTTTATTTTCATCAATTCAATATTAATAGCAATATCTTATAAAACATTTGTCATCTCAATTTGTCAAACCCAAAACACTTATGCGAACCAAATCAGTAATGTTACAATAGCAACACTGCAACTTCAGAAAAATGTACTTCAACTGCTTGAATAGAATTTTGTGTAGTTCAACTTCATCCAAGGGAAATAATGTAGATTTATCTCATGATCATTTTCATTAAATCTTCTCCATTGTTCTTCCTTTTTTTTTTTTTAAATCAAAGAATTGATCAAACAAAAATATACATGGAAGGGTGGTCCTTATTGGGCACGATTTGAATTTATTCCATTATTGGAAAAACATAATTTTGATAAAATATGGTTAGTTTTGAATAATATTTAGGGGTCACTACCATGATCTGAAAAATTGCAATATGTAATAATGCTAAGCATAATAGCACTCACTGTTGAAATAGTTTAAATGGTGTAATTAGGTGATTTAATGGTGATGCATAATTGAAAATGTAATAGATACTGTAATACATACCATCTTTCAAATGTACCCCCCATAGAAATCCTATGTAAGTTCACTAGTAGGAGCACAATGTTGTTACCCCATGTTGTATACTAGTCCACATCGGGTCTTCTGGAACAATCTAGAACCTTCCAGAACAATTTGGAACTTTCCAGAATCTCCAGGAACAATCTAGGGCCTAGACTAAAAAAGCAGGCCACGAGGTGCAGCAAGTTCAGTTGTCGACAGTCAGCCAAAAAGTGCAGTTCACCAAAGAGTTGTCTTACTAGTTGTTGTGTAAGAACTCGAGAATTGGTTTAGGTTTTCTTTTGTGAAGAAATGGCTACTGTTAGGTCTGTTACCCGTTAAATGATGAATGTTTGGCTAATTGAACAACAATCACATGAATACCTGGAAATAAACTACTTTCGAAGCGAGAGGTAATGGCTTATTTTTTTTTTTCATCTGCATAAACTCACTGAAAAGAAAACTGTTCAGGAAAGTGTGACTGGCTGCCGAACCTGCCATCGGGATTTGGGATAAAGCACAGATCCTACTTGTCTTCAGAAACACACAATTGTAGCTCTTGAAAAAAGCTTCCATGCTGGCAGAAGCTGAAGTAAAACGAAAACAACAACAAGAAAAGATCCAAAACACTGTTTGAAAAAGAAACTGCTTTCTGCAACAGCCTCTTATGAGGTTTTTGATATTGCACATGAAGATGTGCTATCAATGATCAAAATAGAAAAAAGATCGAGCGTTTCTTCTGGCTCGGGAGCAAGGAAAGATGGAAGGAGTTGACAAGACTAGAAATGCAAGAAGCTACAACAAGGGAGTGAGGGAAGACATATCAAAGACTGCCTTGAGAAGAGTAGGAAGGAAACAGAAACCAAACCTCATCCTCCAGCAGTAATTCAGAGGTGGAACAGTGGTAGTCATCATAGTAGTGCACCTACTGAACTGGAACTCTCATCTCTTGGAGCATGTTCGTAAAAGATGAAAGTTACCAGGCTTGGCAGCTGCACTGGATTGTATGAAGGTGAGCAACCAAAAACCCACTGCGTTGAAGAGATATCCAGGATTTAGGAAGGGAACGCTTGCCAATAACAATATTCCACTGTATTATGTTCATCTTGTGACACTGTAGTATGGAAATTACCAACTGTAAATTGTAAATGCTTATTACTGTATTACCTTGTATTTTGCTTAAAATAAAGAAAACTTAATGTTTCAACTTTACTAGCGACCTCTAAATCCATCTAAATTTAGCCAATTACTTTTTTCAACATTAGAATAAGTTAGGTAGATGCTCCTATGCAAACTACAACTTTTGTTTTTTACCCCTCACAATAAGGGCCACCGTAACATATATATGTGGTCAGAAATACACTACAGTAAGTAAACAATTTTTCCCAAACTACATAAAAACAAATTTGGAAATTTTATTTGAATTAGCTTTGAATTTATTTAAGGGAAGTTTAAGGCTTGGAAAAAAAAAAACCAAAGACATTAATTCCTTTAATACTTGGATATGAATATGTAGCATAGTACTTTGCTATAAAATATTGTATTGACAACAAAAAATGGTAATATTCATGTTAAGACAGATAAGATACTGAAATAATAAAGAAATATTTCCTACAGAATTCGTACATTGTACTGTCTGTTTTGAAAGTTTGTCTGCCAACCACTATAGTCTCGATTCTAACATTAAAGATATGGTCCAAGCTCAAGAAACTACCCGACAGGACCTTCAGTCAATTTTCTTACTATTTCCACAATTCTTTAATCAAAAACTAGTTACTCTCAAAAATAATTACTGTTTTTCAGTTACTCTAAGCCATCTCTCATCTAACATTTAAAAATATTTTTAATCTCACTTTTGTTTCAAGGCCAAGCAGTTCAGAAATAATGCGTTTGAAAGCATTATTTAATCTCTTTAATAAATGCTTTAATGATTTTATCATTAAAGTATAAATTAATGCTTTCATAAAACATTTATTAATAGCATTCATCGTATTCTAGTCCGATGAAGAAAGCCGGAAGACAGGCTTTTGAAACTAATTATTTTTGTATTTTTATAAAATTCTTTTATTCTCAGTGCAGTCTGGTCATTTATATTACTTTTACATCCGCACGTTAAACAGCTTCAATTAATGTTTATTAATTTAAAACTTTTAACAGATGTGCTGTGAATAAATCACAGTCACTGTCAGTGATTATGGTTAACACCATGGGTAGCAGCAGATATAAAACAAAAGGGAGCATTTGCACCCTCCCCCTCAAATTTAATGTAATTCATACAATTTGTTTCTTCTGAGAGGATTAACAGATTTTAAAATTGGTAAATTTTATTTAACTTACTATTTTTTTTTTTTACTTCAATTAATTTATAAAATTTTCCAGCATAAAATGTATTGCAAAAATATTTTGTGCCCCACTACCCTCTCCTGGAAAAAATTCTGTGGGTGCCCCATGATGTTATGACTGCAATTTAAACAATAATTATTATAATTCTGAAATTGAACATTAAAATTAACTTGGTTAATCCAACTCCACTTCAATCCCAGTTCCTTGAAGTATAATCACTATAATTTATAACTATTAGGATATAGAAATCAAAACTACAATATTATTCTCTCCAATATCAGAACAATCAGCTTGGCAATTTCGAACTCAGATATTCGATCAGCATAATTACTATAACAGGTTATTATATTTAAGAGAATATTACATAAAGAAATATAGTAAGTAAAGATTAACAATAAGTTGGATGGAATACTATGCTGGAACATTTAAAATTTATTATTTGTTAACAATGAATACTGTGTTAAGAACTTGTTAACTAGAATATTAAAGGAAGGTTTATATTAAATTTATATCAGCAAAGATCAGAAAGAAAGTAATTAATTTCTGAAAAGATCGAATTGTTTCATTACAACTATATTCAGCTTCTAACAAGGAAAGTTAATTGGAAATATTTAAAATCACTGAGAAGGAAAAAAAGCAAGAATTTAATAAAGATTTTTCAATTCCTGAAAAAGAACTCAAGAATGTATCTAGTTGAAATATTATATTTTTATTTAATTATTGAATGAATTACTTTTAAAGTTCGACCTGTGTTCACTTAAACTAAACTTCTTAAAATCAATGGCATTGTTAACAAAATACATAAGGCACTTTCTTTCCTCGTTGTTTAACTTTTATTAATGTTTGCAAATGAAAATTAATTTTAGCCACAAAGGGCCGAAAGGCAAGTTTATTTTCACAATAGAGAAACTTCCAATATACTTCATTATATTTAAATCTTAGCAATAATTAATTAAAAGATACAATCATATACATTTTTTTCTTCTCTAATTAATAAAACTGAACCAATATAGAAGATCACTGCGCTAGTGTGGTTCTCAAAATGTGTGGCAGTAGATGATGCAGTAAGGGAGTAGAAACGGCCGTATTTGGATATCATTTGTGAACACACAAACTTATTTATTGACGAGTCTTGAACTTTTCTTAATTTATGAGAGCACTGAATTTGTGACTCACAAAAGCCCTAGCAAATAAATTAGTTATTTCATTTTCACAAGGATTTTTTTTTTAATTTTGGAAGTACCACTACTTTACAATTAAATGTACTACCTTCGTTATGAAAGACCTATGTGGTTAAGAAGTGACTAGCTGATAAGCGCAAACTAACGTGAAACAGCTGTACTAGCAGGATGTCCTTGTGAACAGAAGGTCTAGTGATTAATAAGAAATTTAAAAGTTAAAAATTGCCTCGAGTTTCAACAATTTTGATCTACAATTAATATACAATTATTAATTTGTATTTGTTAAATTTTAGTAATGAAAAATCCTTAATATAAAAAAAAATCTTAATGGTTGAATAAGCTTAAATATCATATTTTCAATTATAAACCTAGAATTTATTTTTCCTTTAAAATAATAAACAATAATTTAGGTTCAGTCTTAAAAACTAATTTTTGCTAAAGATATTTCTCTTTTAGAAAAGAAAGAACGGACTAATTATAGATTACTATTTATGGTACTAAACACAAAGAATACTGGCTACAGGAAGACCTTAAGAATCTTATGGACGCAATGCATATTGCTTTATTCAACTATTCAGCACAATTTCAAGGCAATAAAATGGTTATAAAATATTTCATCTACTTAACAATTTTTAAAAAATATACTGCTAAAAATATAACACATTAGCAATTTTTAAACACTGCTATATTTCTTTACCCATAACTTTGTATTAGGTTTCTAACAAGTCATCACCTTTGTAATTCCTTACTTTGGTTACGTCAAGATGCTCAATGTACAAAATTTTAGTTTGGAAGCCAAATTTCCCAAATAGAAAAAGAAATGCTTAGTTGCACAGTTTGGCACATTGATCATTACATATTACATGCAGGTGTTATCTTATATTTCATAAGTTTGCATGAATAGTTCTCCTGCTCCTTTTTATCAACAAAAAACTAGCAAAGAAATATCTACTTTACTATTAGTTACCGACAGAAAGAAAAAAAATAAAAAGTTTTGATTTATCAAAAACATCTACATTCAAAATATACAATAATCATAAAAACTTCGATGCTTTTTCTTTTAAAACTAAGTAAATATAGATTCACGTACTAATAACATCACTATTAATACTACAATAAAGTGATGCTTCTTATACGATAACAAATAATAACTAAGTTTTAAATAACTTGGTTTAAATAATCATTTAAAAACAAAATCTGTGAATAAATAAGAGTATTTAAAAAAAAAGTACTGGCAATAACTAATTAACAATAAGGGGCTGTTGAATCTTTTCTAAATTCATATGAATGGCATCTTTATTTACAAATGACTGAAAATATATTTATAAATAATGATGGCTTAAAAATGATTCCAAACAAAGCCTCTTTCTCATTTTCTCTGAAACACGTATACACACTCATACAGCAACAACGAATAAATAAATGCAAATTAGTAGAAAAAGAAAGCTATATTTGCAGAAAATTGCGATATCAGTAATTTTCCAAAAAAAATATATTTGTATTAAAAATATTTTAAAAACTCAAGAAATAAAAAAAAATAAACTAAAATGCTTTTATGTAATATAAAATGAAGTATAAAAAAAAATATAAATAATGTTTTTATAACAAAGCTATTAAATAAAATCAAAAATTGCACACAATACGATTTCATACTTTTAACACCTGATATACTGCAAAGAATATTTAAGATAAATTTACTGGTGTTGCAACAGCAGGAATATAGAACGAGTACTTTGGAGGTTCCTTGCTTAAATTTGTGCGTTGCTCTAAGGTGAGATTAGGGGTTTCTTGCTTATCGGCCCAATGAATTATTATTTCTTGATCAGACGGTGAGGTTTTCACAAATGTTTCATTGGAATAGGCTTGATATATGTAACGCCACAACCCAGTTAAGGTAGCTGGTATTTCGAAGTGTTTTAGGAACTGACTAGCAATACGGATGTGTTGCAATTTGGGTAAGACTTCACAATCTAAATGCGATAACTCGTTGCCACAGAGATAAACAAGATTACTATGCATGAAATATTCATTCAGTTTGTTGAGTTCCGTTAACAGATTCGACGGATCTTTCGACACTTCCTTAATGTAAAAGCAGAATTTTGAGAAAAAGTTCTTGCAGGCATTCTCAGCCAAGATGTTATCATACAGCAAATTTACATCGGGAAAGATTTCATCCAGATATTGGATTATGTCATCCACGTTATCGTAAGTCCTGTCTCCATGCACTAAAGCAGGAACTCTTCTCAAACCCAGAGCCTTGAATTCCTCTGGAGGTTTAACCAGATTAACTGTCGCCACTTTAAACTTAAATTGGCCATTACTAGATTTTAACAGCAGCACCATAAATACTCTTTGGCAGAAAGGACAAGCACCGTACCGCTGACCATCGGATCCTGCTTTGACAAACAGTTTCACATCTGCAAATTCATTAGAACACATGATTGGGCGCTTGGCTTTACATTAAATATATCTTTAAAAGGGAAATTGGCCAAATTTGTTGAAAGCTCGATCTCGTTGCAGGTGAAACCTTCAGACAGAAAAAGAAAAATAACAAAAATAGAAATTAAGTCGCATATTATAGACAAACAGATGAAATAAAGGAATATCTAGATTCATATTAATTTGAAGCATTACGATAGATTTCTTTGGTATCTTAATTAACTTGACAATGACATTTTCCTAAAAAAAAAAAAAAAAGGGGGAGGGTCAACTGTCAGAATTATCTTTACTTAGAAAACAAGCCTTTAAATTTATAAAAGAATTAATGTGCAATTGATTAAGTCAAATTAGACTGATCTGCAACTTCCTTTTACAATTCTTCACTTAAGCTTTTATTACATATTTTTTTATAAATAAAAAATTAGTAATACCAAAATACTACTAGTTAAAAAATAATACACAATACAGTTAAGGAAGATAATTTCTATTACATAAAATGAATTATTACTTCAGGAACCTACAATCTTTTTCTATAAAACTGAAAAGAAAAGTTACCCATGCTGTTCAAAATTAATATGAAACCGGATACGTCCTAAAGAAATCAATTTCTCACTTATATTCAGATCTTTCAATGACAAACTAAGCAAGCAATTTTTCACTATGTAAAAGCAAAATTTCGTCTTTAGCATCTAATTATGGTGTGGCCTAAGCACTTTAAAACAGTTTTAATTCCTCTTAGGCTAATCTAATATCTATTTAAAATTGCTATTATTGTTAACTAAAAGTCTGGCGTTTAAGAATAATTTAAATTCCAATTACTCTCAATAATTTACATTAAATGTGAAAACTAACGCACTTAGATTACAAAAGAAACAGGGGAAAATTGTATTGCATGAATGTACTTTAATATAAAATATTGGAGGAAGCATATGAATTTAGATTTTTGCATCAATTAATAATTGAAAAAGTTTAAGGTAAAATGCCAACAAATATTCCCTGTCCTTCTGTTTCAAGTGAATGAAAATAAACACATCACAACCTTGACCTTTTACAGAAATGGGGAAGAGAAAACAGAATGAATGGGTTCTATTTGCACTTGTGCTGCCGTATCAATTTACTTCCTGTTAATTATAAAGTTAAAAGCATCTTACACAGATGTCTGCAACTTAAAGCATCACATTCATGGCGGCAATCATTTTTAAAACGGAAATAACGATTATCGTTAGCTCGACAATAAGTGACAACAAAAAAATAGTATTTAAAAAAAAAAAAAGAAGTTGAGGGTTAAGTTGACAGGGGTGATGCTATGCGGGGGCGTTATTGCCGTACTGGCACTGATAACAGTGAGCGAATGAGTTACACTGTATTGGCCACACACAAAAAATATCGAATTAAATAGAAAAACTATATGCGGACAAGAAAAGAAATTATTTGTGAAAGGAGGGTGGGGATATACCGTTAAACACGTGCATAAATAATCATAAATGAATTAAATTACAAAATGGGAAAAGCGTACTTACTTGTGTTCTCCAGTTGAGTTCCCTCCCAGAGGAACTACAGAGGCTGATTGCAGAGAGAGATGCTCTGAAGCCAGCTGCCACTGACCTCTCACTTCCAACTATTTTTGGAGCCTGTGTTTGCGCCCCAACACCAATCCTTATTGGTTCGTTTTAAGCTGAAACTGATGACATTAGGAGAGGAAGCCTGCGAGCTACTTGTTGTGATAGAAAAGTTTTAATTTGGCTTCGGGTTTTTTAGGCGTTTTTGTTGCCGCTTTTAAAAAAAATACGGAGAGAATGATAATAAACGCCTGGAATTTCCTTACGCGAGAGGCTGATAAAGAACGGATAAATATAGCGGAACGAATACGTCTTGAGTTTATGTTCAGCAGGCCTGAAACAAAATATTCATCCACTATTTATAAAAAAAACAGCACTTCTTTTTACCGTTCAGAGGCTTAAATATGTTGGCTGGATTAAAAGGAATTCAGATTAAAACACGCTTCAAAATTAACAAGGAACGTTTTTGGTTTTTTTTTTCTGAAATGCGTTAGATTAAAAATTTAGACTTAAAATAATTTCTAAGAAATTAATTCACTTAATTCTACAAATTAAATAAGCACTTTCACTCCACAACCTTTCGTGAAAAACTTCCCAGTGTCGTTACGTAATGATTCTATCGATTCTTTTCAAAAAGACGAACATTTGTAAATCAAACGTGTCTCAATCGGGGAATGACTAAATTGCCGCCAACCGAACAGAAAATACCAAACGAGTTAGAGGGTTGGTTTTTTTTTTCCTCCTTTTAGAAATGAATGTGAATTTCAAAATTATACTCTTGATCTCACAGTATTAGGCCTAACTTTAATTAACTATTAAAAAGCAACCAAAACTATAAATAAACTGATTAAAATGAATACAGTTTCGTTCAAACGGAGATGCTAATAAACAAAATAAATAAACCACTTACAAATGAAAACTTAAAATTAAAGCTATTTGCTTATTTTTTTCCCCAATGTATTTCGACAGTCAGCTATCACTGCAACTGCTCTATTAATGAATTCTCTATTTTTTAATACGAAATAAAACGTGACAGATTACTTATTGTTATTCAATTAACTTATTACCTAAACGTTCAATTAATTAGCTTAACAATTTTCATGTTGCATCAAGATGCTGCAATTTAACGTTGATTTAAATTTCAAATTTTTTCATTTTCGTCACATTCATCTTACTGTATGCGATTAGCTAATTCTCGATCCAACAGTAATTAAATAAGAGTTTCGTAAAATTTGTTTTTCCCCCCACCCTTAAAACCTTCAATGTTAAGATAAATTTTCTTTGCAGCTAACAATATAATGATTTTATTAGTTTATCATGCAAGTATTATTCAAAGCCATAACGTCTTAGGCGCTAATAATATTCTGCCTAGAAACAAGACAATCAGATGCATTGAAGTGTGAGCATGGCCAAAGCTGCTGAGATTGATAAAGGGCTCTTTATTTAAACCCGACCAGCCAGTCAAATATCCTCATCAGAAATTTTATCTTGCTTAGATCATGAAGATAAATTGAGTCATTAACAAAAAATAAATGCAGTCATTAATAAATTAAATATCTTATTTTTTTTTTCTTTCTATAAACTATGTAAATAACAAAAATAAATAGTAAATGGTAACAAAAAGAATTTAATGATTAACATAAATTGGCAGTTATGGATACGTTTGAATATTCTCGCCATTTCTGGGGACATTTTCGTTGTCATTTCGGTGGTCATGTGTATGCCACTAACAAGGAGATCAACCAAAGGGTTGGACGTTTCAACTGAGCTGAATGAAAGGAGGCAGAAGATAAGAAACGTGTGTTTCGCCCTTAGGTCCCATAAACTGTTATTATGGGAATTATGCCTTAGGAGAACTTATCTTCTTCCATGAGGACCTTACGTAACTTGTCTCAGGCCAATTAACTGGAAGGCCATGAGGAGTATCCTGCCCTGAAACAATGTAAACATCAGTTCATGGAACTTCGATAATTTGTTGTGAAAATGTTCGAAGCTCGAAAATTAAATAATGATTTATAAGGGACGTCATATGTACATCAAGATGTACTGTGTGCATGAAAATTATAAAAGAAAAACCCACAGAATTACAGATTCAAAATGGATTTTAACATTTAATAAATTATACAATGAAAAAATTTTAAAATGAAATTTAAAAAAGTAATATCGAACCAGACTTCACAATTACGATCCATATTTATTCCTTGTGTTATATCCGCACACCACGCCCCGTATCCATCATGTGCGGTCAAGATTCCGGTTCCAGGTTTTGGTCAAAAAAAAAAAAAAATATTATCTATCGGTGTCAATTATATCACCATGCAAACTAATTTTTATAATCCTCTTTGTTGGCAAATTTCTTCATTAGATCAATCTACTAAAGCAACATAATATTCTCCAATAGAAACTGAAATTAAGGTATTTTTTTTTTGTTTTAAACAGAATCCGAGAAAAACAAATGCGTTTGGCGTTGCCTACCAATCGACATCGAAATTACTTTTTTCTGGATCTAAACAAATATCAATTTAATCGCCACCTTGCTGGTAATGTGATGCAGAGAGGCAATTTTTGCTAAGCAGACGTAAAGAGTTATTCTGGTGTTTGTTCTTCGAGGATATGATCACTTTTATTTTTGCCTTAAATATTTTGCCTCAGTCAATTACATTTGAGTAAAAGAAAAAAAAAAAATCACTGAAATCAGTCAAGTGATTGAGGAGATATACCAGAGCATCCATACTTTTAATTGCGCCATCGAAATAGCAAAAGTAATTCAATTAAAGAATACAATTCGATTCAAGTTCTGATATTTCAAAATATCCGTATTAATAAACGGAATACACTCGAAAACAGCTCAGGCTAATTAAGTACAGAAATTACTCTTGTAAAACCTGTGCTGTTCTCGAGTGTATTCGGTCTTTTGATATCAAGAAACTTAATTTCAATACTTCACTTCGTACAATTACATTCTTCCGTCGCCCAGGGTTACTTTGGTCAGGGATTTAAATGTTCTATTTTTTCCTTTCTTAAAGACCAACTAACGTGCCATTCAAAGACTAACTTGTTTGTAATCTACTGGTCAAAATGGAGATAGATGGTTTTTCACTTATCAAACCTTCAATCTCGCAGTCTGAATCTAAAAAAGCTCAGCTTTTAAACAATTTCCTTAAATATATTTGAAAAAACACTCGCATTTACTGGAATTAAGTTCAAGAAGAATCTCTAATATCACTTCTAATTCAGCTGAAACTTAAGATTTTTAATTTAAAGGTTCAAGAGTGATAAACTGTTTTTAAGCAAGTCTGCACAGCTGTCATATCTGATTATAATGTCTATTAAAGAATTAATTCGATATTTTCTGACTGCGGCATCCAAATCGGATCAGATAGAGAAACGAGAGAGATTTGAGAAAACTCAAATGTTTTAGACATTGCTCTAAATATGAATAATTTCGATATATAAGAAAACTAGAAGTTGGACATAGTAATTTTCGAAATCCACATGGAAAGAGATCTTGTAAATGTAGGTTTTCTTTCATTCCAACCCTCTTACCCTGTTATATCGAAGTCATTAGAGCTTACGTTTTTCAAATAAATAATTTTAGGAAACCATTGTAGTTCCGTTTCCTGAAATAAGCAGTTTTTTAGTAAAACATGCCCTTGATGGGTGCATTTCATATTAAAACTGTAATGTGATTATTTTTGTTTTGTTTTTAATTTAATGCATATCATTTATGTTAAGTATAAATTTATAATACCTTTGATCTTATCCCGAGGTTATAAGAGGTAAAAACCGTCAATTTAAGCTTTTAAAATCGTAAAAACAATAAAACATCTAAAGAATGCAAAAAAACAACTTTTTTTCAAAATATTCAATAGATGAAAACAGACTGAATTGTCAAATACTAATGTGAATAGTCTAAATTCTATTACTTGGTTGCAGTTTAAAAAAGAATTGTCTATTTCGCTTTTAATGTTTTCCAGTGGTATTTTTTTTTTTTTTTTTTTCACGTTCGCGCGCAAATTCGCCACAGGAATCTACAAAAAAGAAATTATCAAATACAGTACAAAAGATCGCATCCTGTCGGTAAATATATGTCAAGCATCGTATCCACTGGCTAATGGAAAGAACTTATTTTATGTATCCTTCAATCTTCATTTAAAAAAAAAAAAGGTCGATTATAAAATCTTTATATGGAGAGGTGGAGGATTTGTATCACATTCCAAATTAAAATAAATAAAGCTATCGTTGAGACCTTGAAAATAGCATTATCAATAGGCCTATACATTTTGCCGCCTTTATACAAGAATCATGTTTAAATTAAATAAGCTGATGGGATCTGGTAGTTGGGATGGATTTTGTACTTTTACATTAAAAAAAAAAAAAAAAATCAGAGTTTAGTCGAACAAAAATTTTATTTGTTTATTTCAAACTAATATTCCAGTTCTAAATTTTATTCAAGATATATTTAAAGTTCGAATTTATTTTGTCAATGTAATGTGAGAGTTATGTTCAAAATATATTCTTTATTTAGGCAATATCATTTTTCTGATGGATGGAAGAAGTTAAACTATTTCTTGAATATATTCATATGTAATAATTAATATATTCAGTTCAAGTAGATGTTTTAAGGTCATTTTGATATGAATGTTAACATATGCAGATTTTTTTTACCGTTATGACCGTTGACAACATTCCAATTCTGACACATGTTATACGATTCAGAGAACGCAGTCAGACAACTCTTTTACCAAAAACATTCTTGTTTATGAATGTAGGAGATGTTTGCAAGCGAAGGGGTTGGCCAAGTTCTACTCTGGCAATTTCGACCTGCTTGATGGTCACTGATGCAGATGTGTCATCAACTCAAGTGCTGATGTAAAGCACCAAATGGTAACTGATACAGAACAAACTATTTTTTCACGTGACCATTCACAAAACACTTTCAACCTTAATAAGAACATCAAGTAGGTTCTAGTACTTTCACTTTTGTAGAAGTAAACCGATAGCTTTATATACCAAATTCTTCAATGATCTTTCTTTCTTTCCGTCTCAAATATGTTAAGACAAATAATTAATGAAAATAGTTTTTTGTTACAAAAATTATGTAAATCATTCAATATTAATGTTGGCTTTAGATATAAAAATAAAATTAAAAATTTACTTTGTAAGAAAATCAATCATCATGAAAATTAATGAAATTGGTTTGATATATAAAATTGATTGCAAAACTTGCGGGAATTTTTACGTAGGCGAGACAAAAAGGACCCTAGCGGAACGGGTTTCTGAGCACGGAAGAGCCCTAAAAAATAAAAACTTGGAAATTTCCGATATAGCGTACCGTTGTTTACAAAAAGGTCATGTTGTGGACACAAACGTAAAAATTCTGTATAAAGAAACTCAATTAAATTGAGAAAATTTTTTAGAAATTTGCATTATTAAAAATTCTAAAAGAACTTCAATAGATACGAAGGAGCCTCCGTAGATCATAATATTATTATGTTAATTAAAGATTATATATGTTTTGATGCCAAAAAAATAGCAACTTTTGAAGTTTTAAATTATTAATAATATATTTGATTGATAGTTTTTATTAATACAATTGACATTTATTTACGCTAACTTATTATTGTAACAACAATTGAATTTGTTGATATTTCATGCCTTTGAATTTTGTTACGTTATTCTACCCGTTTTTGTTTAAGTTATTCTTATTTTTGCTTCATGACTTGAAAATGGGAATGTGTACAATTCCTGAAAATTTGTCTTTAGTATTTAATAAACCTTTTAAATACTAGTGTGATGTGTTGAAGAATATTCGATAGCTTTATATGATCAGTCCAAATTCGAAAATGGCAACAGTAGATATTTAACATGGAATGTCGTACATAATAAGGAAGGTAAAAATTAACGATTTATTGGAGTCATACATTAAGTTCAAAATGTTGCGCTATCAACGATTTTAACTGATGTTGATGAAGATTAAAGGTGTGTCTAGTATTAACAGGATAAACGTTTAGGCAAGAGCACCAAAGAGGAAAGATTAAACTTTGATTAAAACTTATTAAAAAATGCATAACACCCTTTGTCAAATGTTTAATCATTATCTATACATTTCTGACCTTTTCAAATGACGATTCTATAAGCACTAGTTTATAATAATAGTTATGATGATAAGTTATTAGATGATCGATAGTTATTATGATAATAATTCGATGTATAATAATGATGTAATAGGCAATTCTTGAATAGAACTCTCAACACTATATTATATTATTAAATAGATCCTTTACCAGTAAAGATAAATGAAAATTTAAAAAAAATCACCAAAACTCCAGTATTTCCCGTAAACTGAATGACAAACTAACCCAAAAATATATTTAAGTTAATCATAATAATATATTTGTAAATTATATCAGTAAATTCATGAAATATAAAACAAACACCTGTATTTACATAATGGTTTTAAAAGAATATTTATCTAGTTTCATCATAATGAAGAAAACTCCACTTAAAAATTGCAATTCCTAAAGTGAGCCGAATTTCTATTTTAAACCTACACCTCAGGAATAAGCACCAGATGTATTGCTCATTTGATATGAAATAGATGTGAATAGAATGTCCGTCATGATAAAAAAAAACCCCGACTTATTTATTGCCTGCACTTTGTTATTGGTCACAATGAGGAGAATGCAAATGTAAACAATTGCACAATGCACTTCCAATCTTTCCGGATACAACAACCGGACCAGCAATTTTATGTTTTACGAAACTGAATTATAATAAAAACATTATCAATAAAGGTAACTCTTACACGACTGTAAATAAAAACACTGATTTGGTGTAACCGTAGTGAAATATTTACAACAAAAGCTGAAACTTACATCAACAAATTCTCGATTAATTAAAACCTTTCCAGTTTAAATTAAGAACACACAAAATTAATCTTAAAAAATTTACATGCTTTTCGTATTAATTTTGTGGTGCTGTTGTTTTATACCTGAATTCTTCAATAGACATACTAACATTTTAATGTTGTTTTTTTTTTGGTTTTGCGGATTGTAAAGAAATGTAAAATGTTTCAGGAGCAAAAAAAGTATCCAAAAACATTTTAACTTGTCTCCTAAAGTCGACATTCAAAACTGATATACGTACCAACCCAAGACGAAAACTCTGCCATCTTGAAAGCTGCGACCTCTAGTGATTGATTGTGAAACTTCAGACCAACTTCCGTTTCCGCACAATTTGTTTCATTTTTAATCAGTAATTTTTCTTTTCTTACTTTGCTCCCAAACCCCCACTTTTATTAATAAAATGGAAAATTTTGTATATGATTCGTTATCTTGGACTTCAAAGAAAAAACAAAAAACCCCAACCTCATTTACTGAATCTAATTTCAGAGCAAACAAAGGAAAAATAAAGTTTAGGTCAGCTGTTCTCAATTTTTTTTTTTTTTTTTTTCATCATTTAAAGCCATTTTTCAAAATTCAAAGTACGGAGAGTCACTAGCCCATATAAACTTAATCTAAGGTGACCAGACATCCCGATTTTTAACAATTTGTCCCGCGTCCCGCGGCGGTTTAAAAAAGTCCCGATTTTTTTTTTTTTTTTTTTGGTTATTGAATTCCTTTTTTTTTTGCTTGTCGAACTGGAGATTCCGTTTTTTTTTTCTTTCCGGTCTTTTCTTTCACAATGTGAAAAACCACAAGTTACACGATCGTCATTTCATCATCAGACTTCACTCTGTGCTACACAATCAACTTTCCGCACTGTAGTACAAGCCTATGTTACAATATGCTTCGCAAAAGGCAGGTTATGATATTGTCATACCAATATTATAGTTTCAAAATGTAATGATTGTGGCTTTTGATATTGGACTCCTTGAATGCGGAAATGATGCTGAATGTGGAAAAAAATGGCGTTAGTCAGATGTGCATATTGTTCTTTTCCACTTTGCTTTGACCACTTCATTGAAATCCCAAACCTGCACTTTGAAGATTGAATTGCTGTGCAACACTATCACGTCAGTAGGAAACGTTTGTTGTTCAAATAGCGTAATTATTTTAAGCAGAGGGAAATATAGCAATATAGTCACGGCATTGAAATGTGTGTGTTTTTGGTCCTATTATATCGATATTTTGTTTCTTCGCTTTACCAAAGTTCCTCTCTTGGACCTTCAATAGGTGATCACTGCTCGTGGTAAGACGTGCAGTTTTCCATGGGAATGACTCATACCACTGTTTATGGGAAGAGCGATTTATATTCGAAGCACATTTTCGTGCGGTTCTCGGCGTTCGAGGTCACGCACTTCCCTTGTCAGTGAATTTCATATAATGAATGCTCTTTTATCCCTTTCGTTAAGTTTGGGATGGTTATGTATTAACAAAAAGAGGAAAAGGAAAGAAAAAAAATATTCACCTAATGAAGCTTTAAAATAAGCCTTTTTACAATAATTACCCTAATTAACCGTTATTTTTTTTTTTTTTTTGTAATTATAAGATATGGTTGTAAAACATAGTCCATCGTAAACCTTAATAATAATTTTTGCTGTTAAGAAATGTGGAACAAAGTTAAGACGTTTAAGTGACACCCAAAAGAAATCTGAAAATTATGTTAACTCAAGACATTTTGATATAAACAGAGCCGATGACAGGATTAAAAATTAAAACCAATTTTAGTAATTGTTTGATTGATCGACATAAAAACAATGCGATTGGTTTATTAAGAGAACAGCTGACCTGCTTCAGTGAAACCCGTCAGAATCCTTTTCCAACATTTACAAAACGATAAAACGAAAATGGGCGATGCCTGCGATTTTCGTCAGCATCTTAATCAAACTGTCCTTTCATTACTAAATCATAATCAGGGTTATGGAAAATATTCCTTTAATTGAATAATATTTTAAATTGCATTTAATATTAATGGGGCACCAATTCTAATTATACAGTCATTTTGATTCGCTGTTAAAACTCAACTTAAAATTGTCGTTATCGACAAGCAGCTCAATGAAACGTAGTAATCCTAAGCAAATTTTCGCTGGACTATCTTCGTTTTCAACGCAATTTTAAATAGCTCATGGATACTGATATTCAACAATTATTACATATTTTTGGACATTCAAAAATAGATATTAAACTTAAATCTGTAGATTTTTTATTTGGAGGCGGAACAAAATTGATTCCACTAATTTGCTTATAATTTTAAATATGAATTTAAGTCTATCAAACTGTTTAGTGTGAATTAAATGAAGGAAAATTTTAGATTTCAGCCAGCTGTTAACTTTTATTACTTTATTTTGTTTAAACTTCCAATAGCCGCCCGGACATGGCGGATAATGTTGAACGAACAATTAATTAGTAAGAAGTACAATGCTTGTTTCAAAATGGTTTAACACGATCTTTTCCTAGAAAAACTCATCTGGCTAACTGCGATCTTGAGATAACAGTATGCACCAAGTCACCACGGCGGGTGGCCATTAGAGGTACCATATTCAAAAGTTTAACCTAAAGATCGATATTCTGATGACCTATTTTTAGTTAAGAAAACAAAACTTGCTGAGCTGTGACGCACATACAGGATTATTATTTTTTTATTTTTTCGTTACCGTGGAATTTTTAAATTAAATGTCTCTCAAGAGGACTTAGATATAAAACTGGTAAATTGTATATAATGAATTAGTTTAGTTTATATTATAAAGCTATATAAAATAAATATAAGTAAAGTACAATTTTTACCGGCTTTCTTACATTCCCAGTATATTTTGAGCAATGTAAGAACGAGAGGCATTATAAGAAAATTTCACAATTTTAAAAATTATCATTAAGCTAGCAAAAATTATAACACATTTTCGATAAAATTTAAATGAAAAACGGTTTGCTGTAGGAATTATTTATAACTAATACCAATTAAACTTAATTTTTACCTTCTTAATGGTAGCCTGTCTGATAAAGCAAGTGTTACTGCTTTGAAAATGTTGCACATCGTTCATGTGATTCCAGAATCTCGTTTGTCCAAATTTGACATTTTTGTTTCATTGCGCCAACAGATGGCGTTAGGTGTCCTACACAATCCTACCAAACTTCGTACGTCAATCTCCAATAGAAATGCCCGTTTCAAGGCCACTTTAGCTGATGACAAAACCTCGTATGTCATTGGCTGATGCTTTTTAAAAGGCAAAATCTCATGTGTCACACGTGTTATGGTTTCAAATAAAGGTTAATACAGTAGGTTTCAATAGTACTTCGTTAGCTATTGGTTAAAAAAAAGGTAAGCATGCAGGTTGATTATTAACAACCTTATGGGTTATGATCTCGGCCATTAAAATGCTATAAAACCCAAGGTCATAAATGTTAAGATTCCATTCTAATAATGCTGCTGCCTTCACAACATTGTAAAGAATTGTTGCTATCAAGAATTAACTAAAATGTCCTAGTCTGTGTCAAACTGAAATGATTTCAAAATTAATTATTTGTACCGCAATGTTTGCAGCATGCAGCTTTCTCTTACAGACGGCAAATTGGCCCTCATTTTGGAATTTTGCGCTCCTTTTTTGCCCGAGCGGCAAGAGCCGGGTGGGAGGGGCATATATTCCCTAGTTCAGCCTTCCCCCGCAAGCTGCCACGGTAAAACAATGTAGCTAGTCGCTTTACTTATCCAAAGCCCATGAAGAGAGTTGACGGCCAATCTGCCGGCGGTGCGAGCGGAACCGCGAATTTTCCAACGCCACAAAACTTAAAATATAAGTAAACGTTTCGTTATTTTTAAGTAGAATTTCGCTTTTTATTTACTTTATAATTCTTTAGATTGTGTTATGTTTTTCTCTTATTTCTTAACAGTTTTTTCATCTACGAGAAAAAATAAATTTGAAATCCCCCCAGAATTCGTGGACGTAAATAAAAATTCCGTTCCAGGGAGCTACATGTTTGGATGTCAAGATGACAAAACTTGATTACAAAAAAAAGAAAGCAGTGATAGTACTGTCCACCATGCACGACTCTAACACTATTGACGATGTCACACACCAAAAAAAAAAAACCCTCCTCAAATTAAGGACTACAATTCCACGAAGGGCGGGGTTGATACAGTTGACCTCATGTGTTCGAGAATCAGCACTTCAAGGAGAACACAAAGATGGCCTATGGTAGTATTTTTTCAACTACTTGATCTGGCCGGTATAAATTCGATGAGGATTTTTCAATTCAATTTCTCAAACCTCAAGGAAAATACAAGATCGTACCTAAATGAGTTGGCATTGGAACTGATGAATGAACACTTGAAAGACTGTTCTAAGTTACAACTCTGCCGAGAGATTTGAAGCTGTTTTTGGAACCTTACAAAAAACATGTAAGCAGTGATGAGTCAGACAAACAACTCGGGAGGGGTATATGTTACATTTGTGGATCGAGAAAAAACAACAGAGCCCAACTGGAATGTAAAGATTGTGGGCAAAACACATTTAAAAAACACTCGATCAATTCAACAGTTTGCGATAACTGCCAGCAAGGTGCTCAGGATGATAACAGCGACATGGATTTAGATTAGTTTTTGTATTTAACTGCTTAATTTTTTTCGTATTTCACATCATGTTTTTTCAGTGTCAACTTTAGTTTAGTTCTAGTTAGCTTCTCTTTAGATTTTATATTTTGTTTGTTTCAATAAAAACATGTCATATCCTGTTTTTAAGAGTTCTGTGGGGTTTTTTTTTTTAACAAAGATTACTCGTCGAAATTGAGCTTGAGATGTAGTGTTTATGTTCATTTATCGTAAATATCCCAAAATATCAGTTTGATTGAAGGAAATTGTTGAAAATTCATTGACGGCCAAATTGCGAGCGGAAGTGTGATGCTAGAAGGCACGAGCGGATAAAGATTAATTGGCCTTCAGCGCCACGGTACCACTTCCTCAAGAAAATCAGACTAATTCCTCCCCCCCCCCCTCTGTTATTGGTCCTTAAAATGAGGTGGCAGAAACTGCAGAGCAGTTGTTTAGTAAAATACAGTGATGATAACTGTAGCATTAGAGCAGAAATATTAGAAAGTCCAAACATTCATAACATGGAAAGATATGAATCTACTCCACGAAATGGGACAAACCCTCTTGAAAACAGTGGTGAAGAACCAACAGCAAAAAAAAAGAAAAGGCTTTGATAAGCCTGAATAGTGTCGCAAATCACAGCAAAAGCTAAAGAGAATGCGACGCAAAGAATACTTGGTGTCAAGAAGGACAATAATGGGAAATACAAACAGGATGTTAAGAAAGAAGCACAAAAGATTGGAAAACGCTGCAGTTGTAATCTACGCAAACAATACAAGTGCGCAGAATTCAGTGACAAAACGAGAAATGAAATATTTAAAACATTTTTGGTCCCATTTGACGTGGGAACAAGAAAAGTGTATGTCAGCGCACTTGTTGACCATAAAAACCCAACCTTTAGAAGAAAAAATAATGAGAGTGAGACATCAAGAAAAGGAACAGCTTTCCAATATCATCTAAAAAAGAATGATGGAAAACTGATCGAGTGTAAAAACAATGTTCTTGAATACTTTGGATATTGGAGAATACTCTTGTCAAGTCATGGGTGCTAAACAGTACTGCAGGCATTCCATCACCAAAGCATTCCATCATCCAGGTACAGTAAGTGAGAAATGTTTGTACCTTCGACAATACCTAGAAAATCTACCAAAGCTAGAATCGCATTACTGTAGAGCAAACACCTCTAAACTGTTTCTAGAACCAATTTGGAAAAATAAAACTCGGGTGTTCGATGAATACGAACATAAAGCTGCAGAGGATCAGCAAGAACCTACTAGCTGGTCGAGTTTCCAAAAGGAGTTAAATGCAATGAACATAAGTGTACACCTTCCCAAAAAAAGATGAATGTGACACCTGAGTTGTATTCCTCATAGCTACAGTAGTGACACTTCGGAAGCTTGCATAGTCACGCCCTAATCGTGCATGTGACGTCATTGCAGTGATGTAGTTTTAAGCTATGAGGAACAGTTTGTATGCACTTTGAAATTCACTGACAAATGTGTGTTTTGGTATAAATGTTGTATTTTCTTCTCTGCAATTACAAAATAAGCAAAATTAATAAACTTGTATTGTCTCAAAAAAAAAATGGGAATTAATTTCAATTAAAAAAAAAAAAAAGAAAACCTTTACAAAAGATAATTAAAGTTAGTTATTTTCTGTTTTAATGAAGGATTTTTTTAAGTGTATCAAGTTTATTTTTTCATTGCGAGAAAAACAAATAAAATTCGTTTCTTATAATCACTAAAACAAATAAATGCCTAATTATAATTTTAATTATTATAATTAAGAAAGTAAATTTGCATAATTTTATGCATAACTGACCAATGGACTACTTCTATTTTAATATTCTAGCAATAATTTCAGATCATTTGAGCACTTAACCACGATCCCACTAGGTGGAACGTTGGTAAATGGTTTAAAAAATTGCCATTAAATATACAGATGAATTCTGTGGTGATATGCCAAAAGGAGTAAAGTCCTTTTCATGAAAAACATTTCTGGGAAAATGAAAAATAAAGTTCAGAGTTGTTTAATAAATACAACCTTGCATTCTGTAAGGAGGTGTCTTTATGGTTAGCTAGACTCACAATCTAACTATCTGACTTCCAAGTTAAATTCGCCTCCGAGTCTAAAATGGATTGACTGAACATGTTATCTCAAAATGGCCAATTGTGGACTTGCCCTCTTTTGGCAAATCACCACAGAATTGTAATCATTTTTAATAGGATTCTATGGAATTACAAAAATAGTTCAACAATTTTATTATTTGTACTTTTGTTTATTTTTCAGTTTTTACAAAAAAAGGGGGGGGGGGGTATTTAAGAAATAAAATAATTACAGAGCAATGATATTTTTAAAATGTCTTATAATTTTGTTTTAATGTTAAAAACTGATTCTAATTGAAAATCAGTTCATAATTACAATTCTAGAATCAGAAATAAATAAACTTTTACAAATACATACTCTTTTATATATCATAAAAATCATAATGTAAATTAATTTGGAAGTTTTTTTTTTTTTTTCACTATATATATACATTTTACAGAAACTCGCTCTCAATTGTCACTATTTTTACAATAGTGTACCAACCAAAAAAAAAAAAAAAAAAAAAACAACTTTATATATATCTGTCAAATTCATTCTATTTGACTATAACATTTCTTTCTTACTTTTTTTTTTTAAATTGAAATTGTAAAATTATTTTGGTTGAGAAGCAAAAGCTATCAAAAATATAGCAATCAGAGCATTCATTTATTTATTTGCAGGTTCAAAGAAAGTAAATAGAAAAAAAAAATCTCTGCAAGAAGCTAAATCCTTTTTTTAGTACAAGTTTCACAATCGCAGCTGCCACAATAAAACATCCTGCGCCTTTCTAATATTCATAGTACTTTAAATATTTTTATCCTGACATTTAACGTTTAACTTTACTTCCGAGCATTTTTGATTTTCAACAACAGATGACTCCACGTTCACCTTTAATTTATTCTATTATATCTCCGAACAATAATTGACTAAGTTAAAAAAAAATCATGTCATGAAAGCTAGATTAGAAATGGGAAGCTAGATTAGAAATTTTCATGAGAAATATTGGCATTAGATTTCAATATTTGTTATGGAGTTTTATTTGGAAAACTTTTAGTTATTTGCGAATCTTGTTCTTATTAGTTATGGCCTGAGATAAATATGAATATTTTAGATTGGCCCTTATAATGAAATCCATTTGCTACTTCACTGCTGGAATAGGAAGAACAAATTTATCAGCTTAAAAGGTGTGCTTTATGCTGATTCTGAACAGCTATGTTCTCTTGATCTCGATGGTAAAACTGGAATATTTTTGTTATGTGATAACTGCTTTGTATTCATAATTAGTTAAAGATAAAAAACATATAATATAGGAGTATCAATCAAACTGACCATTCAAACGTATTGGCCCGAGAGGTGAATTAGTTGCCACTCATATCAGTTATTTAACAAACTGAAAATTGTAAAAAAAATATTGTGATTTGATGTTATATAAAAGAAAAATGAAACCATAAACTGAAAACTCTGATTGCTACATTCTTTACAAATTTTCAAATAAATGAATTTGTAGCATTTGTATTTTACACCATTATCAAATAGTCCATCTAAAAATAAACATCTTTACAAATGTTGAAAGACACCACTGTATAATCACTGAATGATTTACACAAAATTGATAAGTTGTGGTTTATTCAACATTATTTGAACAAAATAAATTATAAAAAGGCCATAATTATAGAGGTGATCTTTGAAATTTGAAACTGAGACTTCAGTTAAAATTAATATTTGACATAATTGTTAATAATTTTGCCCTTTAACTAGCAAATCACACCTGCAAATTCGTAACATTGATTGATGGATATAGCAACAACAACTCACTACATCTCCAAATCAATTCTGTCAATTTTTCAGAATTACTTTAAAATTTTGTTATTTTCTTTACATTTTTATTTTTCTTACAAAAATACAAATTTCCTTTTCTTTTGATATATTCTTCCATGATAGTGAATTATTAATTTTTGTAAATCCATCCTAGAAATAAAAATAATTAACTTTGAACATGATTAGGAAGTTATTAACCTTCTAGTAATTTTCTTTTTGTATAATTACAGAATTTATGTTTTAACTTTGTCAAAAAGTATCTATCAGTTTTCTCATTGTTATTTCTTTACATGAATTTTGAATCAACAGAATTCAGTCAATAAGCAAAAGTGGATTCTTTACATTATTCGAGTTTACTTCGATTTTTTTGTTGTTGTTTTTTGAATAAAAAGCTGATAAAGTTCCAATGTACTGCTTTATGAATTAATGTCAAAAGACACATGTAGCTTAACAAGGCTCAACCAAGTTTATAACAGTATGCTTCACCAGCATTCATTGGAATTTAATAAATAAAAACCTGGAGGAGATTTTTTTTGTTTTTCTTCTCCCTTCCGTGACAGTGTTTCTAAGATTTTGTACTTGAATGAAGGTTTAATAATAAAATTCACTCTCTTTATCATTTCATATCTTTTAAGAAAAATATAATCAATGATTTGTTTTTCATAAATAACTTTAATGATAACTCTTTCATTGCTGGTCTCTCTCTATTTCAAATTATCTGTAAACATCATCTTTAACTTTAAAGCTTTCTTTGTAAAAAAAAAGTGGGGAAGAACTAACTCAGTACGATTATAAAAATTGAAGACAAACAAAGGCTAATTGAAAAATTATTAAAACAAATGAAAGATGTTAAAAATATGGACGGGAGAGATGAAAGAAGTTTTTCTTCTAGTGTAGCATTCAACCTGGTAGACAACTTAAAAACAGTTTGGAAGAAAAACTAAGACTTCCAAAATGGCCGATGTCAACAGTCAGAGCCACAGCAATGCCTAAACCTAATTCATCAACTTGATTCTTGGCTCAAATGGTGGTAAAAATGTCAAGTAGCAATATATAGCTGCAAGACATGATTGATGATCATTAAGATTAAAGGAACTATCCACACATAATATAGATCCATATTTAAAAAAAAAGAAAAAAAACCTTTCTACATAATATCCATTAAGGGAAAAAAAACGCCCAAGTCTTTCTCTGTAGTCAAGGGTTGAACAGTTCTGTCTAATGAAATCAGTCGATCAGTCAATCTCAAGTTGCACAAATGGGTAAATTTAATTTTATTCATCACTATTAAAGTGCTATGTAACCAAAAGTCATTTACAGTTCTTGTTATCACCTCAACAAATGCCTCAAAAGTTTTTAACTACATATTGAAATTCTCATCTATCCTGAGCCTGACTAACCAGCAGATGAATACAACATCACAAAAAAAGTAATTTCAAGCAAAATATTACTTTAAGAGCTAGGCCCTCTTTTCTTCATAATCAAGTCTTTTTCCTATTGTCTGCTGAGAAAGATTTTTATGTCTCTTTCTATATGATGGATGTAACAGACGAACAATTTCAAAGAGAATGGGCAGATCTACCCCACCACTGTATAGCAATAAGGCATATATATAAGGAAAGATCTCCGTAAATAGAACATTTTTTATTATTATGACTTGTCTCAATTATTAGTCCATTCGAAGTTATATAATTCTAGATGTGACTTATGAGGTTAGTTTAGGTTGCAGGGAAGCCGAGCACCACGACCGTTAATGTGACTTTATCTAATTGACATCTTAATTCCCGGATGTATTCATTAATTATCATTTAATAATTATTTTCAGTAACAGTAAATATTATTTTCATTTATTACATGTAAATAAGTATTATTTACTTGAAATAAATGATGATATTAATTAATAATTACGTATAATAATTATTACAAGTTAATTAAATAATAACTTCAAGAATTTTATAACTCCGAAAGGACTAATAATTGAGACGAGTAGTAATAATAAAATACGTTCTATTCTAATAAGTATATATCTTATCACTATACAGGGTTGGGCAAATTCCCAGAGTTTTGTCCATTGTCCTTTATCTTTATATCAAATAAAAATCTTTCATTATCCATGCAGCTTGTGAGGATCATGAATTCACAGATGTATTATCAAAAAATCTTTCCTTCCCCCCTCTGTAATTAAATATAAAAGTTCTATACTAAACCTCTATTAATACTATAAAAAAAAAATGCTATCCCTCACAAACATCTATAAGATTAAAAAAAAAATCTCTCCTAATGACATGATTTGGAAGGGAATCTTATCACCAACTACAATGAGGTGTCATTTACGATGAGACTTTAAAGTTAAAGTTGATGGATGTTACATTAATAGAAATGTTCACAATAATAATTTATAAAGACCATAAACACAATTACAATGTAAGACAATCGGTCAATCTTATAGAAGTAACTTATGGCTATTCCTGATCACTCCTTCCATGTTTCAGTGTGTGTGTCTTTGCAAAACACATGTTTAAAATCTACCTACTCTTATTTTATCTTTTAAAAGGTTACTTATGTGAATGTTTAGTTTAAGTAAATTAACATTGTTTTTATTTTGGTAAATTACTGAATGTATTTTCAATGTTATTTACATCATAGTTTCATGACAAATGTAGGGATGTCCATTTTAAGTTTATCAAGTGTTGTTCAACATATCATTGAGATAAGTAAAATAAATCTTAACAAAATAAAGTCAAGTCACATTTATTTTACTAAAGTATATGTACAAAGGCACATATACAGAAAACAAGGGAGTGATTAAAAAAGCAAAACAAAAAACAACCATTTGTAACTTCTACACGATTGCTGAACTGAATCTCTTTAACTAAAGACTTAAGTACATTAAAATTACAGAAAAGTAAAATACAACAGACATAATTATCACTTCATATTCAAAAAACCTAAGTTGTATTTATATTACAAAAACACATTTTCTTCATTAAAAACTTTAAAGCCAATTTACAGCACTGTACTATTTACTACAATAGTGAATGAAAGCGGTGATGACTGAAAAACATTTGTAATAACCCTTCAATTTTTATTATTTTGTGTTGTCTCTATATAGCAGTTACTTTTCTATTTCATTAAATACATATCTTAACATTTCTGATAATCACCCTACAACAAGTAACAGCATTACCTCTGCCACCTAAGAAATATCACACCACTGTTGGCGTCACAGGTCTTTGATTATAGTAAAATATATGTTGGCACAGTGTTAAGTCATCCCATAATCTCTGTTGCACATGAACATTAACAACAACTACAACACATTCTGATCTAAAAACCTGAGCAATGTAAACTTATGCATTCTATAATTCTAATATCAATGCTTATAAAAACCACTTCGTACAACTATTAAAATGACAATGAATTATGGTCTCTGATGATTATGTACAATCTATATAATTCTTTTCTTTTTTTTTT
>JAFIDM010000005.1:42788863-42825201 GCA_023159025.1 Thereuonema tuberculata | reverse complement strand
AAAGGGTTGGGTACAGTATCTCCCAGTTTCCATTTTTAACAAGTACAATTTAAACATTTTCCGCTCCTTCAAGAAAGACACAAAGCAGTTATGTGCCAGCTTTGTTATATTGGATCAAAAATAAACGACGTAACCTTAAAGAAAGGGTAAGAATTAAATATTGAACAGACCATTGAACAAAATAAGAAAACATAAAACTCTTTTAAAAGTGATAAAAATTATATTGTATAAAATTCTTTATTAACCCCAAAAAAAAAGAAATGCTTTCACAGACAATAATATACATCCTAAAAAATTCAGTTGTATCAATTGTTTTTGTACTCTTCCAGTTTTCACTGAGACATCCGGCAACTATATTAACAAAATAAATTTTTTGTGCTAAATGAAGAATTTAAAAAAAAATAAAAAGAAGTAAGAAAAGATATTACAACTTAGCTAAGCTATTTTATTATTTTAATTAGAGAGAAGTGTTTTCTTTCTAAAAACATATCTTAAGTCCACTACTCTGACTGTAATTCATGACAATAATTAAAAAGAGAGAAGGAATTAAACATTAATGAAAACAGTCCATTAGGATGTGCTCAAAAGGTGCCAAATAGGTTTCCATTTATGAGGTGGACCATGAGATTTATCAATAAGTAGGATGAAGTCTAACCTATGGTTAAGAGATTCTAAACCTTCTTTCATTATCATTGGTCAAAAAAAAACAACCTCAAACACAACGATTTGCAACAGGTAATGGAAGGGGTGATTTACTATTTTTTTCTTCTTCTTTATCATTCTTTTTAAGTATAAATCATAATTGAATCCAACTGTTAATCTCTTTTTAAATCTCCTCTTAATACTATGTATCTCAGTTACAATTGCAACATATGTTTTCAATTGATTTTACTATCTTCTTGTTCCTTATCTAACCTAAGACTATCTTTTGGACTACAATAAAAATATGTTTTTCTGTTTATTTACAAATATGACAATATTTATATACAGAAGACCTTTATCCAAGACAGCAAGGATATTGTACATCAAAAATCCCTGATTCCATTAACTAAACACTGTTTACAAAATGAGAAATAAAAAAAAAAAAACTCAAATGCAGTTTAGTTATTTCAAAAGAACAAAGAGTAGTCTTAAGGCAGTGATAAAAATATGACTAAAAGTTTATATATAATTGTTTGAGTGATTTACTTATTATCATAACTGTAGAAAGACATTAATTATGCTGACACTTCTCCCAAAACAAACAATAAATTTAAAATTTTGAATAAAAAAAAAATAAATAAATGAAAATTAATTCTTAAAAAAAATAAAATAAATCCATACAACAATTTTTTAAGAGATTTTTTTTGTTTTGTTTTTGCAATATAACTATAGTTCATTCTTTTATAATAAAATAAAAAAATAAGAACATTTTTAGGATGTAATTATTAAAACAGTGAAAAGCAATATTAAAAAAAAAATGATGCTACATAAATACTTGCTATGTAGCCAATCCTTTTAAAATAACGATAACTGTTAATAATTTCAGTTTTAGTCCTACAGTTATAAAAGAACTTTGGCATTCTTAAAAATCAGATATTTTTCATAACTAAAATAAGTACACTGATGTTAAACAAAGTTCAAATATTAAATACATGCAAAAGTTGTTGTAAAATTTTAGCAATAACAATGTAAAAAAAAAATCATCATCTCATTACTCCTTCAAACAATACCTAAAACAAGGGTATTTAATAATTAAATTTTGCAGTAATGGAAAATTTTAAGTTTATTTTTCTATTACTAGCAGATGCATTTATTAAGTTATTGTTATGAAGGAAGAACAAATTAAAATAAAAACATAATACCGTTATTTAATGACTGATGAATTACTTTCTTCTGGACATTTGTGAGGCACAATTTATTGGATGGAATTCAGAAGATTTACCATTTCTTCAAAACCCTATGTCAAACTGTGATTAAAATTGATTGCTAGTCTTGATCTCCCTCTCCCTCTTCCTGGACCTTTTGTTTTTGGATGTCTGGATCTATCAGGAGGAGTGTTATCGGCAGTGGCTGTCGAAGTGCTTTCAGCAGCTTCAGCTACCTGAGGATTTTTCATTGACACCACTGAGACTTGGTCCTTTTCTGTCAATGCAACTTCCAAGCTCTTTTCGGCTTTTTTTTTTGGTATAATTTTTTGCTTCATAACCTGTTTAAAAAAAAGCAGGATATGAGATATTGTTTGTTTGACTGTCACTGAAAACATTCTTTAAGCTGAGAATAAAATATGCAAATTACATAAAACCTTAGCACGAACAGCCAAAAAAAAAATCTAAATTTGGAATCACGAAGGTTTCAAAATTTTGCAGAAACACCATTAAAGCATAATGAAATAAACCAGTAAGTTTTACCTGCATAGGAATAAAAGGATTCTCTTTTCTTAAGTTTGAATCCTGACAACCAGGGTTAGCAGTGTGATTTTTAGGTGGCGATCCATACTGTTCTGTGGGAATATGTCCACCTTGATTATAATTCCGTCCTTGATGAAAGCTCCTTTTATTATTTGCCATAGGATTAAAAGGTGGAATGGGTTTGCTCATATGAGGCTGAAATCCTAACTGTTGATTTGCCATGAGAAAACCTAATCTAGGCATCCCTGTCTGAAAGCGGGGAGGAGGACCTTGATTGGAATAATCTGCAAAGAATAAAAATTTGTTAAAATTACCAGATCACTAATTATATAATAATAAGTGTTTAAGCAGCAATTTTTATAGAAATGTATTTTGTTTTTTTTAATTGTTAAAATTACTACTACTATAGAATCCTATCTACAATATAGTTAGCATACCAACTTTATGAATACCTGCTGATAAAGAGCAAATGAATAAAATATGCATAAATATATATATATATATATATGAGCGTGTGTGTTTATATACAGGGTGTACTTGAAATGTGCTGCCAAACTTAAAGGTTGTATTCAATCATGGAAAACAACGAATAAATGTCATATAAACATGGGTCTGGAAATGCTTTATTTCCAAGATATGAATGATGTGACAATATGTGAACGATGTGACTGTACAGGCCGTACAGTCGCTCAATTTCACAGAAGTGCTTGAAATGTCCTCTACTGGCCGCAATGCATGCAACACAACGTCGTTCCATCAACTGCCGAACACAGTCGAAGATTCCAGATGCACGTCGAATTGTGTTGCACCCATCCACTATGCGATCATGCAATGTGTGGGCATCAGGAACCGGTGTGTGGTACAAAAATAATGCTTTAAGATAATGCCATACGAAAAAATCCAGAGGGTTTAAATCAGGAGAACGAGCTGGCCATGCTGTTTACTGAAGAGCAATTTAATGACTATGTTACGACAATAAAGGCCAACACCTCTGTATCGTTTCATCGACGGAGTTTATATCTTGGAAATAACGCATTTCTAGACCCATGTTTATATGACATTTATTCGTTGTTTTGCATGATTGACTACAACCTTTAAGTTTGGCGGCACATTTCAGGTACACCCTGTATATTTGTTAAATTAAAAATATATATATAAATGCATATATTTGTTATTACTTACATTAATTATATAAGTGAATAGTAATAATGAAAATAATTCAGTAATATTTAGTAGTGTTCAGTAATTAATAGCAGTTGTACCAGAAAAGTCTACGGAGCACCACTTACAGAGCTAGGGATATAATATCATTCAAACAAAACAATGAATGAACAAATATAACTAATAAATAAACAATTATTTTGAGCTAAAGGTCAATTACTTTCACTTTTCCAAGAGAAAATGCTTCTCATATTAGTAATATCTTATTCTTCTAACTTTCAAAATTCTTCTATTTTAATAGGAGGCTTAGAATCTTATACTGAAATACTTACTTAACGGAAGGGTAGGCCTTGATCCCTGAGCCCAGGAAGGTGCAAAAGATGGAGCCTGGTCAACTTTAACTTGTAGCTTCTTAAAAATAAATAATCATGTAGTTAGTTTATTAAGAATTATAAATTTATAATTGCTTAAGATCAAAATTGGCTTTGCATTTCAACTCAGAAATATAAAGAATACATATACGAAATTACAACTTTAAGGCATAGATGTACAAGAATGTTATCTGTGTGAAATCTGTGAATGGAGCTAACAAATTGGGAAATTCACTGGAAGTTATACAATAAATCTTACTGCTGAATATAGACAATGAATTCGTACTGATAGGCAACAATGAATTAGTATAACTAAGACTAATGTACTGTCATTTGCTAAGACTATTTTAATGCAGATTAAAATTAACTGAATTTAGACCACTTCAAGAACAATTTAATATATTTTCAACACAACTCTGAAAGAAAATTGTTTATGTTCAACAGCAATTAAATATGTTTCAATTATGAATTTAATGTTTTCACACCCTAAAAAAAATTGAAAAATTTGAAACAATAAAATTGATTAATATACTTCCATCACGTTTTTATTATAATGCATGTTTGTTTTTTGCATTCTATTTAAACCAAATGTATTCCATGATAAAATCGTAACTTAGCTGAAAGAGCAGCAACACCATTATATGCTTTAACTTCTTGATAGTGGCAACAGAATAAGAAGTGAACTGAAGGGGGATCTTAATCTCAAAAGTACCATTCCCATAAGGTGGCAGCACAGAGATTGTGATGGTGAGAATGGGTGCAGAATCATCTTCGTCTTCTTTTTTGCAAGGATTAACCCACTGGCCTGTTCTGGCATCAAAGGTATATTAACATTTTGGTTCTTGTACCAACACTTCTCTTTCCTTTTAGCATTCTTCCAATCCTGTATATAAGCTGTCTCCATTTTAATTGCAGTTCTGCTATTTTTTTTCATGTAGTGCTGTGGATTTTTAATTCTTTTCTTATTTCATCATGTCTTGTTATACCTTGAAGAAGAAACCGAAGAAATTTCATTTTAGCTGCTTCTATCTTTTATCACACAACATTCAAAGCCAAACAGAAAGTAATTGCCATTATTTTATATAATTTCAAGTGTGTTTCTTTTCTAGTCTTATCTGTCATTGTTAATCATACAGTTCTACATATTCTTTGAAAATGTTTAATTTCTTATCAACATCTTTGTCTAATACAAAAGTAAAATCAAATATTGTGGTATATGATCCACTCTTTTCTTGTCAATGACTATTTTACTCCCTATCAGTGAGTTTCTCCCAAAAGCCATAATTTTTGTTTTTGTTAATGAAATTTTTAAGTTGGAATTAGCAGAAAGTTCATATAATTGATACTGTTGAAAGATGTTCTTTAGACTTCAGGACTATTATTTGATCATCTGTAAAGTAGTTATTGTTGTACGTTTATTGATGGGTATGCCTGAATTTAGTGTATTCTTTCACTTCCATGTCATATCCTCTAAATAAAGTCAGTGAAAGACTGCACCCTTGTCTCTCTCCTTTATTTGAATCTATTTCAACTTTACCATTTGTATTATTCATATTTGTTTCTATTTTAGTGTTATGATATAAGCTTCTTATTGCATTTATGAGATGGCTTAGATATCGTTTTGAAATTAATTTGCTTCCACAATTTTATACAGTTGACATTATCAAATGCCTTTTCATAACCAACAAAAGCTATGTAAATTAAATTCAATTCATTTCTCCATCATTAATTTTAAAGTGAATATCAGCTATAAGCTTCTACCTTTTTGAAACTGGCTTTTTCTTCCAAATCAATACTTTACAAATATTTCAGTCATTTCTTTAATAGTTTTCCGTAATTTTCGCAAGACCTTCTGTCTCTTTTTTTAAAAAATTGAGAGAATCTTCCCTTTTTCTTCAGATATCATACATTTTCTCCAAACTTTCATTGAGATGTAAAAATCTTATTTTAAAAATCTTGCCTCCACATTTCAAAAGTTCCCATGTTATTTCATCTGGGACTGTAGCTTTTCTATTTTCTGTTTTAAATGATGCTTCTTCAAGCTCTTTCATTTCTATTCAGTCTATCTATTATTGAAATTTCCAATGTGTCTTTGTCGTAAATTCAATTGCAGTAAAGGCAGTTACCCTGAAAGAAAGTATATAAATAATGCAAATTGACATTGCAGATTTCATAATATCCAGTAAAGAACTGAAATCTGGTTCTTTATTATATAAAGAAAATCACCTGAAAAAGGTAAAATAGGTTAGAGATTTCTTTTGATATTGATAACTCTGAACACCTTTGGGTTCAAACAAACAACTACACACCAAAATTCAGAGGATAGTGTCAACCTCTGCAGTTGTTCACTAGAGGTCTCTGAGCACAAGGGACAAGCTGAAGCTTAAAGAATCAGATCTGCAGGTAAATATCTACACAGGACAGTGTAGTGTCCTAAGGATAATGCATATGAAGACGTTCAATAAAATGATCAAAGCAATAAGATCAAAGAAAGCATGCAAATGACTCGTCTTCCAGTACAATACCATCTTCATGGGGCACATTTTGTCTTAACATGACTCTCAACCAATCTCAATACATCAGCTAGGTTCTTCAATACATCACCAATCTTCAAACCATTTTTTGTTTCACTACATAAACAAACAACCTTAAGTAATGTGATACAGGCATCTGCACAGTCTCGACTGGCATAGAATCGACTGAGCAACAGGTTCAAAGCTTGACAGAGGAACAGAGACCTCTAGTGAACAATCTCAGAGGTTTACAGAAAAACGACTATCACCAGTGAAATCAGAGGTCAGAAAATGATCGTTCTTTTCGCACGTGTTTGTTTGTTCGAACCCAAAGGTTCTCTCTCTTATTCATTTACTTATCTTTTGCAGTTAACTGTAATATTTGGAAAATAAAATGAATACTTGAGAAATAATATAGCAGAATCAATAACCAAAAATAATACATATTAATAAATTGTGCTATGTAATTTCTATTGCTCACAGTCACTTTCAGAAATTATACAAAAACCGAGAAAAATAAAATCTTCAGCTGCTTTCTAATTAGGTATTCATTCTTTTGCTTATATATGAAAATCATCTACATAAAGAAATGCTATTAAAGAAGACATTAAACTAATAGAAGTATTTACAAGAATACCAACCAGACAATTCAATGTAACTGCAGCAGCTGATTCGGCAGCAGCTTCTTTTGTTAAACAAGGTGAACCAGTAAAGTTTTGACCATTACACAGCTTTACTTGAGCTGCTACGAGCTGCTGTAAAAGAAAATCAACATTAAATCACTTAACTCAAAAGATTTTGTATTTAATCAAAGTTTTTATTTTATTTTATTGCATTCACTAAACACCATGCAATGAAGTATAAATTTTATAGTTATTAATTCTCTTAAATTTTGTTTCAATCATAATTCAACTCAGCACATGAAAAAAGAATGCCAAATGATATTTAAGACTTCCCTAACATATTATCTTCTGTTATTATAATTTCTCCACAAAACACCACTACTTTTTTTTAGTAGGAATGCACAATTAAGAGCAATTCAAACATGTTGCCCTCTAATTCAATCATAAAGTTCTAATAAATTAGAAATAAATTTGCTTGAATTCTGTTTAACACCTTCACTACTACTGACTTATATATACATCATGTGATGTCTTTAAATCCGGCTCTTGACGTATATATGCGTCACTTGCACAACTTTAGTTCAAACGCAATTTATCCATCATTAGCAAAACAATTTTATTGATAGACATATATATATATATATAGGTCATGCCAAAAAACAATGGAATTGAGTTGTTATTAATATTTTATTAATGAATATATTAAAAAAAAACTTTCCTTTAATGTAATTGCAGTAGTCTCCAGCAAAAAAAACAACTTAAAAAAATGGTTTAGTAGCGAATGAGCTAATTGGGCATTGTTACTAAAAAGTCGGGTGTACTGTTGAAAAATTTATGAAAGAGAAAAGGAAATAAAACAAAAAAACAAAACAGAATGCACACCACACAAGCAGAACAAATATGAGGTGCGGATTGGATAAGCCAGCACCCCATCACTTTATCACCCCATCGCTTCCTGTTAGCAATAAGCTACTGAGGGAAATACAGTAGAGCCACGATTATCCGCAAGCGGATAATCTGTGGTGTGGATTAACCGCGAGTGCCGCGAAAATTTTTTTTAATTACGAACCTCAAAAAAAACAATTTTAATCCAAGTCAACAACAGGGAAAGTACAATAGGCCTTACAGGTCCAAAATTAATGACAGGTTTATTGTGCATCGTAATCCTATAGGCCTTCTCGGAATTTGTGGATGAGTGGCAGGCTCTTGCTCTGCAGAAAGGTTCTGCTGTACTGTACATATTTTAAAAGTTTTGCATATTATGTATTTTGTATAATAAAGTGTAGTTTTTATGCTGAAATATTTTTTTTTTTGTGTTTACACCTCATTTTTAGTCTTTTTTTCGGGTTATCCACGATTTTTACTATCCGTGGTACCCTTGCCACCTTAATCGGGGTTCTACTGTATAATGAAAAACATCAAAAAAAAACTCAAAAGTAGAAATAGTATTATCCCCTAAATCCACACATCTCAATCAAGCATTTCATGTATACTTTCATCTTACAATACAGCATTTAATCTGTGATATTTATAACTTGTCATATCCCCTTGTGACACTTTGAAGACAGACAACATGGAGCAAGTTACAAAGTTGAAGCATCAACTGCAGAAACTAAAAACACTTACATATGTAAATGTTTATATGACTGCTTAGGTAAGGCTCTTTTGCAAAAACGATTAATGATAAACTCATGAATCATAAACTCTACTAAATTCAATATTTTTACTTACATTTGGTCCTAAATGTAAATACTGATATGTTGGTGCACCCAAGTGCTTAGAGGTCAGGTAGCCCATGAGTTCCATTACAGCACTACAAATTAAAAATTATTCCAATTATCATTAAATTATCAAATAAGTTTATAAAAAACAAGCAAATTTATGTTTAAAAATATGCATCCTCTGTTAATATATGATATTTTTCATTATATTCTCCATCTTCTTTTTATAACAATATCTCGATCAGCTACAAATGCATTACTGATAATATGAATAACAGAGAAATTCTTATAAAATTAATGTAATACAATGTGTTTAATTGATAATTGTTTATTGCATAAATTGTTAGTTAGGTTATTTTTGAGGTGATATCTTTTACTGCTTAGAATACGATGATATTATTGAGCATTGATTGTTATGTCATAAACTATTAGCTTTAAGTCTTTACGAATTTAGTAGAAGGAATTTATCCCTAAAAATGATACCTGTAGAAGATCAGTAAGGAATTTGTAGCTGACTGAAATATTGTTATAAAAAGGAGATGGAGAATATAATGAAAAAAATTATTTTATTAATTTTTCTACCTATTAGTAGAAAAATCTATTAATCTAAAATCTATTAATGCAGACTTGTGTGGGATCATTACCCTACAATTTCTAGATCAATGAAATTCTCCTCTGATGTATTAAAGACAACTATGCATTACAAATAACATAGTTAGAAAACTATAAAATATATGAGTGAAATAGAGGCAATGTCCTAATTATTAGAAATGCATATAATAACTTACTAGTTGACCCATGCAAATAATTCGCAACAAAAAAAAAACACCTTTGAGAAATAATAAACAAATCCAACAGCTGTCGTACATGTTAGTTAAACACATTGTCAATAGCTGGCGCCTTTTCCATTTTAGTATACTGGAATATTTACATGGTATATTGGAATAATTCGCATAATTCAGACACCGAATGGTAATGTGGAAATAAATAAATGAACAGATTGCCTTCTACATTTTTATAAAAAGATTTTTAAATAATGCTTTTTAACAAAAACATTAATTTTAAACAATTTGTTTATTTTTTGTCATTAGCGGTGAACGTAATCTTCAAAATGATATCTCAATCATTTGATTTTGATGAAGTATTAAGGGAAATAAAAAAAAAACACACACACACCTTTAAAAAATATTATTTGAGAAATTGACAAATGTTTTTTATTGTAATAAATCGTTTATTTTTATTAAAATATATATATATTATTTTTATCTGTTCTTATTAAATAAACGATGAAAAATCATTTTAAAATGCATTTTTATTCAAAAAAGGATATATTTGAAGATTACGACGCTGCAGTATTATTTGAAATTTGTTTATTATTTGTTTCGCTTTCGAAAGAAAGTCGCTTCTGTTTAAGCGTGTCTCCATTTTCATAAAAAAGGTTTTTAAAATAAAGTTTTTTAACGAATGCATTAATTTTAAACAATTTGTTTATTTTTCGTCATTAGCGGGGAACGTAATCTTCAAAATGATGTCTCAACCATTAATTTTGATGAAGTATTAAGGGAGATATGGCGTACCGACACAAAAATACCTTTGAGAAATAATATATAAGGATTAAAAAAATAAACGCTCATATTTCTGTTACAAAAGCGAAATATATTCTTTTCTTTAAAAGCAGTAGTTTTTGAATGAATTTAGTTTACACATATCACTAATTTACTTTTTTTCCTATTTTACTAAATGCATTTAAAAAAAGAAAAAAAAAAAAAAAGGAAGTTTCTTTTTTTTTTTTTTTTACCTAGATTTTGTAGATCTTGCTAATGATGACTCAACTGAATGAATTTCTTTATTGCTAATACCTGGATACAAATTTCCTACTGGAGGTTTCTTCAATTCTGGTTTACTGAAATTCTTTTCTTGCTGTTGTGCACCTGGAAATTATTAACCATTAAATTTCACTCTTTTAATATTAATAAAACGTCAATGATACTTACTTCTTATTGTACATAATTAGCTTATATACTAAATCAAAACTATCAATAAACAAACACTAAAACCTTAATTAACGGACTTCAGTGAAGTGAACAAAAGTTAGATGGTCTCATACCAATTGAAATCCACTTTTCTGAAGTATCTACTCAGATTTTCACTAAAGCAACTATTTCTTTAATCTGCTTAACTCGCACATTATGGAACCATGAAGAAACTACTTTCATCCAAACACAAGCTAATAGCATTGAGAGTAAAATGTAATATAAAGCAATTAAAACATTATCTATTCAAACTTTCTATTCAGAGACAGAAGACAATTCATTCACAAAGTCTACACAATTACTAAGAGCATTTATTAACAACTTGAAATACGAATTAAGTACAAAGCTTACCTCTAAATAATTCTTCCACAGAAACTTGTCGACCAAGATTTTTAACGTTTGGTGAATTTTTATTACTTGAGAAATCTCTTTCTTTTTCGTTACTCTTAATATTTAACGATTCTAACTTTGAGACTAGTGAATCGTTTTTATGCTAAGAAAGAAGAATAAATGTATTAGGAAATAACAAAATAAAAAGACCTTTTTAGCCTACTTTCCTAGGAAAGTGTAACTCTTGAAATCAGTCAGTGTGTGTGTGTGTGTGTGTGTACATCCTTCCTTTTGCCATTAATTTTTGAAAGGGAATCTTCTTGAAACTTGACATTCACATTTAAGGATAAAAGACTATCTAACTTTTATATTGTAAATTTTTGATTTCAGGTTGTATTCCGCAGATATTATAATGATAAAAACAAAACAAAACAGAGACTTCTCTCATTCGCATGTATATCACAACTTTAAAAAAAAAAAAAAAAAAACAAGATTTTAAGAAAAGTAGGCTTCAAGTCCTTTAGAGAACTTCGTGCTTAAAAATAAAATTTGAAAAGTAATTTAGGAACAACTAAAGTTCTCCTTTCTTAAGTGGGTCAATTTTTTATCATTAACCACATCTTGGGCAATTGGCTATTTTTAGGTTTTTAAGAAGATATTTATTGTAATGGATTTTTTTTTAAAGTAACTGTACGTATGAGAGCCATAACTAATATGCTATGTTAAAACTAAAACCGACAATTCTCTCAAGTTATGGAATTTTCGAATTAGTTTTAATGTTGCACAGAAAAAAAAAAGAGAAAACAATATAGTCTTTAATAATTTAAAGATTTTTTACAGTCCCTTCTTCATATTTAATATAAAAAAAAATAAACAAAGAATAAAACCCAAGATAAAGAAAAAACATAGCTGATAGTTTTGATTCAGGCTGACGAGACTTCTGATGTTGATAAGAAAACTTACACTAATGTCATTGTTAGACATAATAATATAAAGAAAAAGAAGATAGAACATAAATAAATAAGAAAATACCTTCTTTACTTAACCTAAATAATAACTGAAGACAATTTATATGGAAGATAGAGATATTGATCGATGCTATTTTACTGTGAGGTCTAAAGTAGTACCGCAGTCTATGAAATATATGTCATTCTCATTGCACATATTATAGTGTTAATGTCTTGGTATAATGCACACTACAGGTCACTCATCAACATAGAACGCACACAACTGTAAGCTACTTCGTAAATCTTTAGGAGTGATTGATATTCATGCATTCATTAGCTGCAATTATTTAACATCACTTTTACATTGAATATTTGTTATAATTTGATTTTTTTTTTAAAGTAAATGTACGTATGAGAGCCATAACTAATATGCTATGTTAAAACTAAAACCGAACAATTTTCTCGATTTGTTGTTATGGAATTTTGGAATTAGTATTGAACTGCTTTCTAACAAAAAAAAATATATAAAAAAATGTTGTTTTTTTTGTTTTTGTTTGAAGAAAAACATTTTCAGGCAATTTACTATTAGGTAAATATGTTTTGGGACATAGGCATAATCAAGATATTAAGAGAGGTTAAAAAAAAACAACAACAAAGTTTCATTTTGGGAAATCAGATTCCGTTGCTGAAGCCTAAAAAACACAAATCATTAATAAAACTGAAAGCTCCTAAGAAAAAAAGGAAAACTAACAGGAAATATATTAAAAAAGACAGTTAAAAGTTTGATTTATAACTATCTCAGTACCTCTTAACATATTTCATTTCATCTCAGTTCATTTAGACAGACTTCAAGTGAATCATTTCTCATTAGCAAAAACATCCTGAGGAATATTATTTATCTAATATTGTTCAAATTTATCATAGATGTTGGTTTGTCTTAATCATTTCTTAATGCACAATTTGAAAACTGCTAGGTAATTTCTACTATTTTTGGTGAAGCAATTATAATGCTGTATTGCTCTGGACCAAAAATAAAATCTGTATATTAGTTATAAAAGTAGTAACAATCAAATATACTAAATGTAGATATGTATTTACATATATAAAATAGTAAATACCTGTCCTTCTAATCGTTTGTAAGAATAACTCTGCTGAAATGATGAATTATCTTTCTGTTTTGAGCTATAATTCAAATCAGATGTAGTTCCTCTGGATGAATCGCTGCCTTCTGTATAATCAGACGAAAACTGTTTTTGATTTCTGCTGTTTATATTTGCTTTTGAATACCTATTGAGAGGTACCTGCAAGATAACGGAAGCAAAACATTCAACTATTCTATGGAGTGTCTATGGAGAAAACATTGCCTATGCTAAATGATCAAAGATCAATTACTGGATGGCAAAAACAAAAATAATAAATAAATAAAATCATTTTTTTTTTTTTTTTAGCTGTTGTTCTAAATGCAAAACAATCAGAACTCTTCTTGGCTGTAGACAGTATAATTCATTAGCCATTAGCTTGCTCATGAACCACTAACTCATACTGAAAAATTAGAAATGAGCTACCATTTATATTGTGGATCTTTTTCATATAATGAATAATAGATAGAATAAATTGGATGATTAGAATTAACTTTTACCTATTTAACACTGCAGAGAGCACATTTCCAAAGGGCAAAATACAATGAAACTTGCTGATAAGTTATTCAGACATATAAAAAGATTTCCATTGGGAAAAAAAAAATGTTTCTCTCATAGGATCACAACGGGACTGGGTTTTCTATTATAGATAGGTATACATACTCTGCAGAGCTTTAGTGAACTTAGCCAAGACAGTAAGGAAACCTCTGGAGATGATTTGAAAGTAGCAGAAAATTGACACAGTAATACTGATTCAAGAACAAAGACATATTCTGCACTTATGACATATTAGGTTCCCTGTAGATTTCAGTGTAACATAATCCCTTACAAGTTTATCATTGAAAAATGACGACAGCAACACCTGGTGAATAGGCCAATGCCAGCAGTAGTGTCATGTTGCCAAGGTGTTGGAACTGCAAAACAAGTGTTTCCCATCAGGATTTGCTGTACGGGCACCAAAATAATCTATCAAAAGACAAAAGTCATGATGGTGCAACATTTTGTATTTAAGCCAAGAAAGAAGAGGGAATCAGCCAAGTACTGCAGATAAAAGTTACTGCCAATATAGTACACAAGCTGACAAACTATGAATCAACTAATATCTCCAGGGAATCTAAAATCTTTCAGATTTTTCCACATCAACTTTGCATATCATTCAATGACTGGAAGCAAATGTTTCATGAGTTGGAATAACATTTGTTTTAGCTGATCTCAGAAAAGAAGAAGATGGATGGCCAATGACTTGGGAACATTCTCAACAACAGGTGAAGGTCTTTGAATGAATCGGTTTATGAAAACACAAAATTGTAATATTTGATCAAAAGAAATATTTGTCTGAAAGCCCCTATGCGGTCATAAGTTCACATATGGTATGTGTTCACAAACAATTTCTTTATTTTCCTTTTTTGTGAAAATCCTGCAAAACCTACGACCAAAACAGTCAGAAGACTTTCCATTACTTCCTAACTCAGAACAGTGAGAATGTCTTGAGATTACACTTTCCAAGGTCATCCTACACACAATTTAAAACGTGGTACAGACGAAATGCTGTTAGTTGATTGGACATGTGCTAAAGAACAATGACATCCATGTAAAGTAGCTTGTGCAACAGATGTCAAGCCCCCCCCCCCCAATATGGAAGAGGTCCCCCTCCTCAAATCAACCCCTCACAAGACACATGGCTTTTACCTTCTCCGTCATCTGCAATGAGGGCAACAAGTTTTGTTTTTTCTCTTTTGGAAGTTTTATTCATGCCTTAATTCTTTTAAGAATAGATACGGATTTAAAGACTATAAATAGACTACAGTACCGATTTACATCTAAAACAGAAATACAAACAATCTGTCTTTGTAGGAGCTACTCCTGAATAATGCTTGTTGCAAGTTTCTTTGTATTTTATAAATGAGCTTTGAATAATTCGAAACTTAAGTTTAGCCATTCCATATTATGGTGAAATCTATTATTCTCTTCAATAAAATATTTTTGTAAGCTAAACAAGCAATGATTCATTAACTGTTGTTACAAACTAAAGAACAGTAGGATATAAAACTCATTCATGTTTCCAATCTTTCTCCAATTTAAATAAAACTGTTCCATGTAGTGTTTTTAACATTTGTCTTTAAACAAATTCCTTTTCCATTATATCACATTATCACAGTGTTATAAAACAACTTATCGCTAATACTTTTCATACTTGTCTGATAATAAGTATCTGATCTACTACATCCAAGCCACAGTCATTTACATTTTAATTGCAGATTCCCTTAATAAACATACAAGAAACAAAAGTAGATATTTTGCGGTTTTAAAATTTTATGTTATCTGCAACTGTATTATTATGTACTGAAACTCTATAGCATGGATATAAAGACATGGATCAAGGAATCTGACCATATCATTCAATTCTGTTTCATATAAACTATCATGCTTCTAGTCTTCGTGGTTCCTGAATTGCATAAAGGTAGCAATTAAAAAATAGAATATATATTACAGACTTCTTGAGATCTCTTCTCTATCTAAAAATGAAAAATGTGAATAAAATAGTTGTAATTTACTTACATTGTGTAAGGCTTTTGCAGCATTTTGAAATGAATTATCAAACTTAGATGGGGGAGTATTTCCTCCTTGCTGAAGTTGATTCCAAATGCTAAGAAATTCATTATTCTGCTTTGGATTCATGTTTGAAGAACCCATCTGAAATGTCATTATAAGTACATTACAATTACAGCTTTTTGAAATCAGGATTTTAAAGCACAAGAAAAATTTTTAAATTTAAGAAAGAGAAAAATTAAAATGATATTTTCTTTTCAAATTTTGTTCTTTGTTAAAAACATAAAAAATGTTTAGGTTGATCTAAAAGTAATTTAAAGTTGATTGGATATTTTTATTAAGATTAAAGACAAAAAAGGAAAATGGATAACTTTCTACTTTTGAGTACCAAAAAGTTAGAACAATCATTTCTGCTTTCTTGTACACGGATAACAAAATTGACATTATTCTACAACTAAGACTAAGGAAGCAACAAAATATTGATGTTCTTTCTTATTTAGGAATGAAAGAATTTGGGCAGATATCAAAATATGAAGAAGTTTTGAATCAGTTCAAAGGTAAATTTGCTCTCTTCTCCTTCCAATTCTAAGAAATGAAGCAATTTCAATAAAACTGGATTGTCATTTGAGAGACCTAAATTCTAAACTTGGCTCTTCACTGCTGACCTCGACCATCCTTGAAAAAAGACATCTTAAGACAAAGTACTATGAAAGACAAGATGATTAAAGAGGACCTTTAAATTACTATCCATTTGGTTTTATCACTGCAATCAAATTTGTACTTTGCATTGTATATCTCAGCCACAAAGACAGAAGAACATATATTAAAAGAGCTACAATACAGAGGGTTGAAGCAGATAAAATTAAAGATCTTGAACCCGCCTATAGCAGTGTGATACAATGTACTGCATGCAACAATGCAGTACGTATGCAGCCATTCTATAACGGTGTTATTCTGTAATGGCGATGTGTCAATTGTTGAACAGACTGAATAATGTCTGAAAATAAAACCGTTCGGAAAGGATACATCAGTTCCCCTTTCAGACATTAAAATGCAACAAAGGTTTGCTGATCGGTAAGAGTACCATTAGCTACATAATCTGCTGAAACTGTCAACTCGATCCCCAGGTCAAAGGTAATGCAAAAACAAGTCAGTCAACTGCCTACTACCATACATGCACTGGCTCCACAAAGCACATGATCACAAACTCGCCGAACAGCATATCCAGGAACATTTCACCAATGCAAGTAAACTGTACAAACAGTATCTTCTCGTGACTTTGGCAGTATTTCGGACTTTTCAAATCTTGGATTGCACAGTAAGCACCTTGGATGGTGGCGGACCTATGGAAAGTCTGTTTTGGTGTGTGGAACGTAATCCCCCAGCAATATCTCTCCAGAAGCCTCCTGCAATAGAAACTATCACGCCGTTTACAATTGTCTACAACAGTGGACTTCACATTGAGCAGCATCGTTGGTGCAAGAAGGGCTTATCACCTTAACACATGGTGCCAAACTTGTTCAATTTAATCTACCTCACTCCTTCGTAACATCAATAATAAAATATTGCTTGCAATCACATTTACGAAAATTTCAAAGTTTACTCAACCTACCTGAGGGACAAATGGTGAATTTGGGGAGTGATTGAGGATCTGGTTTCTTGGTTGTCTTGGATTAAAGCTATTTGAATATGTGCCTCTACCAAAATAATTGCTATTTGGTGGTAATTCTGAGGTAAAAAATAAATAAATAAATAAATAAATAAGGTTTTATTACTGCCTTACTAACGAAACATAAAATTATTTAAAGTTATACAAAGTTTATAACAGGAAAGAATCTGCTAAAAAATAAAACCCTTAAATTTTAAAGATAATGAACAAGGAAGGGAGATTTAATTACATGATCTGAAATTACTGTAAATTATGATGTACAGGATGGGTCAAAAGTCAGAATCGGATATCTTATATGGTGTGCTACAAAATAATGAAATGCAAAAATCAATTCAAAAACTTTATGAAACTCAAGTAATGACAATGTGACAATAATAACATCCATACTGGTGTTGTTGCAGCCCTCAATCATACTTCTTAGTGTGTTGACCATACAGTAGTGCATCTGCTAGCCCTCCAGAGCATGTCAGGAGTGATCATCATGAAGACATGGTGAATCTCTTCTTGTAAATGCTTGTATAATAAGTATGTGTGAAGAAATCAGAGTAAACGTTTTAATCGTTTTAATAAACCAGCTCCCAGTGTGGCTAAATTGCATTTGCTGGAGAGGAAAACTTTATCAGGTGGCTCTGTTTTGATGCGAAACGTAGTGGAAGGCCCCAAAAATATGTCGATGATAAAGTCAATCACCGTTTAGATGAATCATTTCTTTGTTCCTCAAAAATCGACAAGGAAGCGATTGGCGTAAATGCAGTTTCGAAGAACCTGCATACGTTGTTGGAGGAATAAGGCAGGTTGCCAGGCATATCATCCCGGTTTTGTAAATGAATTAAGTGAACATGATATGGATGTGTGGCATGAGGTATGTGCTTTCCCCACATTAGTGGTTCTTCATAATGTTATGAGATCAGAGGAATGTGTGGTGTATCTCAGCTTCCATTCTTGGAATGTTTATTTATAAATCAGGAACAATCCTCATTACTCTGAAAAAATTCAACAACATCGCCCTCATGTTATGATATGAGCTGTTGATATGATCCGGTCGAGACTTGTGCCCCTCCCCCCCTATACAACTGAATTTTCAGAATAATTTATAATCTTGAAAAATTAATAATAAAGTAACATTTACCTCAGTCATTATAGTAGAATCTGATTTCAAAAACAAATGTTCAATGATATATATCTCCAAAGAGAATTTTGGAGATTTTATAATATTCAGAATGCTGCAAATTCAGTGTGTATTGGGTAGCTGCTTTCCTTATTTCAGAATGTGGATTAACAACAATTCCAGTGAGCTGATAAATACGATGCAAGTGATATCTGATTTTGGTGAGGAATAGGAGAAAGAAGACCAAGAACTCAGAAACAAAAAGACACAGCTCAATTGGAAATTCCATGGTAGGCAGTGCAACTAATTTGGAGCAGAATTTGCTTTTATAACCAAGTAACATTAAAAACTTTGAAGCTAAAAATGACTATTAAAGTCAGCTTGAGTAAATGGATCATTTTTTAAGTGTTGCAGAAAACAAGAAATATCATTAAATTTTCAGCTGAAACTTATTTTCACCCCAAATGATTTTATGAAAAAGTAATGTTGCAGTTTTTTATCTTTCACAATATGATCCAAGAATTTTTATGCAGAAATATCCTATCAAGCAAGTAGATGCATTAGATTGGATTATATGGTTAGAAATCTTGTGATTTTGTCATCTTTTTCAAAAATCTATATTCCACAGTAAGACATGAACAGAACTTATCACAGTAACTGTTACAGAATCCCCACTTGAGCAGAACTGCTTCTTGTTGCAATATCTGGGATCTCAAGAATTCTTTCTTTTACTTGTTCAAGCATTAATTAGTCATGGTCTAACAACTCTCCTTGAATTTGCTGTTTTTCAAGATTTCCCAAATTATACTGTGGATTTGGAGTCAATAAAAAAAAAATTAAATTTCCAGGACTGAAAATAGTGAACATTTTTCAAAATCAACTTCTATCATTCTTGCATAATTCTATGACAGTATGTCAATTCCTTATTAATTTTCAGAAAGTATTGAAATGATGGTTAATCATGATGAAAAGAGTGATTTATATATATATATATATATATATATATATATATATAAAGTTCAGAAGTGATCCTGTCAGCATATTTAATCATATTTAGCATCAAATGACTCGTACTGTTTACATGAAATCCTGGAAAATATTAATATCTTAATTGTGAACACTTTCGAGAAAAAGTCACCCAGATTGTAGGTCTAAAAGTCAATTATTATTTTAGGAGATATTACTGCCTTTGAAGTAATATCTAACATTATTTCCAAGATTGAGATTGTTATTTTTTTCTCTAAGATCTTTAAATAGAAATCTAACACTGCTGCAAGATAAAAAAATGATTCTTAAATATTCATAAATACTAATGTTCTATTATGGGTTTCTTCAATTATTTTTAATATCCATACAAAAGGGCACGCAATGTAAAAGAAACGCTGACTTATCTAGGGGAGGGTCACCTGTAAGGCAGTTGCTGATATAACAATGGAATGATAAGCTTAATGCTTCAAATTGTTACTCTTCCCCATTATACCTATATATAAAACACTTCAAATATAATGCTTACAAAATGATGTTTTTAAGATTTTCAAAGTAAAAGTTAAATTTCTCCAAATCAGTTTCACAAAAACTATACATGTTTGGTTGATCTATTCGTTGGTTAAATTTAATGTCACAAAAGGAACAAAGGCTCAGCTCTGCCAAGGAAGGTTTTACATATTTGCTTTAAGAATTTCAACTATTAAGTAAATGTGGATAAATAATAGAGACTATGCACAATCATTGATTAAATAAATATATTTAAAAATATAAACATACATACGAATTCAGGAGTCTTTCAATTTCCTTAACGGAAATCATTTTCAACTGATTAATAGAGGTTACAAACAGTTTTAAAGTAAATTGAAATAAGTAAGAATTTGTTGGTTGGGCCATCCTGTGAGCTCTCTGATTGGTCCTCATCTTAGGATTCAATAACTGCTGACTATATGATGTCATCGGTTGTTTTGCAGGATGTTTTTTCTCCACAGTAGTGTTTAACTTTACTGTTGGTTGTTAGAGCTTCGCTTTGATCAACCGAAGAGCTCACAGGATGGACCAACCAACAAATTCTTACTTATTTTGATTCACTTTAAAAAAACTGTTTGTAACCTCTATTAATCAACTGAAAATGATTTCCGTTAAGGGAATTGAAAGGCTCCTGAATTCGTATGTATGTTTCTATTTTTAAATACATTTATTTAAATCAATGATTGTGCATAGGCTCTATTATTTATTCACATTTACTTAATGAAAATTGTGCACATTAAACTATATTAAATTTCAACTACAGTAAAACCTCGTTAAGCCGTCACTCAAGGGACCAAACATTTTTGACAACTTAAGCAGAGTGATGACTTAGGCAGAGTGGGAATTAAAAAAAAAAAAAAAAACCCAAAAAATACTGAAATACAGTATTTTTATGAATTGCTGTAGGATTCGGTGAGAAAAACAAGATTTTCAGAAATCAATATGTGCAAATGAATGAAAATAATAAAAAAAAATACCACTTTTTATAGTTACCACATTTTAATTGTTTTAAAAGAAAGACAATGTCTGTCTTTGAAACGTTCCAGTCAACCATTGCTGCCGCCAAAATCTTCAATGTTCAACTCCTTAGCAATTTCCATGACTTTTTCTTTGAGAATCACGGCAGAAATCGGCACATTTTGCGATCTGGCATGTTTTAGTCATCGAACTAAAATCTCCTCGATCTCGTCAAACTTCGATTTCCTCATTCTCTTTCTTTTGTCTTTGCTGTCAGCTTCTTTAATTACTTGTTTCGATGAAAGAATATCGTTTAATATAGTCCTGGGAATATGGTGTTCTTTGGCAAAAGCTGTTTCGAAACATTTGATTTTTCAAAAAGTGCAATTAAGTCTTTTTTTTTCTTTAAAACATAATGAGGTTTCGTTTCCCTGGCATGTTAAAAACGTAATCAAACCACGAAATTGCAAGTGAAAAAAACAGCCCTTACGAAATGAAGTCACACTCAGGAGCGGTGAAGAAAAAGTCTACACTCGACAGAGTCGCAGCGAGAAGTGTGCTTTGAATGATTAGCAGCGAAATTACAAGAACCTAAATCCCCCGAAGGGGTAGGAAAGGAATGAAGTGGCAGGCATGGTCGAAAATTCCCCGTAAAGGCTTGGCTTTCTTAAAGTGAAGGGGTGGGGCTGTAAAGACAACACGATGGCATTGCAAAAATGGGGAAGAAAGTTGCTTTTGGCCATTTTGAGGGTGACGACTTATCCGGAGTAGAATTAAATTTGGTGACGGGTAAAGGAGGGTTATTTTACATTATTGTGTATGAGACCTTGTCGGGATCAAAGGAAAACGACAACTTAAACGGAGTGACGACTTATCCGGGTGACGACTTAATGATTTTTTACTGTATTACCAATAATAATTTACAGAAAATAAAATTCATTATCAAAGTAAAATTTAAGACAATCGAGATGGAAACAGTGACTCCTCAAAAACTAAAAACAAGACATTCTTGTATTTTATTTTCTTGTTTTTAGTTTTTTGATGGGGTAATTGTTTCCATCTTGAACGCCATCAAAATTCATATGAAGAAAATTGGCAATGTACAATTTGAAATAAAAAAAAAAATACATACTTGCTGCAACAGAATACTGTGAGTCATTGGCCTTCTTATAAATGTTTTTGCCTCTATTTTGATCTTTCCGAAATCCATGAGAAATATTTATTAATGAATATGCTGGCAAACGATAGCCTCTGTTTTTAGAACATCTAAACAAAATTCAAACATTAATTTAAAGCACATTGGTTGAATTAATTCACATTAATGATTAATTTCATAATTTACAAAAAAAAAAAAATGCTGAATTCAGTTTGTCAATCAACAACATTGTTAACAGAACTTATTAAATCATTTGCAATGGCTGAAGTACGTATTGATATATGGAAGGAATTACTGAACATTTGTCTAGAATGTGGGTTAAGAAGCTATTCTAACTTTGCTGTGACGGACAAACAAATACTAATTTTGGTGATTTCTTTCTTGGTTCCTCTGCAAGGAATTAAATATCTATTAAAAGTTATATTTTGAAAAAGGAGCACTTGAAAATTTCACTTATATACTTAACTATTTCAAAGTCAGTAATTCCAATGAGTTTTCAAGTGAAGAATGTGTAGTGCTGTGCAAATTTATGGAAAAACATTAGGTTAATTATCTGAGTAACATTTATATGCTTTATAATTCTAAATGTTAGGAAGCAAAGGTTTGGAGCTCTTATCATGAAATTATGAGTTAAAATTTTGAAATTAACTTAAAACCTAAGGGACTGCTTTTATCTTTGACTAAAAATAACCTAAACATTCCTAAATACAAATTTATTGCCTGCAGTATGTGTTATTAGTTTTATTTCTATAAAATCAAGAATTTATATACAATTCATGATATTTACAAATATCGAATCTGATGTAAAGGGATCTACATTTGATCATTTTGTTCCAATAAAATTTTTGATCTATTAGGAAAGAAATGCTGAATATTACTGGATTCTCTTAGTCTGTTATCTCATCTGAACACATACTATACGTTTAAATTTCTTAAGAGAGATTGTAATAGATTAAAATCTTAACAATTCAATTAAACCTGATAGATTTTTGACATTTACCATATCAAATGTTTATGAAAACACTTTTGTTTGAAGGTTACTTTATTAAAAGTGTATCTCTTGCGTAATTAAAGTTTTACTGACAATTTAAATGTACAGCATGTATTAAATGGTTATCTCAGAGAGAAATAAGAGAATTTTAATAAAGAACAATTATCTCTATTAATCTATCTGTCCACCCAGAGATACACAAAAGAGATGCAAGAAGAAATATTATCTACAGTATTAAAAATAACTTTCTTTACTAAAAAAAAAAGATAAAGATCTGTTTTATAAACACTGCTACCTTCTCAAAGAATGCCCCAAACTTAGCTTCAATAAAAATTTATGACAAAATATATGGATGCTGCAATATGTTCATTCTGAACAACCCATTATTTCAGTTTATCACTTATAAGCTTGGAAAAAGTTCTATTTTACATTTTTTAATTTAAATTCATAATAATTTCTTATTTTTCTTTCCAATTCATCTAATGGTAAAACAGACAAATTTGTAAAACAGACAAATAAATTGCAAATTTAGGAATTTGTAGAGGAATGAGACATGATTTTTCTAATAAGAGCATTTTGATAAGTACTAGATGCTGAAGTATTCCAATTAGATATTTTTATCTTAAAATATTCATTAACCATATATACTGAAGCTCGGTTATAATGTGGTTGTTTATATCGCGAATTCAAATTTACCGTGATTTGGTCTTGGACCCTGTCTATTTTGGAAAATGTATATAATTGTAAAATTGCAAAATTTACCATTTTTTCGCCTAAAATCAAATCAAAGGTGTAAATTAATATGCTTGTTTCCTTATTATTTACAGTAATTGAGACTCTACACCCACCCTAATGTCACAAAAATATGTCAAATCCAATATATTTTTTAAAAAATAGCAGAATCGCGGACTTTTTCATTTAACCAAAATGAATAACGAGATCTATTTTTCTGCCAATGACAACCAGTAAAGAGGCCCATGTAATCTAATAGGCGTATGAATACCTAGTTTCGATCCAGGTGACTCGTCGTTTGTACAAGACGCCAAGATGGCGGCGCCTAATCGATTTTGGCTAATATAACCCATCAAAGTGTTGAAAAGTTAATGATTTATGTATTTATAAATATAAAATTCTCTCACATAGCTCTGAATGATGTAGGTAATCGCAAAATGACCATTTTAAATCGATTTGGAATCGCGTGGGCGATAATAGGGTGCGATATACGACATTTGACGTCGTGAAGTAATAAAAGTTCAGTTATATCGCATCTTCGAAATCTTGGATCCGAAAGATCGCATTATAACCGAGCTTCTGTGTATATATAAATTCTGCTTCTTCATAATCAAGGATAGCAGTCAATATAAGAGTATGAAATCATGCTAAAACTTTTAGCAATGGATTATACTTGAGTATCGTAGAAGGGCAGAAAACATTGTTATCAGGAATATTCAAAAGTGAATAAAAATAAAATAATTTGGAAAAAAAAATTGAAAATCGGAGCTTTTTGGAATGAAATTTCAGAGTAAATCTGAATAGATATTGATTCAAATGAACAAAAAGTTTCAGAGAGTCAATTTTACATTTAATTAACGAGAATTAAAAAAATAATTCTAACAGCAATTTTTTTTCTTCTTTCTATTCTTCATGATTGATTTAGCAAAAGTGAATAAGGTAAATAAAAAAAAAATTGCAAATAATAGGGATGAAATATACTTTCAGAGTCAGATCACAAAGTATGGGATACAACCAAGTTTCCTCAGGAATAAAACTGTTTGAAGGATTTCTTGTAAATGGCGTGTATATGTATAATATGTGTATATATTAAATAACATTTTCAATTAAATCATATTTAAATAAAAAAATATAACTGCCCAATTATGTATAACAAGAAGCTTTAAGATAGATGACAAAGATGATTATCCACTTTGAAATCTAGTATGTTAATTGCAACAATATTCGGGGGGGAGGGGGGTTTCAATTTTATTAGAAGCTGAGAATGTGAATAGGGATCATGGGAACTTTGCCATGCGATGAGATAACACGAAGTAGCATATGTTGTACAAATTAAGTCAGTATATCTCTGAATTTGTTCTCACAAAACTATTGAAACAAATTTTAACGCAGATGATTTTTGTAGCAGATCATGTCTATAATTCAGATTGAAGATTTTCAAGTAATAAGAAATTTCATTAAAAATAAATCAAGAAGATTTAATTTTAGTGATTTAACATATTGCCTTTTTATTCTATGCAATATTATCTTTATTACATATTATTATTATATAATTATATCTTCAACTGTAAATTAATTTCTCCGTCCTTTGAAATTATAAAAGATAAAAAGAAAGAAATCTAAGAGTGAAAAGAAGGCTGAATCAAAATCAATGAAGAAAAGGCCTAAGAATCCTATTCTTCAGAAGTGAAGCTGGAAGTTCTGAATCGTTTGGATATCAGTTCACCTTCTGCATGCTGCTCAAGATGATGCAACTATGATGTATTAATCTTGAAAAACAACTTATATTTGTTTATGTGTTTTAATCCTACTGAATATTTTATTTACATAACTCTTACGACTTATATATGAAAAAAAGGTGCATTTTCAGTTTAATTAATCTTAAAAGATCAGAATCTCACTCGTTTGGGAATGCATTCCTACTATTCAACATTAAAAGCATCCCGTTTTATGGATTTTCAATATACAGGATGATTCTGAGGAATGCAACTTCCATGTATAATGAGAGTTACTGTAAAACGGAGTTTAAGCAAATCTTTACTTGAAAATGCTCTTAAAAGTTTATAGGAAAGGCTGTCAAACAAATATCAACTGATTAAAATATCCGTATATTGAGTTGTTGGAGACATTTAAAATTGCACAGCCTATAAAATAAAATAAACTACATGTCAAATAATTGCTTAAAAATGACATCCCATTTGAATTAGAAATCTTGGTCTCTTTAAGATTTATGACTACCTTTAAGATTGGTAGTGCAGTTAATATGAGGTACCAATCTCTTAATAACCCCAGGGAAGACTATGACAATCTTACAGAACAGATTTGTTTATAAGATTAAGATTAGAAGAAAGTGCTTAGTAAATCCATACGACAGATAATGCTGATCAGGTATTGGTTGCTGTTCTTAAAGATTAAATTTTTCCATCTGCATGTCCAGCAAAACAGAAGTTTAAAGATCTGATATTTAAATTCCACAAATGTGTATGACATAAGTTATTTTCTCTTAAGAATAATATATATATTCTTGTCTTTGTTACAGCTTTTGTTTAAAAAAAAAAAGAAAAAAGGTTTATATTTTGAACCGTTTGGAACCGTTTTACATTACAGGGCTTTGTCATTTGTCAGAAAGGCTTTTCTTTTTTTAATAGTCATTCCTTGCATAGCTTAACTTTTATCCTTTATTACAGTTCAGCAAAACTGATCTTCTTACATCTAAAGCTATCAAAGAAAAAAGTTTAGTAGGAACTATCTTAAATATTTTTAAGATTATTTGAAAGAATATTCCTAAGCAATAATTCATTCTTTTCTTTACAATTTCTGAATTCTAAATTGTGTTTACTAAACACTTAAGATTCAGCAAATTTAGTAAAAGATTAATTCTAAAATACCAATAAAAGCTTAAAATAAAAAATATGTAGTTTATTTAAAGACCCCTGAAGATTTTAAATAGTCATAAAAAGACCCACAAACATACATTTATGTAATTTCATGATCGAAAGAACTGAATTCCCAAACTAAGAAGTTCAACAGTGAAGTTTTTTAAGTTTTTACCTCAATGACAGACCTCCTGAAAATTGATCATCAAACAGAATATCATACATTGTGTCAGATTCTTTTTCAGCTAAAATGAAATAAATAAATATTTGCAATAAGTAAACATGGCATGGTTTTTAGGAGGAGGGTAATCATTTGATTCAATCAATAAAAAAGAAAGAAAAGTAGCAACATAGAGATCAGTGAATGATTGTAGATGATAGAATGCACTTGGTAAAGCAACTGCAGTGATCCCTCAGATCATTAAGAATCAAACAGCCTGAAGAGAGGGGAAACGGAAGAGGTAGTCTTAAAAGCTAATTTTAAATGACAGATTAGTAGTTAAGGCAAAATTCAAATAAAGGGTAACTTTATTTAATAAAATAACGCTTTTTAAATATTAAGAAGTGCCAAACATCAATTAAAATGTTGGTCTTGAATCTTCCATCAATTTTTTTTTATATCTTCAATTACAATTTATTTATGCAATTTATTATAGAGGAGGAAAACCTCCTATCTCAGGAATAAATTCTGAAAATGTCAAAAACACCCACTGTTTGATTTTAATTTTGTGCTTTATCTTGTACTGCCATCTACTATAATACTGAACCAATTTACAGAAATGGGTACAATGAAGCTATCATAGAATGGTTCCACAGTGAATTCAACTTTAGTAAATTGCTAAAGCACAAGCAACAATAAAATGTTTGAACTGTAAAGTCACATGCAACCAATTAAGTATAGCATCCATCAGATATACTTTCTATCTCTCTTCACACCAACTAACAGTAATCAATGGAGTCCAAATATAGTGAGTAGATATACTACATAATCTTATATTTCCCAAGAAAGAAAAAAAAGATACTTGTCTTTCAGACTAAGAATCAAAACTGCTTTCTTTGTATTATGCTTTTTTTACCTGCATTACAGAATTATCAAACTGACAAGAAAAAAAAAAAAGTTGAATAAAAAAATAAATAAAACGCTAAGGTTAAGTGGAATTAAATTGAAAAATATACCTGAATGGATTCCAATTACAGTTCCACGCAATCCAAATGGAACTGAGTGTCCTTCTCTAATATTTACTACTCGATCAAACAAATAATAGTAAGTTCCTGGATCAGGAACTGAGCTTCGATGAGTTGGAGAATACTTTAAAAAACAATAAAACAAAATGAAGATTAAATTAAAAATAAAACTATCAAAAACATCTAAAAACAATTGAAAAACTAGAATATTTGTTCTCAAACATTACTATTGGGTAGTGTTAGGAAAGTATCTACAAATAGTGGGCAAGTTCAGTTTTCAGTTCACTATTCAAACAGTTTCAAAAAAATAAAAAAGTAGATAATCCCCAACTTATGTAAATAGTGGATCATTCTACAACCCTATGTGTTAAGTCGAACTGTACATAACTTAAGAGCCATGTTTTATTATATACCTTATACACAATAATAATAATATTCACTTAAACCTAAAATATGTGATCAGTTTCCATCTGAGTACACTCAAAGTGAGAAGTGCACAATTAGAAAGTGGATCGTCTAAATCACTGTCCTCCATTTCAACACAAGAGAATGAGTAGGTAGAAGCTCTTTGAGTCACTAACGTATTCAACAGATGAAAAAAAATATAGCAAAACAACATTCATGGGGAAATTATCACTTTTTATGTGTGTTAGCCTCCACATTCATGAGTGAGGGAATGAGATTAGGCAGATAGTTTCGAGTTGACGTGTTTTCCTGCAATTGGAGCTACTTTACGTAACCAGTTTGTTCCATGATTTTTAATGCACATCGGAAGTTTTTTACTTAAGTCCAGATTTACATGTGCCGAGCTACGTAACTTACCTTCACCTGTATTTTCCAATGTTCCAGAAACTTTGTTAGGGACTACACAGTTCCTTTTAAACATTTTGAAACCCAAACACACACACACACACACACACACACACACACACACACACACATATATTGTGTCACAATCTTTACAAAAAAAATATCAGGAAAAGAATTTTAAATGTCCATTCATGTTCATCAGAAAAGAAACTTAAATTTAAAATACTACTTGTCTGAAAAATGAACTATTTGTTCTTTTTAAGTTTCAGAAAAAGCATAGATTCAAATGAATGAGATAATAAGGAAAGCATTCTTAGGACAGCTGCCTTTTTAGGTAAATATTCACCTTCCCAAAACTTCAAAACGGTTTGTTTAGCCTGTGGTTCCTTCTTAAATCACTTGATCTTTTTGTTAGGTGGAAACAAAACAAATAAAAAGAGATAAAATGATAAAAATAGGGAAAAACAGTCATTTGACATGTAGCCCACTCTGCATGAAGGATGGTACAAAACAATGGATTTCAAATCAATAATTTAACTGACTTTTTTTTATACATAAGATCTTGAAAACTGAAGAAAAAAAATCCACGGTAGTGCAACATATATGTAACTGTTACGAAGTATAAATGGAACTTCTTAGGAACAAGAATTAATCTCAACTGAAAATTCTGATAAATCATCACTGATGTTTAAATAATAAAGAATTTAATGTGCCTAATAACCATCACTGATGTTGTTTTGTATCGGTTTTGGAAACTGAGACGAAACATCTAATGATATACGAAGAAAGTACCACATTAAGAATAACCAGAAACAGATACTTTAGCATTTTATTCTTCTAAAAATACTGAGAATCAAATCTTAGACAGGTTAATGTTGGTGCAAACTGAAAGATATCATTCAAATGCACATATAGTGATCCAAAGTGGAAAAAAAAAAAAGTTTCAGGTATAACTTCAATCTTTTTATCCATTTAACTACAGCTACAACAATTTATCTTCTAAAAACAGCATTGTTTCAGATGGCATTGTTGATTCAAATTTTTTGACTGATCACTTCATTTGTTTGGATGTCCAATGGCATTTTAACAACAAAATCAGTTGGGTGGCTGAGAAATCATTGTGGAAAGTTTTCATCTTATTACTTCATCATGCATCCAAAATTTCTGACAGACAGAAGATCATGTTGAAATGTCCTGTACTGCAATATTTCTTTTATACTTATAGACTGTACTACACATCATATTTGTAGTACATTCAAGAAGAAAAGACCCCACAAGCTGCAACTGTTTGAATAATTAAGGCAAAAGCAATATACTTATCCTTTTGTAGCTGACTGGTGTAACTTGTAATAAAAATATAGGGAATACGGTATGAAATATGTGATGAAATAGAACTCTACAAATAATAACTAATTAAAACAATATCATGGGTTGAAAAGTTTAAGGGAAATGAAGATAATTGAATGTTTCTGTTTCTATTTTACAAGAAAAAACTGCAACTTACTAAATATAATAACTGAGGCTTAACTTCCATCTTTTGCTTTAAGAGCCCTTTCTTTTTATTTGCCTGCAATAAAATAAGAATAAATTTATAAGTAAATTTATATTTGAACAGTTTAAAAAAGATCACACAAAAAACTGAACCACCCAAATATTTATATGAGAAATCCAAACTACCCCAACAAAGCTTGGGATATAAAGTGTAGATATTAATGTATTAAATTCTATGTATTAAAACATATATGCAGTGTGATTCTAAATTCATAGGATAAACTTTAAGCGGCAGTAGGGTGCACTAAAACAAACATTTTCTGTCAAACAATGTATGTCCACAACAGTCATGATTATGAGATAGAGGGCGCTGTTTGGTCGCTGACGATACCACCCAAAGATTGAGAGATAATCGTTGCTGGTAAACATGTGGCCCTTTAGCTTGTGGAATTGTGTTTGCCGACACATGAGCACTGTGCACATTAAAACCTCCCTCACGTGCAAAGGATGCTTTATCTGTGAAGAGCATGTGCTGAAAAACCCGGCTGCATTACACGCTGCTGCATAAACCAGCGGCAGAAGTCTTTGCGATGAGGATAATCCCCCGCCCTTCAATGCGTGAATTCTCTGTCAATGGAATGGTAATGTAATTGCTCCTGGTGCAAAATTCTCCATATGGTGGTTTGGCTCACATCTACGCTATGTGCAACAGCTCCGATGCTTGTGTCAGGATGTTCCTCAACCTGTCGTAGAATGTAAACAACGACAGTCGTGAACATACATTGTTTGACAAAAAACACATTGTTAGTATATATAATTATTTGTTTGCATTTCTCTTGTTCAGATAACTGCAATCATCTTGAATTGAGCAAGGTCTTCAAAACTAACATGTATGCTATCAATAAATAACTTTCTAACAATGAAGGCAAGTTTTGAAATGATGTTCCCAGTATTTTATTCTACAAGACCTGCAAAGTGCAATCTAAACCTTTTTTGATACATTTTCATTTTTCACCATTATATTTCTTAAAATTCTACAGAATACTCAAAATTTATTTGTTTCTCATCTACATCTTCATAGAAGGAAATTAAAATGAAACTAGATAGTAGGCTATAAGTTTAAAACATATTTGAAAGAATGATGACTATTGCCGACAGACTGTATTAATAAGAACTTTTAATTTTTATGCTTTTAATTGGAGAAGGAATAAAAGCATAAATGCCAAGACTAAGTAATAAAATCTATTTTGAAAGAATTCATCACTTTAAAGCAAAAAATAATTATTGTAAATGTTAAGATGACCAGAATAAGGACAATTTTTATAAAAAAAAAAAGCAACACAAAAAAGTAAACAAAGTCACAACAGTTTTGGAAATCCATGTTTTTCGATTTCCTTCTTCAAATGCAACCTATAGAAGGAAATCGGAAAAAAACGGATTTCCGAAACTGTTGGGACTGTTTATTTATTTTTTTGAATTTTTTTTACAAAAACTGGTTATTCCGGTCATCTTAACATTTATGTATCTACTGCACTTTAAACGAGATGAATAATTATTTTATTCGCTCTTATCATTTCAAAGTTCAGAGTAGTAACACCATACTCTGAACTTAGAAAATAATAAAACTATATAAATTTTACATCAATACAGTAAAATGCAAACCCAAAAATGAAAAGGTTTTAATCAGAGAATAGACTATATTTAAAATTACCTACCTTCAGTTCATCTATGGCTTTTTCTAATTCTAAAACAACTGGTTCTTCAATAATCTCAGAACCACATTTTTGATGTTCTGCTTTGTAACAAGGTAAAGATTTTAACCATGTTTGGATTTCCTGAAGCATTTCAGCACTGTACATTAATTTAAAAGTAAATAATTACAAAATTATAGAACATTCTGAATTCTTGAAGTGTTAACAGTTTAGAATATTATTCAATCAAATATTTAAAAAAGAAACAAAAAACATTGTAAGCATGAACAGAATACAAAAATTAATGTTATTATAAAAAAAAAAAAGAAACTTATCTTATAACAAGTAAATAATTTCAATTAAAAAAAAAAACTCAGATACAATTCTGATATTAAAAGATTATATTTAGCATTAACTTGATTAGAATTCAAAAATATTTACATGTTCAAATTTGGATTTTTTGTTGTTGTCAAATTCTAGATGTATAACTATGAAATTATTGATAAATAACAGAATTTATGCAGATACAGATTCATCCATGAATGAATAACTAAAGATATCCTTGATCAGCCACATTTTTTTTGGGGTGGGGGTGGGGGGTGGAAAATTGCCACATTCTCACTTCTTCCAATTGGCTGGTACATCTATTATATTTTTATTGTGACATGCCTTATATCAGTGTTTCTCTTTTGCCTTCAGTCTTGTTTTGTTTTGGTTTGCCCTTCGCACAGGGCAGTTTACTAAAGCAGACTATTCAAGATTGGACAATACGCTTTGTACCGAACTAAAGCCAATCCTCAACTTGTCCCAGGAAGAGAGCAACTACTACTTGTGTGGAAGTCATGCTGCTGGAGCTTGCGGCATTCTACTGTCCTCCAAATGAAAGTTGGTCGGCGGAAGTTTGAACTGCGCAGCCCTTCCGGTAGCTGATCAATTATGTTTTCCTGTCACAATGGACGCCGTCGTCTGTTTTCACTGAGAAAGACATGTTGATAATGCCAAATTAAAACGTCTCTCGACTATTTAGCGTTATTTCAATACCAGTTGCTAACAATAAGTATTTATATAAATAAATAAATATATATTATTTATAAATACAATGCTCTTTTGCAAAGTAACAAGCGATTACCGTAATGGCGGCGTCCTGTCATAAAATCAGACGGAAGTGCCTGACCAGACTAATCGATCATACATGCGCAGATCTCACAAAAACAGGGTGGCCATCTCTCATTTGGAGGACAATAAATTCTGCTGACAACACTGACGTCCTTGCACAACCCTGCAGTTCAAGACCTTGCTTGCTCCGATACTGGGTCAACTATGCCAGTTAGGTTTTGACGTCCAGTCAAAGCCCTCAATCTCCAACTATCTGTCATGTTGCTCGCGAGGACTTCACAATTACGACAAACGAATGCCGGAACATGTGCACTGCAGCTCACAAGGACTCAGGCAGCCTCCAGTGCAAATGGCATTTCAAAAATGGTTGCTTCCAAGTTTTCCACAACGGCACCATTATCTGAGAAAAGCAGCGTCAAGTGCTTGTAAGGATCATTCAGAGCAATATTCGTACAATCTGGAGTCGGCATCTGGTTTCACTTCCAATCCAAGACAAGTTTATGGAATGTATTGGAGTGAGCCAAGTGAGCTCTTGCTTTTGTAGGAGTGGGTTCTTCATTAGGTTTACCGACTGGCATTTCATCCATTTTACCCACCTAAATCTGATTCCTCTTAATGCCAATACGCGGTGGAACATTGGTGGTGTGAAGACCTAATGTCTAAGTAATTATAGATGGGAGACTCTGCCCCAAGTCCTTAACCACTGCATGATCTATACAGCTGCCTTTCAACAGCACCACAACGCTCTTGTGACAGATTCATAAAGCGTCATCTTTGCATTTCTGTGTCGTTGGCGACAACCAAGTGGTTGTTGAAGGTTCTTGGCTTCCCCTCGATCTTATACTGGTGCGTTGGCTAGAAGGGTTGTGTGGCCAAAATTGCAAAGAATGAGTCCTTAGCTACTTCTTTGTGGAGGAATTAAGCCGAAGTGAGCATTGTCCCATTCATCGTGGGTTCCCTTGCTTCTTGGGAACCCGGCTACAATTCCTTCCTGGAGCTGCTTTGTTCTCCGTCACACCATAGGTTATTCGGAAGGTTGTGTGTGTCGAATGTAATAAGGTGGTCTCATGACATCTACATGCAAATACAAAAACACAAGCTGGGTCAGAGACAGTTTGAGTGACTTCTGCTTTTCTCTCTGTTGTTTTCATGCCTACGTGCACTGAAGGTTGCTTCTGTCTTTCTTCTCCTTTTTCTTTTTCTAGTTAGGGATTAGCTTCCATCTTCCCTGTAAAACAGAGTATGAATAAATTTGATGTTTATCCCATATGCATCGAAACATTCATGAAATATCTTTATCATGACATGCCTTAGCTAGTGTTTCTCATCTCGTAGTTCAACTAAACAATTCTGTAATGTCTCCAACAAACTATATATCAACTATCTATCTTCCAATCATTACACATTGCCATAATAATTTTATTTGGTTGGAGAGTTTATGATAAAAATATAATGTTGAAAGGAATTTGGGAGCTAAATGATGCATTTCTCCAGGAGCTCGACTATACTATTAGGGATGGAAAAGTTTAAAGTTACTTTTAAAATGTAACAGTGTTACAGTTACAAGTTACTTTCCAAAAAATAAATAAAAATAACATATTACAGTTACTTCTTTAACTTTTTATCCAATCAAAAAATAAAAAAACATTTGATATGCAGTTTCTTCAGGATGAGAGAAGATCTAAATGTCGTCACTGATGCAACTTGTGGTGCTCCAGAAAAAGTACTGCTGTGAATCTTTTATTCATAGTCTGTCACAAGATGTTAAATAATAAAAAGATAATAAAAACATAAAAAGTAATGTATTTTATTTATTATTCCATTAATGATAAAGGTAACTGAGTTATAGTTACTCTATTGCAAAAGTAACAGTTACTAATAACATGTTATTTCCCATTCTAATTAGAATCAGATGGAGTTCTATTTTTAGTCAATACTGGAGTGTGATTTAAGGTTGAAATCTGAAACCTGGGAATGTTGCTTAAGTTCTTTTGTTAAGAGATTGATCACACTTTACTATCCATCAACCTTCATTATCACAGATTTTTGTTTCGGTTCTGGAAAATAGATTTTTTTTTTTAAACAATGAATGATACTGTTTTTACCTAATCCACATTTTTTTTGATTCACTATTAACTATAATTATTATATATATATATAAACAAATACTTTTATATTGCTCTGTAAATGAACAATATTTTTATCCACTTCAATTTGAGATTCCACTCTGGTTTAGAAAAGGATCAATCATAAGATTTCACTCAGTTTCTAACTTTAGTTATTTGGTAATCTTTAAGCACAAAGGATCAAGATCTTTTGAAGGAACTCATAAAACAAAGATTGCAAAGATAAAAGAATGAAGACAAGGAAAACTGTTAAAATTAATTAAATATGTACATTCAAAGATATTCCTTTGTTGGAGAGTTTCTTATTTTTGAGACAAAATTCTTATTTCTTGTATCATAAATGAATCAGTAAAAGATTACCATCCATCTGTCTAAAAAAATGGGATCGTTTACAGGAATCAATAATGTTTTGAATCAATATTTAAAGACCGTTCAAAGATGCTATAATTTAAAGATGCTATGAGTACGATTGCAGGAACTGTTATGAAATAACTGATGATATTATAAATAAGAACTTTTCTTTCGTATTTGTATTAGAAAAAATTAAAATAAGTTTACCTTTTGCCATCTGGAATCAATTCATCTGCATAAAATGTACTAGTGTTAGAAGACCTGGCAATTTTTTCAAAAACTTCTGGAAATCTTAAAAAAATAAATAAAAGTCCAAATTTTAAAAGGTATTATTGCATGCAATTCATTGGACAGTGCACTGAAAAATAATACATGATTAAAAAAAAAATTATTAAAAAAAAGTTTTTGGGATAGAACGATGTAATAATTCATTCACAAAAACACAAATATTGGAAGAACTGAAAGAAAGAAAAAGTGAAAGAATGGAATGATTGTGAGTGAATTATTAATCACAACAATGATTTTTAAAGAAAAGAAGTTAAATGTGCCGAAATAATTCAAAATTAGATATCAAGTACAGGCACAAAGCTAAAGGAAGGATTCGCACCTTGAGTTGTCACCGGGAAGAGACTGGGACGGATCGTTTCGACCTCATTAGGACTCCTCAGCCAGCCAAACTTCTCCGATGACAACTCAGAAAGTGCGCAAGGTGTTAGTATCCCGGTTCTCGCACCCGAGAATGGGACCTCCCACCGAAGAAATCCTAACCAAAAATTAAACAAGATA
>JAFIDM010000005.1:42769683-42788763 GCA_023159025.1 Thereuonema tuberculata | reverse complement strand
AAAAAAAAATTGTTTTTAGCATGCAGAAAAAGGTAAAGATGTTAACTGCACCAGAAGGCAAGGAGAAGAAAGGATTGAGAGTATAACTTAGTAAAGAGTTAAGAACCAATATGGCTCCATACTGTAGCTAAAAAATCAATGAAGGTCTTAGAAACATATACAACTCTGTCCAAAACATATCAGATTATTAGCCATATAAATACAATACAACAACAATGAATCAAAATACAAGAACTTTTATTAACAAATAATAGAGGCCAACTGAAACTTCCAAGCTTGATGATAGATAATCTAAAGTTTAGGTTCATTTGCATACGAAAGGAGTATTGTTTTGATGGTTATTTTGTTACAATGTCCAGGATGTGTGACATGGCATGGTAATTAACAATCTGTACATTTTTTATATTATTTAAAACTTCACAAAGGAAAGAACAACAACTTTCCCAAAATTCAATAATATATATATATATATTTTTATATATATATTTGGTTTTGAAGATGTTTTGGATCTTATGAAATCAACAAAAGTGTTTGCAATTCATGATAAACCATGCATCAATGGTAGTATGGTTTGGGCCAACTATCCCATGGGTGCAAACAAGTTTGGAATGGTGGCAGGTTTTCCTTAGGACAGAGCTTCAGCTGTACAGGGAATACATTAAAATAAAAATGAATTAAAGAGTGTAAAGTATTTTAAAGTATAAGTTTAATGTTGATGAACGTATGAAAATTCTTGGATTACAAAGTAACAATTTCACAAGAGTTCACCAGGTTTTATCAGGATAATGATTAGACTTTTACTATCAAATTCATTTATAAACAGAAAACCATACTTTTCTTTTGTCTTAATTTTTATGTAAACTGCACAATACACCACTTCAGATTGTTACTTTCAGCATTTGAAACAAGGTCTTGTAAACTGTATGTGTTTATTGCTTCTATTATTATTACTACTTTTTAAAAAAAAAAAATGTCTTTCGAAACTAGATACACTTGATATTAAAAGATTAACATATGCATTTATACTAGACATGATGAGTGGCAGGTATTGTCCAATTATAAGGAAAAAAACATATTAAACACAATATTTGAAGCCATTGGGAAATTTTTCAAAATCATTGTTAATAAAAAAGAATGAATGAAATGAGTTGGTCAAGAATAACCTGAAGGATAATGGATTTTTTTAGTGGGGGCGAGGTAGTAACTTCAAATGCTGCTGTAGATGAAGAGAATAAAGATAATGTTCTGGCTTGTTTTTGGAGCAGTAGAGGATAAAAGGGTATAATGTAATTCTGCCCAAAGACCATTAGATATCTTGAAATGAAGAGAGGGGGGGGGGGGAAGTAACTCTTGGTTTATGATGGCAATATTGGTGAAAAAAGCTTAATGTTGTGACTTAACCTTTAAATTCCGCAACAGCATTAAGAAGAGAATGGAGTCAGAAGTTCATGTCTGAGTTGTATGAAATACTGTTAAATTGAGAAACAATGCAAATGAAATGTTAATCTAAGAAGGAAGACAAAGTTACATTTGAATGACAGAAGAAGAAAAATAGGAAATGAAAGATTACTGAGTAACAAGATATGATGAGATCACAGCAAAAGAAAAATTATCTGCTGCTACGTCTCTGAAATCTTGGATATATATATATATATTTTTTTTACAATTGGTTCCATTCCATGATTTCTGTTATTAATGACTGATATGTTCTAAAAAAAAAAGCACACACAGATAAGTCTTCAAGGCACAAAAGGGTGAAACGTAAGTCTTTAATATCCCACCAAATATAGATTTAACTATCTTATTGGACAAAACGTCAAAGAATCAAAATAACTCTTCAAACAAATATTATCAACAAACTATGACTTCAGCAATGGATTGTTCTTCTTTACTCACAATGTCAACCTGAAATTAATTCTACGGAGCTGCAGATTAGAGACCACAAGCAAGCTTAATTCAACACAAACTCTTTAATAAGTGAAAAGCTAGAAATCATGCTTCAAATTATATGTGCGTGTCCACAAAATATTACTAGAAGTTGTATCTAACTGGCAGAAGAGCACTTCAGTTGGAATTTAAAGTGGCTAATGTAGGGAGATTAATAATGTTAAAAGATAAATCAGTTTGTATTTGATATAAAAACTACTCTATATCTGAATAAGATATTAAACAAAAAATAGAATTGTTTCTAAGTGAACACTAAGCATTGTCTAAATTTCACTAAACTATCTCTATTTAATGATGTGCTATTCATTATTAAAGGATATTTCCTTTATCGTTCAATTATTAACTTCAACATTTCAATATTGACTGCTCTGCAATCAACTCATGGAATCCAGTTGTGCAACTCTTTAACAAGTTCCCGTTTCATCAACTGATACATCAACCTTTCGACACTTTGGACATGAAGAAACGATCCTACCATTATAGGTCATCACTGAAATTTATATGCCCATATAATCAAAAAACATTTTTAAATAATGGTAGCATTGTCAGGTATCTTAACTAAAAAAAAAAAAAAAAATGTAGATGTACCATCCCATTGCAGGGAATAATATGAAATTTACAAGGGTTATAATTGTTAAATCAAAACATAAGCGGTGTCAAATCGAATAAAAGCTAAATATTTACTTACTTCATAGAATATTCATTAATTATTTTCAATGCTTCTTCAGAATATGACCAAGTATCATTTACTTTTTTGGTAAATCCAGGAACCTGAATGTAATAATAATAATAAAAAAATTTTGATGAGCTAACAAAATACATAATGAGAGTAACAAGACATTTAATACAGACAGACTTTTATTCCTTTTTAATATTTTAATTTTTTAAATTGAAATGTTTTTTACGAATATAGGTAAAATTATGAAAACAGTAAATTAAAAATAAAAAAAAATAAATCTTTAATTTAAGCTTTAAAAAATATTGTATAGATTTCATTTTTTTTTTTTTTACCTCTTGATTTTTTTTGTTAAATTTCAAATTAAGGCCAACGTTAATTTTTTGAGCGGTGGTATTTTCTCCAGATCCAGGAATAACTAACAGAGTTCCAGTGATTCGTGACACAAGATGGCTGCTAATACCAAGTTTCTGAGAAACAATATATCCAGGCATGTAATTCTTCGTTAAAGTCTGAAAAATAAAATACATAATATCACAACTTTATAAAGAGCCTTTTTTTAAACAAAAAATTAAAAGAATGCAAGAGAATTAGTATCATATAAAAATAGCTCTGTATATTAATAAATTTTCAGTCTTGTAACTGATATGTTGCAAGAGGAGATATATCAGCATTAATATTATTACTGCATTGTATAATATAAAATTTATATTGATTTTTTTTATTCATAGCATAAGGAAGCTATCAGTTTCTTAAAGGAAGACCTATAATCTTTGACAAATATCAAATATAAAGGAAGAATTTCAACAGCTTCAAATGGGTGAGTACATTGGGAAACTTAGGAAGGAAAGGAAACGTAAGATATAAACTAAAGTTAGTTCTAGTTCAAAACAAACTGCAGGGAGATAAAAGAAGATCGATACATTTTATAAATAAAATAGGCTACATGTGAGCAACAGTGTTTTGTTGGAAAACAACGACAATAATTCCTGGTTTGATTGAAATGAATTGCCTGTTGGTTAACTAAGCGATCAAGCTAATTATTTACATCATTGAGTTTATTTTGTGGAACTGAGTTAAACTTATGAATAAGGTAAGGAATTAATAAAAAGATATAATATTCATAGACACATTACAGCAGTGGTGCCCAACCTTTCGTAATATGGGGGCCAAAATTGACTTTGCTGTGAATCTCGCGGGCCACAACCAAAAAAAAAACCAGAATAAAACAGCGGGCCACATGTAAACCTTCGCGGGCCGTAGGTTGGGCACCACTGCATTACAGCATAGAAGTCATCCAGTTCATCAAATTCTCAATCTTTATTATTACTATTATTATTATTAGTAGTAGTAGTAGTAGTATATCCATCCATCCATACTATTCTGTCCGGGAGACAGGTCCAATTCTATGGAATTCACATGGAATTCCCAGAAACGCCTGGGGAAAGATACTGGGGTAGTTTCCTGTTGTGTCATTTCAGAATAAATTGACTGAAAGACACTTAAAAAAAAAAAAATTATGCTGTCTGGTTAAACATAAATTTTTAATAATTAGCAATTTTCAAGTGTTCATTGCTTTTCTCCAGACATTCATAAATAAAGAGTTGATTAAGATAAAAACCTCATTAGCTGGATAACGTTTAAAGTGAAGTTTATTTTGAGTTTGTTTGCTTTGTTTTTTTTCACTAAACAAAGAATAATAAAACGAATAACATTAATAATATAATTTAATGCTATTTAATAAAGAAATCAATGAATTCAACTGTATAAAATTATTGTAACCTATTACATACATGACGTTTTTTCAAAACAGGCTCAAAGTCAGGTTCCTGAGGAATATGTACAGAAACGTTCACTCTGCCAGTTACGTGGTTAAATTCAGTAACCTAAAAAAAAAGCAAGAAAATGAAGGAATTAATTAGTTTTTTGATATTTTCTTTTTTACAGATTATTTCCATTCATTAAAAATAAAAAATCAAATTGAAACTTTGTCAAATTGAAATCAAATTGTACTGGGACAGAAGAAATGTTAGACTTAAAGAATTAATCAAAAATACTATATCAATAATTATATGCAAATTATTTTAAGAAATTTAAAAATAGATAGATAATATTACCTCTGCAGTATGACCATAATAGGGGAAACCCAGCATAAAACAAAGAGTTTTAGGCTTGAATAATTCATCTACAGATTTGTACTTAACAAAACTTGAATCATTTACAGCAATATCCTTAAAAAAATAAAATAAATATTTAGTTCAAATAAATAAATAAATAAAAAAAAACAAAAAAAAAAACTTATAGAAAAGAATTCTGTTTTAATAAATAGTATTGATTAATTTAAAATCAAATACTCTTTGAAATAAAATAAAATTATTAAATACATAATACATTTGAAAGAAAGAGTCCGAATAAAGCTCTAATAGATACTTACTATATTTCCCTAGTAAATCAAACATTTTTTTAGCTGATATTTTTGTTAAAATAAATAGAATCCATGAATTCTGTTTCACTATCTAAATTCACTGAATTTTAATGAACTCTTAACTAGCTAATCCGGGATATTCACAACAAATTCAATATACACTGAGAAGTAAAACTGAGACAGTCATTTCCATTTCTAGTACATGCCATCACAACCTCTCATTAAATGGTATCTTCCACAATTGAAGCACATATAAAGGTGACTCTCTCTGCAATCCTTTGTCGTATAATTTGCAGTGATGATGGCAGCATAACAATTTAAGCGACTTTGAATGAAGCAAAACACTAGGAACCAGAGAGAGAAATGGATGCAATATGACTGGAAACATGAAACTTGGTCTGATTTAGTCGGGGTTTCAACTGTTTCAAGGCAGATGAGCAATTATGCCTATGGAGAAAACCCAATGAGACAATGGATCCTGCATGCCAACAAGGGGAGTCCAGGACAGTGGTGGATTAGGAACCTCATACGTCTGCAGATGTCACTGACCAGCAGACACTGCGTAACCATTCTTGTGGGTCATTGCACCCGTTCATGTCTCTTTCAGTAGGACAAAGCTCCACCACATAGGTCTGCTCTAACCAAATTATGGCTGAAGAAGCATTCCTCTGAATTTGGTGTCATGACTTGGCCCATGTTCGCCAGATTTCAACTCAAAAGAATAAGCCAGCAGTGCCAGAATACTATCACCGGCAAATATTAGGGAATCATGGACCACTACTTAAAGAGGCACGGTGTACACTATCTGCACAGCTTATGGAGTCCATACTCCATTGTGTTGCTACAGTAATGCGATCAAAAAGAGAACCTACACATTATTATTAGACAAGTGTCTCAGTTTTTCTGGTATGTTGGTATGTCAGTGAAGTATCAGATACAAGACCTGCCAGGATACAATCATTAACAAGAAATCTTATTTCAAAATCAGAATGCTACATATACTGCAATGGTACAACAGAATTTACTGAAATGGCACTTTAAAAGAATGACTGATGAAAGATGACCAAAAAAGATTTTCGATTGGTAACATGAAGGAAAAAAAGGAAGATCTTGGATTAGCTGAAAAACAGGGACTGTTCAATATTTCAACATTGATAAGGATGAGTTGCAAGACCAACAAGATAGGTGTCAAGAGTAATCTCAGACTCAGAGGAGAAGCTTTCTAAAGAAGTCTCTCCTTGAAGTTCAAAACCTTTTCTGGTTTAGTTACTCCTGTTTCAGCTTCCAATTGGTGGAAATTCTTTGAGTTACTCTAAGCATTCCAATGCAATGTAATTCTCTACTGAAAAAGATATTATTTCTTATGGCAAGAAAGTAAGTTTACTGCACAGTTTGTTCCAAAAAGATTTTTTTTTAATTCTCATGTTTATTGTGACTATTAATAAGTATTTTTGCATTGTTTTCAATTTCAGAAATAGGATATATTTTTAAGGAATATTTAAAAAAAAAAATCTATCTATCTGATCAGATACTGTAACCAGACTAACAAGTTAATAAAGGCGAAATTTCCTATTTTATAATATAAATTAAATTCAGACAAATATTTTTCTTTATAAATACATCAACAGTTACATATTTATTTCCTACGTTCGAAACAATTACATAGTAAAGAATTATTCGTTAATCAAAAAATAATTAACCATTCACTACCTTAACTGTAGCTTGAAGTACGTAATTCAATGGTTGATGAGCCCAATGTTTCTGTAGAGTAACAGCGCCTCGAGAAGTATAAACATATCTATTTTAAAAGGGAAAAAAAAAATGTAAAGTTATCTTTGTGAACAAAACATTATGATTTTATGAAGTATTATATTATAAATATATGTTAGTAAAATTACATACTGAAAAGAAAGTGAAACCTGTTCGTAATTGCTTTCATATTTGTGGAAAATCATTTAATTGCCCTTTAAAAATCTTATTTTATTATGAAAACTAATCAAACTTGTTCTTCAACATCTATTAATAAAAAATCACATAATAGCAATATCTTTATAACAAGTATACCAATTTCAATAATTCCTCTCAATCTCAATAGTAATCAGATTTATGGAAAAAGAAAAAAAGGCCAACGACTTGTCAACCATATCAGATAATGACAGAGAGATTCAACTCTGCAAATACAGCAGGCTTATTGATCATTGAGAGACGAGACAAATTATGAGCTTAACCCACCATAAACCAGAGCCCATCATGAGGCAAATTACTATCCAATTGAAAGAACTATATCAAGGAATAGGGGAAGCCACAACAGAATAATAATGGAACGGATACAATAGAAACTTCTTTAACTGCAGAACACACGCAAAGTGGACTATTATGAAGCAGTAATTTCCATTTCCAATAACACCAACTATACCATTTAGTCTAAGATATTTTACTGGTTTCAATGAAGAGCTTTTGGGCTAATTGAGGACTTAATGATGAAAGGAAAACCTTCAAAGTTTGGAGGGAATCAAGGATAGACGTCCCACATTAGGATATAGAAAGCTCCTACACATTAAACTGAAGTAGGAAACTGAAGTGGAGCAGTGACCAGATGATCAAAGCTAAACTTGGTTAAACAGTAGATGGAATTACACAGGAGAGGATATGAAACTCTCAGACTGATGGTGGATCGCAGAAAGTACAGGATAACGATCAGAAATCAGCAAGATTAATTAAGAAAATAAGCATCGTCAAATGTAAACCATGTGGCAAAGCATAGGGAGTGATGATTGATGCTTCAAACAAATAAGATTGATGCTGGGTCATATCCAATAATCTAAAATTGGCAGAGATAAAGGTGTGTGCAGTTATCATAGTGTCAGGAAAACATGTTTTATTAAGAGAGCTAACCACCTATTTGGAGACAAATCAAATGGCAAGCAGTGATAATGAAACCATGTTTAACACAGCTATAGAAAAAAAAAAGTTAACAACCAGCTGATAAACAACAGAAATCCCTATTATCTCTAATAAAGGAAGTGGCAGTTGAATTATTAGAATGTAGCATAATGTTTTAGTCAAAATGGACGCCATAATTGATGGAATAAAGTTTTTTTTGAAAATATATGTATGTTGAGGAATGTTCAATTAGCAATGTGAGCACCCATATTCAATAGCATCAGTATATAAGTACCAAGAAGACTCATGATAAACATCTCTGAAGCTCATTTTGTTTGCGACTGATGAGGCATTGCCAAAGCATTCTTGATTTAGCACAAATCCAATACAAATTGTTAAAACTTTCACAATACGAACCACCAATCATTGATTTTTTTATTTTTTTTAATGATGCACAAACTGTAACCTGCTCATATGACAATCATTATACAACTGACATGCAAATTTGTTCATTTGCGTAGGTGACTCACAAAGAACCTCTATACTGAGATTCCTAGTGGTTAGATTATTATTTTCTATTTTTTTTTATGTCAAAAACATACATAGAAGACAAATTGTCTAACAATTGGCATCAGCTAGTGTAATCAGAGAAAAAGTTTCCAATATCAAAAATTTCAGCAGACAAGGCTTAAATGAGATACTCTTTGGAAATACACTTTGAAACTACACCAACAAACTTAATGACAAAGTAAATAATCTAGCAAGGCTGAGAAGCTAAAAGGTTGAATTTGCAGCTCTGCAAATAATTTCAGCAGATACATTGTACAGACAGAATACTTATTAAAAACATAAGTTTTCATTTTAACTTAATGTTTTAACAAATTGTAATTGACACTTTTATTTCTAGTTGGTTGGTTGGTTGGTGTTTAATGGCGCAAAAGCAGCTGCGGCTAAGCTGCGCCAAGAAAGGTAAAAAAGAAAAGAAAATGGAATGAAGACTAACTACATGTATCTAGCTAAAAAGGACAAAAACAAGAAAAGAACAGGTAGTGTGCAAAGTAAGATAATAGGATATAGGTAAAATGATAGGTATTTAGAAGAAAAGTAAAAAATCTGAGAATTACAATAGAGTGGCAAGGCCACATTGATGAATGAAGTGTAAAACTGATGAAATGGGTAAAAGATCATTATCATTTAAAAGCAATGAAATATGAAACGGAACGTGAAATTTAAAAAGAGGATAAAAGCACTGACGACGATGTTGAGTAAAAGCAGGACAGTCAATTAAAATATGATGGACGGTTAAAACAACGTTGCACGTAGAACACTGGGGAGGTGGACGATTGAGCAATAAGTAGCTATGTGTCAGTCTTGTATGGCCGATCCTCAGACGCACCAGAAGAACATCCTTCTGGCGATTGGAAACAGTCGAGTGGCAGGAGAGGATAACGAAGGACTGACAAGACGAAGTTTATTGCCGTGAAGAGCATCCCATTCGTGTTGCCAGGCGGATCGGAGACAAGAACGTATAAGTGCGTAGATGTCAGAGGCCGGAGTGGAGATCCGTCGCAAGGGTAAACTAGCAGCAGACTTTGCGAGAGAATCAGCGTGGTCATTGCTGACAATGCCGACGTGGCCTGGGATCCAGCAGAAAATGATAGTGCAACGGTGAAAACGCTGTAAAAAATCTAAAATGGATAAAACAAAAGGGTGACCCTTCAGGGTGTGACTGCACAGTGCCCGCAAAGCGCTCTCAGAATCGCTGTAGATAAGTGTGTGCGTAAACTTCTCCTGCAAAGCATACTGTAAAGCTAGGAAGATGGCATAAAGCTCAGCAGAAAACACAGCTTTTATTTCTACTTACTGCAATAATTCTACTTCCATTTTAGTTAGTCTTCCAAAGCATTTATAATAGATGTTTCATTTATATCTGTAATAAATATTTATCCTAAAGTTTTGTCTATACGAAGCATTCATATAGACAAAATTTAAAATAAAATTAATGTAATGAATCACTTACTTTCTTCCCATGATAGGCTGAGCTTCAACTATTACATGGGTATCGCCTATTTCTATACCCAATCGATGAAAATAACTAAAAAAAAGAAAATAATTATATTAAAAAAAAAGTAATTTATAAAAGGAAAAAATACAAATGAAAAGTGACTAATTTTATCTTATTTTAAAATTATGACAAGTAAATGCCCACTACATGGGAATCTACTGTTTTGAGAACAAAAACTGGTTTATGTTACGTAACTTATAACAGAAAGGATATCTTACTGTTCTTTGATATTTCTCTTGCTAATATGCCATAGTTCTGTTTCTCTTTCCTTCAATTCTTCAAAGCTAAAATTAACTTTCTCATTTTGAGAATTGTCATTGGATGGTTTTGTCATTTCATTCCAAGTGTACCTTTAACAGGAAAACAAAATGTCACATGTAATGCTGTAATTATTATTATTATTATTGAACAGTTTAGCACACTTCCTTATTATATTAAAATACTTTTAATAATAATTAAACTTACCTTTCTTTCTCACTACTAACAGAAACAACTCTTGCTTCAACAAGATGAGGCCAACTAACGAAAATACTTTTTCCAAGCATCTCCTTTGCTAATTCAGATAATTCCTTCAAAACAATATAAAAATAGAAATAAATAAAAGAAATACAGAAATAAAACGAAATAGGAATAAATAAAAAACTGAATCATTAATCAGTTCCAAATCTTGCTTATTTGAACTAAAGAAATGAATTGTTTACATTATCAAAAGTTTATCATTATTACTTTGCACTTTATTTCTGTAATAAAACAGTTTTATAGGGACAGGCTAAATTTCAATTGCATTTAATATTTCACATAAATTTATATTCTTTTATTTCTTTAATATATATAAAAACAATGGAAGAATTCAAAATTTCTTACAGGATTTTTTTCCTCGGTGATTTGAAGGATCATATTTTCATTTTTGCTGCTCATTTGAAATACTTGAACGCCAGCTTTCATAAGATCAGCCTTTAAAATAAAATCAAAACCAATAGTAATTAATATGTAATCTCTCACAAATTTCTACTTGAGATACACTGTAATTTTTTAGGTAGTGGATACAAATTTAATTTTTTTTACTACTTAGTTTTATTTACTATAATATATACATTTTAACCAATGAGGGAAGCTGGAATATAACTTAAAATTAATTGGAAATTAGCAAATTTTAAATCAAAACAAAACTGAAATGAAACAAAATTTAAAGCATAAAAGAATCACAACCATGGCAGAATGAAAAAGTTATTTAGAATGGGCTTAACCTTCAACAAGTTCAATAAATAAAATGATTAAAATTTAATAATAATACTAGTAAAGTGCTTTTAGAAAAAACCTGCTACTAAGAACTAAAACCATAAGCAAAATAATTAACAAAGAAATGGAAATCCAAATAATATTAATTAAACTAATTATTTTATTAATAAAACTAAAGTAATTTAATTGAACTCTCTAGGCTATAACTACTAAAAATTTAATGATAACTTAAATATTGTTTTAGACGTTTCGACACTTCAATATTAAACAAAAAGTTGCCTTCTCTCAATAAATGCAACTGTGTATTGCAAATGCCCTTCTATTTTCAAATTTAAAATTTCTAGTAGCATATGATTCCAGTAGGAAGAAACCGTACGTTCTAATTTCATCTATCTGTTGCATTACACAATAAATACGTTATTTAATTGGGTCTAAGATTAACGTAACAAAACTAGTTAGTTGCTATCTGCCTTATATGGTGATGCCTAACATAATAAAGAACCGTAGCAAGAGGGTAACATAGAACATTTATACTAGTTCTAATTTTATATCCCAAAACTCCTTTGGCAAAATATCAACTAAAAGATATAAATTCATACAAAAATACAGTGGTGGCCAACCTTAAGCATACCATGCGCCAATTTTTTCACAGATGAGTTCAGTTGCACCATACAACTCAATTTTAACAACCAAAAAAATAAAAAAATGACGACAATCCTATTTTAACAACCCAAAAAAAAAAAAAAACATCCAAAAGGATGCAATGCGCCACTTGTTATCATTCAATGCGCCACGGTTTGGCCATCCCTGCAATAATATATTGGACCTAATGGAATGCTGATGATACAAAACTTTGAGATTGCGATTAGAAGACATGCACAGGGATCCAGTATATAACTGGGAGATAATGCGATCAAATCATTAATATTGTATCACTGAACCATAGCTAGTGGATACTACACTTATAAAACATTATAATCATGTTGTTAATGTACTGTGGGTGGAATTACCATTGTCACATTGCGAAGTGTGCTTTCTTGCATTGCTTTCCTTAAACTATTTTAAGAGCAGAGCTTGCTGCATAGCGGGGAAGCATCGGGTAGCTAATGTGACGTTGGGAATGCCACCCACAGCACATGTAAGAATTAAAGATACATAAATAAAAAATAAAAAATAAAAAATAATAAACAATGACAATTACTTTATGTTTTATGTGTTTCAGTGTTGGGAATCCTGGAAAGTAAACATCCAGTGTCACTTTGGGACACAATCCCTTTTTCAACTCACTTGGAGAAACTGCAAAGAGCTCTCTCGGTATTTCTTCCAATCTAAATCAAAAAACCAAAAACCAAAAAAAATTACCCTTTTTTAAATTTACATTTATTATAAATATACGTACCGTGAACAATGAATGAACAATTAATGGCTGTTATAGGTGTAATTCATAAATAATTGTATTGATAGATACTTACAAAGTTCATAACTGTAAATTATTAAAATGAATATAGAAGGATATATTTGACGACATTTTTGAATAATTTTACATTTTTCTAATAGTTTTGCTTTAGATCACATTAACATTTCACACATAAAACTGAGTACAATGTTTAATAAGGCATTTCAACCCTTTTAAGTTGAAGATTATGTAGGGTTTTTATGAAGAAAGGATCATAAATGAATGGAAATTAATATTCAATTATAGTTAATAGCATTCATTCTCATTATTTATTGGCAAACATAATAAAACAAAATGCGAACAAACTTTCATCTGAAGATTGACTTAATAAAGTTAGTACTACTTACAAAGCATGATTGAATTCAATATTGGGGAAAACTTCAGACAGCAAAGATGCATAAGGTCCCAAAGAAGTTTCTGAATATGTATAGAGCAAATGTGGGCCATGCCTATTCCGCCTTTTCTCATCATCAGTTAATAATAATTCTAATGGTTTCATAGCTTCTAAAAGACGTTCCTAAAATGATATCAATCAAAATATAATTATCAGAAGAAAAATGCAATGATTAACCTATACTGTTGATTTTTTTTTTTAAAAAAGATATAATAAATTAACTGAAACAGTAAAACAAAATCAAGTATTTCAGACGATGCTGCCAATATAATTGAAGTAACAATAATAAGCACAGTTTTGAACTCCTTTGCCTGACTTAAACAGAAATATTAAGTACTTACTTTTGAAGTAATAGAAACATTCAACTTCATTAACAACCACTTCCTTATACATTTTCAATTTGATTTTTCATAGATAACAATGTTAATTCTGTACAGATAATTATTATTTAATTTCTGAAGCTCAAAAGAGAATGAAAATTGCTTGAAAGTTTATTAATCCTTTCTTGGAAAAAAACTTAAAATTAATTTTATTCCTTACCTAAAAATGAGTTAGCAAATTAAGAAAAAGGAATGTCAAGTCAAAATGAAATGGTTATTAATTAGAAAAAAAAATACAAATTTACTTTACAAATATAAAAATTTCAGTTTGGGAAAAAATTAACAAAAATTATTTTAATAATGATGAAACATGAAGAAATAGGAATCCCCTTCCCACTACAAAACATTTGGAAGCTTCCATGGATAACACCTAGAAAGATTCAACAATTTTTCTTCACACGACATCAAGAGAAATAAATCAAATTTGACACTTTATGAAATGGTTTTTGATGACTTACTTCTTCACACAAGCGACAGCAGGATTTACAAGGAGAACTGCTAAACTGAACAGATATTAAACTCTGAAACTTGTTTTACATCACTCTTACATTAACATAAAACTATTTCGTGAAATTTACAATGTTTTTGTACACTTACCTCATTTATAAAAGGAATGAGAACTACCGCTTCCCAATCTTGCTGCTTGCCATTTTTATCAGTTTTAAAATCAACAGGATAAAAATCTATCACAGGAGAGTTCTCATCAGACATCAGGTTCTAGAAATTAAATATGAAATACGGTTAATGAAGTACATTATCTTTTGCATTGAAATTTAGATTTTCTGAAAGAAATATCTAAATACAAATGTAATATTTGATTCTCTGATCTTTACAGCCAAACTAATAAATTATATCCTCTAATATTAAGCTAATTAATTTTGAACTAATGAAATGACCAATGGTTTTACCAATTTGAAGAAGTATATCAAACAAACAATGGCCCGGTAGCTGAGTGGGTAAGGGCGCTTGGCTGCAGGTTGGAGGTGGCGGGTTCAATTCCCGACCTCGGCGGAGGACGGGAATTTTTCCATGCTCCATTCTCCTCCAAACGGGTCCTAGGGCCTACCCAGCCCTCTGTAGAATGGGTACCGGGTTTCTTTCCCGGGAGTTAAAGGCGGGCGGGCGTCGGGCTGACCTCCCGACCTCAACCTAGTCCCATTGGTCAAGAAACGCCGGGAGCCTTACCTCCCGCGAGCCCTTGGGCCTGCATAGGCCTGTCGTGGCGATCCTTTAACTTTTTATATCAAACAAACAAATAAACTTTGTAATAGACTATCTTTTAGAATGTCAGAAACTTTCAGTTCTATTTGAAGTTTTTACATTTCGTAACAGATCTATCTGATATGTTAAATGAAAAGAATATTAGATGGTATTCAAAACATAATTGGAGTCCCTCAGCTTTTAGTTTATCAGCATTCTATTATCATTTCGGAAAATTTAAAAGTTTTACTCCAGAAATAACAATTCGTTTAAGACCTTATGAATATCTGGGCAGTTCAACTTTCATTTTTCTGATGTCTTCAGTCACCAAAAGAAAAGAAAACTCCAAAGATACTGTAATATTAGTAAAAATGAAAAATGAAGGAATTATAGCAAATTAGGTATTTGAGATGAGTAACCCAATGAAACACACACAAAAAAAAAGCAAAAAATAACAAGCAGCTATAAGTCATAACAAGCACTGTTTACTATGGATTGTATGTTAAAAGTATCCAAAAAAGAAGGTGCATCATCATTCTTGAGGATTAAAATGGTCATCTCTGAACTTCTTACATAATTGATTGCATGTTTTCTTAAAGAATAATCATAGGGCTGGTCTTAAATTGCAAATGGAACTCTTAGAAGCAAAGATACACTGTCTTTCAAAAATATCCAAACCAAGAATGACTTTAAGCCTATTTTTAACCTTTGGTCACTGCACTTTCCACTAGATTCAGATACAAATAACAATCAACATTAGACCATGTCATAAACAGTTGTCCTGCATTTCACAATCGCTGGTAATTAAAGGACTTTTTAGATGAACAATTTCTTCTTGGTAATTCCATTGGTTTCACTGGGATAAAAATCATGATTTTGGGTTGGCAATGACAGAAAATTAATATTTCTTTTGAAAACTGCTTTGAAATCTACTTGACTGGAAGAATGTACTTCACCTGGGAGTTTCGATAAATACTGTTCGGTGAGTATTACAAGATGTCTATGAACAGTTGCATTTCAATGCTTTTTAATCTCATTTTGAGAACATTTAACATTTGTGTGCCAGTCATAAAGTTCTTACATCAAAACAGAGCTATAATATTACTAATAAAAGCCTTTTATTGATTGATATGGGACAATCCTTATAAAGAACAGCCTCTTGCCTCTATCACTGATAATTTTTTTGTCAATTGTTATACCTCATCAGATATAAACCGTTTCTAAGATACAGATGCTGGCATTTCAGACTATGATTATGATTTCATTTTGTAATCACTACCAACAAACTATCACTTAAATAACATCTGAACATCTTAAATGAAGTCACTGAATATTTTTGAGATATGCAAGCACCAAACATAGCTAGTTGAATTATTATAATTAATGAAATAGTGTGTATTTCTTTAATTAGTTAAATCATTGTTTCAAAATTTGACTTTTTTATTCATTCTCCTGCTTACTGGAGCATGGATTTTAATTCCACTGAGAAAAACATAAACAAGCTCGAGGGTCGTTAGGAGGGTCGTTCATAAAGTAATGCAACACTTTTTTTTTCTTGGCTAATATTTGATGAAAAAAAAGTGAAATTTTCTGTACAATATCTTCGAACATTCCCACACTTTCTCAAATTGTTTCATCATTCTCTGCTGTGTGGCAGCACTCTAGGTAGCATTCAAGATGGCATCTGTGAATGAGATACGTTCAAACAATGAGTAGTTATTGAATTTCTTTTGGCAGAACAGGAGACCGTGACAAACATTAACAAGTGCTTACAGGATGTCTACGGTGACTAGGCAGTTGATAAAAGCACTGGGAGTCATTGGACGAATCGTCTGTCATCGTCGGAAGAAGAAAGCTGTCTGATCTCCCGTGCTCTGGCCGGCCACACACAGCTATGACTCCTGCAATGTTGCAATGTGCAATATGCAAAAATCAAGTCAGAAGCCTATGTGATGAATCGTAAGAAACTGAGGAAATTATTCCTGTGTCTTTAGTTGCCACAAAGACATGAACAAACTTCTCCTGCTCCACGACAACGCCAGACCACACGCAAGTCTGTAAACTCACGAGGAGATCACAAAAATTTCACTGGACTTTTCACCCTCATTCACCCTACAGCCTTTGGACTTCTACCTATTCAGACCTCTAAAGGATGCAATCCGCAGGAAGTGATATGGCAATGATCAGGAAGTTCTTGATGCAGTAAGAAGTTGGCTGAGATACAGACCAGTTAGTACCATCATGGCTTACAAGCTCTGACATCTTGGTGGCGTAAGGCCATAAACTTGAACGGAGATTATGTTGAAAAATTAGCTTTTTGTAGCTAAAGAATTGAAGAACAAGTTGATGTATTAAAAACTATAATAAGACAAATCTACTTTGAGAAAAAAATGTGTTGCATTACTTATTGAACGACCTTCAAATATTCTCTTCTTACATACGACACTTGTTACTATGCTCTGATAAACAGAGTAACAGAGTAATATTTTGATAAGTCATCAGAAAAAACAATTTGTGCTTGAATTTTTAGATGTACATAATACTGCTGTGGTGAAAAATCTAAAATTCTTGTTGTATTTACATGCAAAAGCAAAGCACTAGTGAACTATTATTCAATTTAGAAGTTAGCATAACGGGTAAATATAGATGTTTAGGGAAATGCTTAATTTTACTTCTTCAAACCCCAAAATAAGATCAGTTGTATTAAAATAATTGAAGCTATATATATATATATATATATATATATATATATATATATCCGGACAGTGATATGAAATTTGAAAACCCAATTACAAAGAACAAATCACTGCCCAAAAATTCAAAAATCAGATCACTGTTTCTATGGTGATAAAACAAATGATTTTTGATTTTTTGGGCAGTGATTTGTTCTTTGTAATTGGGTTTTCAAATTTCATATCACTGTCCGGCTATAATTGTTTAGTAATATAAGTTAATTTTTATTCTTATATTCTTTACGTTCTAAATTTTAAATTGCAAATGATTAATTGAAATATTTGCATTGCTAAACTCAAAGGATGAGCTTCAAGTTTGGCCATCAGATATATATATATCATGGAAAAATCTAACTTATAAACAAGAACTAATCATTATGTCTTTTATCTATTGATGTATTTATGTTTCAGTTAAATATTAAAAAAATTCAAATAAATATAATAATTATACATTATAACAATGACATTATTAGCATAATACCTGATAAGCTTTTGGTAAAAGCTTTTTGCTTGCAGCTGGAAGAACTGCAAGAAGTTGTTCAAATGGCAGGAATGGTTTTCCCATTTCAAATTTTATGTTTAAATCACCAAAGTCTTTTATATCAGATATATAAGGGGCATAATGATGTGGGTAATACCAACTCCATGAACAAACCCCATTATAATAATAGTGTAAATTCCACTGAATGGCTCTAATGTAACCTTCTGCTTGATCTCGTAAAACTTCTGGTGTTACATTATCATATTCCAGTTTGTTCATATAATAGTCACGTTTATGTTGACGAAACTCCATTTCAAACAGATCATCAGGAGATTCATTATCTGACGGCTCTTCTTCTTCATCTTCTCCAGATGATTCCAAATCAATTAGGTTACCCAACTCTAAGGCTGACACTACAAAATAAAAATAAGACAATTTTCATAACATTGTTAAAATTTAGTAAAAATAGACCCTGTACACAAAAGGAATCCAACAAAAAAAGCTAAAAAATAACATGTTTCGGGATAATCTCCCATCATCAGATTACAATATAAAAATACAAAATCGGAACCTACACGTCCCGAGTAAAACTTTAAACAGCATAAGAACATAAAGAAGGATCTAGTACCGTTAAATGTATTGATAAGTATAATAGAAGCATTGTTTAATTTGCAGTAGTTTACCTTTCAGGGAAGGGTCTTCTTACAAAAGCATGGATTATTTATGGGGCTTCCTTCGTCAGCTGTAATTGCTGAATTTGTTATGAACTACATAGAGCAGCAAGTTTGGGGTGTTGATACTGTCACTAATAATGTATCATTAATGTGCCGATAAGTTGATGATATGTTCATCATTATCAATAAACACAACATTAACCAAGTCTTGGATGTTTTTAATGGTATACACCAGGATATACAGTTCACCATAGAATTTGAACATGAAGGAAAGATCCCATTCCTAGAAGTCATGGTAATCAGAGATAACATGCAGTTTGATTCTACTGTTTATAGAAAAGAGACAAATGCTAACATTAAATTACATTTTTCTGCAGCTGGACCTATTAAATACAAAGTTAACTCTTTATGCATAGCTATAAAAAGAGCGGTCAAAATTTTTAGTAAAGAAATACTCTTAATAAATGAATTACAAAATATTAGGAATATTTTCTCAGGTAATGGCTACCCCATGCATTTTATTAATAA